>OX104111.1:93259222-93724604 GCA_944474755.1 Limnoperna fortunei
AGACGTCTCAACTGTTACGGACTGGAACACAGACTTAAAAGAAATGCCTGATATTGATACTGGTGATGTAATGATATATTTGTTAGGTGTATGCCAATGGTCACAGGAAAGACTTCGCAGATATGATCAGATATAAACAGCTAGGACAATGGATAGAGACTATTTCAACAGAATCACGTTTCAGACGTGAACTTGGCAAAAACAATCTGTGGTTATGTTTACATTTGTGGAAAGTGTGTCCCAGAGACAAGACAGACAAGTGAACCATATAAAGCCTGGACTCTAGTAGATTTCACAGGATATGTACAGTCTAGTGGCTGCACCTGTGTTGCGTTAAGTTAATTTCTACAGTCTCTACTGTTGTAAGGAACTTGCACATATTGCAGTTGGACATAACATGTATAATACATACACATAATTACACTGTGATGATATTGTTGATGATACATTTTTGTTTATCTTTATAAATGTTGCTGCTTTAACACATTAATTGTTTTGATATTTCCATTCAAAATTGTGTGTGTTGGCTCATTAGTTTACATAACTACATGTACACATTAGGGCATTAAGTGTTACCATTGTAGTTATTTCCTGAAATATTATAACATCATATTTTTAAGAATGCCTACAATGTACATATGTACATGAAATTTTACAATTAAAGACTTTTTTATTCTGTCAGTATATGGACTTGCAGAATTATATTTTCCTCGTCATTGTAAACCTATCAGGTCCATATATGCCATATTGACCTTATAAAAAGTATATAATTGATAAATATACTGCTCGACATTAAATGGATTTCATATTAGAATGCATAATAATATGAGACTTTTTTTCAGTGATGATGGTAGCTGCAAACATGTTGTGGCATTACTTTTTGCATGCAACTCCTTTGTCAGTCATCACATGGATAGATATACCTAAGTTGGAACTGTTGCCAAGTGTTCCTGGGATAAGCCTAGACTTGATTCAAAACATTTAGAGGTAGAGAAGAACTACAATATTACACTAACAAAGTGGATATGAAGCACACATTTACCCTAGTACGACAGAAAAAATGGCAATCCTTCAAATAGAGATCTACAATTCAGGTGTTGGCATATTAATTAATTAATTGCAAAATTACACCCAGAATGGTCAAGGCAATATTAACATAAACCTAACAAGATAAGATAACAAGTATACATGTATTAAATTTAATTGTAGTATACATTGTTTATTATGCAAACACTGCATTTTCTATACCGGTTCGGGTCTTGGGCAGAGTGGTTAAAATAGTTTGTCTACTATTGATCACATGATCTATCAACACTGAGATTGCATGTTCGAGTCTCACTGCAGGCAGTGTGTACTCGACTCCAATCTTATTTGACAATGATTTCCAGTTTTCCTATGAAGGTCAGAAGTTTTGACAGAATACTCCAGGAAAATTGCTGAAAGTGGCATTAAACAACATTCAAACAAACAATCTATACTGGTATAAACTTAAAGCTCATTACACATGATGAAAACTAGGCGGAGAAAGGGTTATATCAAAGAGACAACCACCCAGCAAAGAAGATACAAATATGTGACCCTAATGTACATATAAATCTTCTTGTTACAATATGCATAGTAAGGAACACCAACGGTGGTTTATATACCTTTTTATAGAAAGGGTTATATCAAAGAGACAAACAACCACCCAGCAAAGAAGATACAAGTTATGTGACTCTAATGTAAATATAAATCTTCTTGTTACAATATGCATAGTAAGGAACACCAACGTTGGTTTATATACCTTTTTACTATCAATCACTAGCTAAACACCTTGCCAGTTAAGTCCCCCTTGTAAAGCAAAATATGGGTGCATTCGACTGTATTAAATAGGTTTTATGAGTTAACTGCCTAAGGTTGTGCTTCCTTGTGGATAATAAAACTTACCACCTATAACAAGTTGTTATTGAGACAATTTTTAATTTTTCAGGTGTATAATATATGTAAAGCAAGTGGTGCTGGATTCCTTAAAATGGTGGATCCCCCATCAGACGATTCCAGTGATGAAAAACCGGTTAATAAATATTTGAAGATATAGTGAGGGAAGTGAAGGCAAACAACAGGGAAAACTATTCTTTCTTCAATAACACAGTATCATACAGATGAATATGTAAGAAATGTTGAGATGGCTACAGTTGGCCAAAGTGATGATGGAATAAACATGGAAACATTAGAATCACTGCATCCAACACTTATTAAATAATGCATTGCAATATGGAAAATCTGACAGCAAGTCATTACTTAGTGAAAAATTTCATTGGAACAAACATTGAGTTTCATACTCCAGCTACTGAGTTCAGATGGAAAAAGTGTCTAAAAGTCAGTACTTTGAGTTGTTCAAGAAAAATCATAAAAAGCCTGTATCAAACAAAGTAGCTTCTTTCTTAGTAAAGAATACCCATTTCTTGGTGCAAGTTCAGATGGACTTGTACAGTGCAAGTGTTGTGGTTAAAGGATAATAGAAATCAAATGTTCATCCAAGTATCAACACCTTAAGCTAATTGAAGTTGCTGACTTGAACAACTATCATTTGTTCAATGAAAACAATGAGATTAAAGTTAAACTCACATCTCCTTGGTATTATCAAGTGCAAACACAGATGGGAGTTTGTGGAAAGGATAAATGTGACTCGATATTTTTCACCAGGAAACTGTATCTCCGTAGTAACTGTAAAGTTTGATAAAGAATTGTTCAACAAGATCATTTCGCGCAGCCAAAACTTTTTTGAATTGGTCATTAATAAAATTATAGATTAATATTTTAGAAATATCTCCTGAAATAAAATGTATTTGTTTGCCATTTCTTAGTTGACATTATTATTTACAAGCATTGCAATTTTAATGTGTTTACTTCATGCATAAACAACTGTCATTTTTAATTTACATCCCCTGCAAACAAAGATTGGGGGTGGCTGATTTATATGAATCACCCCATCTGTTAATACATCATAGAAGTAAGCCTAAAGTGTTTATTGGATCTGAATGAGACGAGGCATAATAATGACCTCATACATAGCAATTTTCTTAAATGCATGTACATATATGACATGCAACATGCAAGTAAGCCCCAATTGGAGCAGGGCTTGCAATATTCACAAAGTACCCCTTCTAATAAATAACTAGGGACATTGTTCTGCATATGACTTTATACAAGCATTTATTATATCAATGAGTCAACAACTGAAAACTTTATTTAATTAATGGTTTTTTTCAAATTACATATAAACCCACAAGTGATCATCATCGGATTTGCAAGAGACTTCTGGGTCCAGAGCAAAACCTGTGATAGCATTTTGAATTGTTTTAGTCTCTGAATAGCCTCTTCTATATATATATATATATATATATACACCTGTACATACTTGTAATAGCACTAACAAAAAACATTTTTTCGTTAATTACTAGATATAGTATACATCACATACGTATGACGGCAAAAACATTTTACCTGTTATTGTCATTCGTTGTAAAAACACTGACGAAGCCTGTTGGTCAGGCGAAATATTTGTGCAATTTTTTAAAGTGTAAAACTTTGTTTTCGCTTTAATTATGTATCTAGATGTTGTTGTACATATTTTTAAACGAATATATTATTATTTTAGTCTGTACAGCATCGTTATCTACCGTAACGATCCAACATCCCGTACGAACAATTGTTGACTATTTCTTTAGACGAATTATATATATATATATATATATATATATATATATTGACACTCATTGACTAAGGCCATTCGTTGGTCAGTCTATGTCTATAAGTTGGACAAGAAACACCGTCATATATATATATATATATATATATATATATATATATATATATATATATATATATATATATATATATATATATATATATATATATATATATATATAGAAGAGGCTATTCAGAGACTAAAACAATATATATATGTCTAAAGAAAGTGCCCGGGGCCTCGGTGGCCGAGTGGTCAAGGTAGTTCGTCTACTATTGATCACGTGGTCTGTCAACACTGAGATTGCGGGTTCGATTCTCACTGCAGGCAGGGTGTACTCGACTCCAATCTTAATTGACAAGGATTGCCAGTTTTCCTACCGCAGGTCGGGGGTTCTCTCCGGGTACTCCGGCTTCCTCCCCCAATAAAAACTGGACGCCATGAAATAGCTGAAAAATTGCTGAAAGTGGCGTTAAAACACCATTCAAACAAACAAAAAAAAAATAAAGAAAGTGCCAACCAGTAAACTTATTAAGTATCGGATCGACAAACATGACGATGCAGCATAAACAAAAAATAATATACAAGTCTAGAAGATTATGCAACGATACAAATGACGGTGTTTCTTGTAAAACTTATAGATATAGACTGACCAACGAATGGCCTTAGTCACTGAGTGTCAATATAAATAAATAACGTAAACAAGTCGTAACATATTGATCTTAAACTTTCTCACTCCAAGACCTGTATATATATTGCTTCCCCTGTCCGCCACCCGCGGACACGCTGTTACTTGGCTTTGATCAAATATTCCAACAAGATGTAATCAAAATTACCAAGGTGACTAATTCATTACGCCAGACGCGCGTTTCGTCTACTTAAGACTCATCAGTGGCGTTTAACTCTAAATGCTTAAAATATTTTTTTCATTTGGAGATGGAATAATATAAGTCCACTGGGATCGTGTAACTACACAATACAGGGAGTTCAAAATATTATATAAAAAGTCTAAAGAAAATACCAACCAGTAAACTTATTAAGTATCGGATCGACAAACATGACGATGCAGCATAAACACAAAAAATAATATACAAGTCTAGAAGATTATGCAACGATACAAATGACGTTTCTTGTCAAACTTATAGACATAGACTGACCAACGAATGGCCTTAGTCATTGAGTGTCAATATAAATATATATATAAATGAAAATAGGAAAATACACCAAAATGTCTTCTATTGTATATCACATTAGTTAAATACACAGTTAATTCATTGTCCAACCGGTTTCATCTCTTATGAGAATATTCATGGCTAACGTTTGTAAAGTCTGGTATACGATATAAGGTTATTGTATTTTTGTCATCAAAAACGTCAAAGTAGTTTCAAATTCTATTTTATCTTTAAATATCCTAGAATTAATTGCCTTTGGCGAGTCTTGAATAATTGATGCCCAGTTTTGACAAAATTTATCAACTAAGCTTTGCTTGACAGAAGCTAGACATGGTAAAAAATTTAATTTTGATTGGAAACGTCTGCTTATTTATGATTGTTGTTTCATTGTTATGTATGATGTTTGTTTATTAATAAATTTTCGTTTTACTCTTGATTATTCAACGTTTATTCCGTTGTCGCGACAAACAATCAGTAAGTATCTTCAGTTGTAATCTAATATATTATCAATTATTGATATCTCCCTGCAAATAAAATGAAATTATTAAGTCAGAAAATTTTAAAACACTAGTATAACACAACTTCTAACTATAAAAATGGTACCCAAGTTTAACATAGTATTATTTCAAAACTATTACAATTGTGTGTGTGAAAATCTGTAAATGTATACTGTAGATAGTCTACAAACAGATAATAGTAACAATTTAAAGAAATTAAATACTTTTTCGATCTTAATGAATCAACAATAATTAAATTAATGTTTTTTATGGTAATGTTATATGGCATATTAAATCAAACGAGTTATATTAATCACACAATAAGGTTAGCAAGTAGCATACAGTATTCACTCCTTAGTGTCGCTTTCTACACTTCTGCCTCAGACTCTGAAGATTCAATGGTTGGTTGCAAGTCACTGGCATCACGTAAACATACACCACAATAATGCACACTGAATTTCTTACTAGTCTCTCAACACCAATCAAATACCATATAACTGAGGCATCATGATCACGGTAATTACATGAAATCTAGTTAGGCATGTTTTAATACAGTTACATGTCACTGGATTTTAACGGCAAATTCTTTTCATCTTTATGTACAGAAATAGAAGACTCACCATTATGTATTCTTGTAAGTGTACTGGATATATTATAAGCTGATATATTGTACTACAAATGCGTATCCGCTGCGTTACCTATTTATTTCGTACCCGTATGTGTTACCAGGGACAGTCTATATTAACTGATAGTCAAACTAGTATAGACTGTCCCTGGTGTTACAAAGCAAAAAATATACAATTCCCGTTTGCCATAAAAAATTTCTTCAAAACATAATTGGTGCTTTTAGGAATTGCATGTATAACAAAGACTAATTTTAACATTTATTCCATTCAGAAGTACACATTGGTTTAGTTGAAAACGATATTGCGCTCTTCAAACTTGGTCTTGAAAGATGTATCTAAACGTATTCAGGTAGAGAAATCATTCTGAGAAACTTTGACATTATTTAAATCGATCATTATAGGCTTACATGCAAGTATATTTTCTATACTGTCTTAGCTTCAAACATGTTTAATTTTTTTAACATATTTACTTCGATAACATATGTACAACTTATAGCGTTTATCTTGAGTTGTTTCACCGGAACAAGGTTCATTAGTTCTACGGAACGAATAATAGGTTTTCCACTTATTTCAACTAAAAAGAACCTAATGACATTGAAATGTAACCTGAAATCACTTTTTGTAATATGTCTTCAAAATTGAACAAATATGAAAGAAACACTATTTCGACAGTTTATACAGAAAGGTCAAATTGTGGAACGTTATGACTTTGACCTTCTATTATATTAAAATTTATTTTATTTCACAATATAAACAAACTAAAGACTGCAAAACCATTTCAATATCATTTGAAAGAAAAAAGGTCATAAAGTAGGACTTTCAAGGACATAATGAAATTGACACTATCCTTTCGATCTTTTGATATATAATGCATAAATAACTCAGCAGTTTTTAGGATTAACCTATATTAATATATGTGGAAACTGAATAATTACAACAAATTTGATTTGACCTTGACCATGTTGAAGGTCAACAACGATAAACGAACTCATTCGACTATATCTCTTAGTTGCTTAGCCAATTTATGTCGAATCGCCTTCGATGTACCTTGTGACGTAAATCCGATTAAGTTTATTACCACTATCTAGTGGTAATAAACTTAATCGGATTTACGTCACAAGGTGGTAATAAACTTAATCGGATTTACGTCACAAGGTACATCGAAGGCGATTGAGATAGTGGTAATAAACTTAATCGGATTTACGTCACAAGGTACATCGAAGGCGATTCGACATAAAACCTCACAAAGACATACGATACATAATACATGGATAGAAACAGATAATTTCCAACTACCCAAAACTTTGTCAAAAACATGAGTTATCTACCATTCAACATAAAGCAAGATATAAAAAAGAAAACTATATACACAACAAATCACCTGATGAAGGTATACTTATCAAATGTTTATTTCAAAGCGTCATAATTCCTTCGAACAAGAAACGATAACGTCAAACGAAAATATTTTGAAATGGTAATATATATATTGTTTTTATCCTTAAAACAACAAAAGTCTGTAAACATTAGTACAATCAATAAGCCTTATATTCTAGTATACAGATTCTGTATACTAGAATATAAGGCTTATTGATTGTACTAATGTTTACAGACTTTTGTTGTTTTAACAAACGACGTACAACATTACATTAATCTTGTTCATTAGATATATTCTAAATATGACATATTTTATAAAATATAAAGTCATACAATAAATAAATTAGAAAAATAAGCTACAATTTGAATTGAGTAAACAAATTACATTTAATATATAAAATTAGATCAGAATCACCATTCCGTACATTAAACTCGTCAAAAATCATATAAATATACAAATAGACGACAAATTAAAAATTGAAAAATACACGTTCGTATGCTACTTCCATAGAGTGTTTAACGCTTTCATCTCTTTTGATTTCCAAAGAATCCATTTGTTGCCGATTAAAAGTCTTATATAGCGAAAATTTGACACATCAAATTTACTATAGAAAATGCAAGGCACATGTTAAAAAATTACCTAAAACGATGTTTACTCGTACCATTTTAAACCTATTCGATTTTTCGTCGTCAAAAAATCATTTATATAGAACTACAATTGACGAAAAACAAATAAAATTGAAAAGTTTACACTTTTCTATGTTATTTCTTAGGGGTTTTGAACGCTTTCATTTCAATGCGCAAAGGAGTACGATGCAATCTGTCTCCATTCCCTCACGAATGAAATCGCGACCAAGCTCCCGATCAGTGCCTATCCGAATTCCCAGTGTAAAGATAAATGGCCCGCTGCCAAACTAGTTATCTCGCTTGGAACGCTAGATGAAAAAAACTCTTAAAATTAATATTCTCAATTCTTTGCTACAAGAGAAATTAGAGGGTGAAAACAACATATTCCTATGTGACCACAGTAATATGTCCCATAGAGGCATTCCTCTCAACAAATTTCTGAGCGATGATAAACTGCACTTGTCTAATGCCGGAACTGCAATGCTTGCAGCTAACCTTAAATCATCAATCTGTGCTAGCCTTGGCATCTGTATTTCCCGCCGACCTAACAATTACATACCTGGCAATAACCAAAGCAAAGGACAGCAAGGACGCCATCGATTCAACAAGCAACAAGAAGGTTCTAATGATAATTAAATAGTATTTAGTATAATGTACAAAATGTTGTTGAATTTTTTTTTACTGGTTACATTATAGTACTAGTGGACTTGTTTTATTCCATCTCCCAATGAAGAATACCTTAAGCATTTAGAGTTAAACGCCACTGATGAATCTTCAATAGATGAAACGCGTGTCTGTCGTAACGAATTTGTCACCTTGGTAATTTTGATAACATTTTATTGGAATATTTGAATAAAGCCAAGTGATGAAAGCTTATCCTTAGGTAGCGGCTGGTAAAGGCAATATATAAAAGTTTTAAGTTCAGTTAAAGTGAGAAAATTCAAGATTTATGACTTCTTGACGTTATTTACTTATATTGACAAACCCCATCTTAAGCAAGATATTAAAATCCTTCCAATTAATAGCACTAATTTTCAGTGGCCAGTTCTCTAAAAAAGAATTCTTTAATACGGGTTGTGATATTTATGATTTTGTTGTTTATAATCCCCCAGCGTAGTCTCCGATTTCCAACGCCATTGAACATGAAGAAAAATCTTTATTAGATATTTTGTCAGAGGGTATTGCTATCTTTAATAATTTAGGTGATATCATAGTCTGTGGTGATTTTAATTCCAGAACTGGCAAAGAGACTGATTCTATTATTGGTGATAATGACAATTACAATACAGGTTATTCAGATTATATCTCTGAAATTGATGCTGGTCTGCGGGACAATCACGATCATGTTCTTGACTAAAGAGGTAGAAACTTGTTGGATTTCTGTATAAGGAACAAGCTTAGAATACTTAGCGGAAGATTAATGGGAGATGCTTTTGGCAAGTTCACATGTTTTACACCTAATGGATTTAGCATATTTATGCTAATTTTCGTAAAACTCTCCCAAGTGAATCTAACAAATCTGTACCTCCTCAATATAGATGGGATTATTCCTGTAGCAAAAAGCTGGATTCTGAATTCCAAAATCCACAAATTTCAGAAAGACTTAATAATTTCATTAATGAAGAAAATGATCTTTCAAATGAAACGTCAATAAATAATGCCTGTTCTAAATTTGAATCATTAATCACTGATAAATATTTGAAAAGACCGTCGGAATCAAAAAAGAAAAATACAACAAAAAATAAAAGATTTTTTGATTCTGACCTTCACGATATGAAATCTCAATTAAGCCAAATTAATGTCTCAAAACCTTTTAATATTGAACTTAAAAATAGCTACTACAGACATTACAGAATTTTTAATAAAACTAGAAAATATAGAATTTATAATAAAACTAGAAAATACAGAATTTATAATAAAACTAGAAAATACAAGGCTAAAAATTATAGTAATAACATAATAAAACAGCTAGATGAGTTAGAATTCAATAATCCAAAGCTAATTGGTCTTTAATCAACTCTCTTAAAGATAAAAATGATGATAATATTCCTGTAGCACCATCAGATTTAAAACAAAAACATTTTGAAAGTTTAAATAAAATATACATAGATATGTATTATTTATTTAATCCCGTCCAAGGTCGTTAGGTTGATGGTGCAGGACGTTAAAAACTCTACAAAGTCGATTCAATTTATATAAATTGAAATAATTTAGTTCATATGTATTTAAAAAACTTAAAAATTTGCATATTCTTATAAAAATTTTATCAACAAATATATATAAGTTTGTTTTTGCCTGTTATATTGTTTCTACCGACATTTATTACACCAAACTTGCCGTGGAAGATGCCATAGTCATTAATTATCCATTCAAGCAAACAAAACCTATTTTTTCGATGAAATTTGTTTTAAGTTGACAGACGAAAAATTAGTAACTATTTTGTTGTGAAACATTGTGGTCAGTCAGTCATGAATCTATCGAGTATTTATGAGCTATTTCACACCGATCAACAGACATATCATTTTGGTGAGAAGTAGTATGACACGATGAAAAAAGATATAAACAAGTTAGAAGCGATGAAAACGTAGGTAAGTTTTTCCAATTTTTTTATGTTTTTAATTTACTGTAGCGAATAAAATATATTAAAACACGATTTAGCATAGATTAGGCAATAGATATATTCCGTTCTTTAATCTCTTGGTTTTTTTTGTCCAAATTATCTTATAAAATAAATGAAAAAATGCAGATATAGTTATTAAAATGCTAAAATGACCTTTTATGATATAATTTTATTTCAAATCGGCCGTTTAAATATAAAGAATATTCTTTTAGCTTTCGTTTGGTGCCAAAAATGTATCTTAACATAATGCAATTTTAATTTGATTTTAATTGCAGAGTCTGAGAAAGTACGATACGATATAAATCAGTTCAATGATACGATTAAAACAAGAAAAGCTATTAAATTCTGCTAACCGATTGAACTTTAAGAGTTCGTAACGTAATAATATATGTAATTTTTTTATTTGCTTGTCAATATGAAGCATGAAGAGGAGGATGGGGAAAATTAATTTTGATTAATGTGCATAAAATAAGCAATGAACAAATTGCGACACACAATAACATTTGCAGAAAAGCTTTCAAACTATACTTTGTATTTGTATGCAACTCTTATTTTATTATGTATACCAAACGAAGATAAATGGGAGACATATTGTTTTTGTCTGGTAATTTACTTCATCTTCTTTTTTCTTTTCTTCTCCTTTATGGCTGATATGTTCAGCCAATCGCATAGTAATACAAGTTTAAGATAGCTTTATCTAGTGTTACATTCCATTTTTCATTTTTTAGGAGGTTTATATTGGGTTTTTGGTAAAAGAGGCAAAAATAGGTCGACATATTGTTGTCTGTCCGTCCGCGCATCCATAACAAATCGTGTCCGGGATATAACTTTTTATCCTTTTAGGTAGGCTTTTTGATATTTGGCATGTGGGTAGATTATAACTAATCGATGTGTCGCATGCCATTTAATTTGAATTTTGACCCCCAAGGTCACATCATTGCCTTTTGAGTGACTGCTTCGTGTCTGGGATATTTAACTTCGAAATTTGACCCCGCCCCCCACCAATCACATCAATGCCTTTTAAGTCATTGCTTCGCGCCCGGGATATAACTTTTAAAATAATTGTTTGACTGTTTGTTTCATTGTATGAATGGTGTTTAATGCCACTTTCAGCAATTTTTCAGCTGTATGATGGAGTCCAGTATTTATTGAGAGTGGAAGCCTGAGTACCCAGAGAAAACCTCGACCTTTGCTGAAATAGGCTTAGCTTTTCATATTTGCCATGTGGGTAGATAGTTACTAGACAATGGGTCTCGTATCATGGTTGTGGACCTTAGACTTTGAACTTTTCCAAGTCCGATCGCATTTTGTTTTGATTGACAAATGAGTACCAGGGTTTTAAACTTTTTTGTCTTTTGAGGTTGGCTTCTGACATTTGAGATGTGGGTAGACCATAGGCATTATGTTGATTTGTATTGGTGACATTTCACCTGAAATTGATTGAAGAAAACCCAAAAAGATTGACAAAATTATGTCGACGTTCGTACCTTCTGCAAAACTGAATTTTTATGTCACCGCCCAAAAGGCGAAGGTGGCCTTCGCATTTGGGGCGTTGACATAAAAATAAAGACAATATTATATGACATCGTTAATAGCTGGGGTGTTTTGTTTTTTGTTTGTTTGTTTGTTTTTTTTTTTTTTTTGTTTGATTGTTTATTATTATTTATTATTCATTTATTAGAATTAACAGTGAAAGAAAACGGGTGATTAAAATATAAATATAAATAATTTTGTAATAAAACGGTGTACATTTGTGTAAGTATTCTCTTAACAGATTCGCAGATTCTTTTCTGTGTATCTTCAGGTGTCTACAGGTGTAATACGCGATGAAAATTGTGTATAATTCGGTCAATTAAGGTCAATCTCGCGGTCTGTTCGAATGATTTAATATTGTCCTTAGTAACTACATGTCTTACACGTTTTCCCTTTTTTTTTATGTAAAAGATAACTGTAGAATTCTCAGAATATTTGCAACCGATAATGTTAAAAATTATTAGACATAGGAAGTATCCGTGTTACAGTTAAATATGATGTATTCATACTTGAGATTTAACTCTTATTTGTACGCTAATTAACCTTTACATTGTTCGCTCTGCGTCTTTATTATAAATTGAAGGCAGCACATTTGATAATGTTTGCGTAAATTCATACCTTATAATTTGTAATAAAAGTTTGACATTAATATATTAACCTACCAAGTAGATGGTTCCGTTATATACTATTTAATGTCGACATAGTAGGAAATATTTGTACAAAATCTTGTTCGTTATGTTTTTATTTGTTGATAGGTTCGAACTCATATGTAGAGCGTTATCGACATGTAACACAGATTTCCGCTTAAGCCCTGTTCTGGGATTGTCTCAATGAGAGCATTTACTCTATGTTTAATTCCTCACTATGGGTTTAAGATGAATTAAAAAGCTGCTCCGCTGCTTCTTACCTTTTTTCATGTCTAGTGATTTGTGTCAAGAATTTATATATCATAGTCCTATTGTATTAACAATTGTAGACTTTTTGTATAATATTCAATGATATACAGACATTAGTTGTAAAAAGTTAATGAAATGCCCCATGTGGAAGTATAAAACTAATCAATCGTGTCAGGGAACTTTTATTCATCGTGTCATTATAAAAAGATGAGCTGATTTTTTCCGTATCATTTTTTTTAGTAAATGCGTAAAGAAAAATGATTCAAACTCCTAATAAATTGCAATTAGAAGAATAATTTTGGGGTCAGAAAAAGTTGGATAAATGTCCTTTTGAACAAAAACACTTGATACAGATATATATTGTGCAGAAGCGTAAATTTTGCATTTATTTGTTCAAATTTGTGATGCCAGTACCTTTGAAACATATTTTCAGATAACAAATGAAAACATTAGTTAAAACGATTGAATATGTTAATGGACAAATATATGCCAAATAATTTTTTACTACACTATATTTGAGACAGTGAGTTTTTAACGTAGCGATTTGGAAAAGGTCATCTGTATACGTATTGGCCCTTAACTTGTTTAGATCTTTTTTCATCGTGTCATACTACTTCTCACCAAAATGATATAAGTCGGTTGATCGGTGTGTATTTATACACTGT
Organism: Limnoperna fortunei; assembly: GCA_944474755.1. NCBI lineage: Eukaryota > Metazoa > Mollusca > Bivalvia > Mytilida > Modiolidae > Limnoperna > Limnoperna fortunei. Next base: position 93,272,963 of record OX104111.1, read on the forward strand.
ACAAAATCAATAGTAAATCGTCCATTGGTTAATAGTTCTCATCAGTACAGGCCGCTCAACGTGAAAGTTAATTTTCGAATTACGCGACGCGGAACCAAGGCTGGCAGGAGAGTCCAACGTCCTATTCGCACCTTAAATAGATACAACCATTAAAATGTTAGTTTTAAAGGATTGGGCATGAATTGCAATAACTTAATCCAACTAACTACCGGTAGTTCTGAGGCATTGATTCCAACAATTGTAATTGCCAGGAAAGATAATATGCTTAGAAAATCGTCTTTGAATTTAACGAACTTAGAGAGAATAGACCGAACGGCTATTCATAACCGAAGTAACTTAACACTAACATTGCTTAATATAAGATCAGTACAGAACAAGACTTTATCAATTCATGATTTCACTGTTGATCGAAATATCAATCTTTTAGCGTTAACAGAAACATGGATGGGTTCCGATGTCGACAAGACGGTGCTGGCGGAACTAATTCCAAACACTCATCAAATTCATAGTGTTACTACACAGAGCAAGAGAGGTGGTGGTACTGCCATTGTATACAACTCGACCATTAATGTCAATCTTGTCAAATCCCCGAAAACATTTACACATTTTGAATTACTTGAGTGTAAAGTCGGAACCAAAAACCATCATTTTCGAGTCAGTGTTGTCTACCGTCCTCCATCATCTAAAGCGAACATGTTGAAAAATGCTACTTTCTTTGAAGAATGGTCGGACTAATTAGATAGCATTGTTGTTACATCTGATGAACTTTTGATTACTGGCGACTTTAAATTTCACGTTGATGATCCAAACGACTTGTATCAAAAAGTTATTAAACAGTATACTTTTATCTGGATTTTATCCCAATATTGGTCTGCAGGTCACCTTAGCCCTATCTTCAAATCAGGTGACCGCGGTAATCCTGAAAACTATAAGGGTATTGCAATAACTGGTTGTTTAGGCAAACTAACTCCATTTTCAACAGCAGACTTGATAAATTAATGGAACAGCATAAATTAATTTCACCTTTTCGGATTGGTTTGACCAGAAAATCAAGGCCTTCTGATCATATATTTGTATTAAAAACTATAATAGACAAATATACAAATTCAAATAAAAAAATATATGCCTGTTGTGTGAACTTCAAAAAGGCGTTTGATACAGTTCTCCATGATGCAATATACATTAAAAGGTGGCCTGTTTTTTAGTTTATTAACAAAATATGTATACTAAATCATTGCTTTCTGTGAAAGTAGGACAAGAGTTAACTGAGTCCTTTGCTTCAAGTATTGGATTTTTATTTTTATTAATTATTGTTTATTTTTATTATTGTTAATTTTTATTAATGATCTTCCAAAATATCTTCAGTTCTTTTTAGATCATGTATATCGTAATAATCATAGAATCAACTGCTTTCTTTAGATTTTGTGCAAACCTTAAAATTGTTATTCATTGTTACTATGTCTTTATTATATGTACTGTAACATGCCCCTTGTGGGCCCATTCTTTTGGACAACAAAATATTCTTCTTCTTCTATACGCTGATGACGTTGTTCTGTAATCGAAATCAGCCTCTGGCCTTCAAAATAATTTAAATTTATTAGAAAATTTCTGTGATGATTATTGTATTGATGTCAATACTTCAAAAACTAAAGTGCTTATTTTCAATAAGACGGACAGACTCATTAATGATCAATTTAATTTCAGAGGCAAACCTATAGAAGGTATTCGGAAGTACCAATATTTTGGAATTTTATTTACTATATCAGGCTCTTTTACCGAGGCAAAGCATGATTTATTTTATAAAGCATATAAAGCATTATATAAATTGAAGGCGGATTTGTTGTCCCTTGGCATCAAGTTTTCTTTACATATATTTAACCATACAGTTAAGGTTATTCTGAATTATAGCTCTGAAATCTGGGGGTGCTATCTACCTTAATCGTTTAATAGTGATTCGTTATGTGATTTTACCAGACTTACTAGCGTCTTCCTTTGCGAAAGAAAAATGGAAATACATTTTTTGAAATATTAACTTGGTGTCAGTAAAAAGCTTCAAACTGTGCTGTAATGTCAGAATTTGGAAAATATCCAATAATATTTGATTTAAATCTTTTTTGAAGTACTAGCACGGGTTGAATAATTCACCTACTGAATTGTTAAATGATGCATTTAATGAAATGAAATTAATGCATAACAATGGGGTAGACACCTGGTATGGTTCTTAAGTCTCCTTGCTTTACATTTTAAATATTCCTGTGAAGAGTGGCTCAACGGCCTTGAACAAAAATTTTGTTAAATATTCTATTGGCGAGCTCCTAAAAGATTTATACAGAAATTTGTGGTACCAACATAGAGAGAAACTCATTGCTGAAGAGAGTAAACTTAGAACGTATTTAAAACAAATGTAACTTTGGTTATGAAAAATATTTGGACATCATTAAAGAGTTTAATAAAAGGAAGTGTTTTGCTAAATTTAGAGTAAGTAATCATCAACTTAAAGTTGAACTAGGTAGATATACTAAACCTCTGACCCCATTAGATCTGAAAATATGTGATAAATGTGACCTAAAAAGGTTGAAGACGAAGCTCATTATTTATCAGAGTGTCCTAAATTTGATACCAATAGAGAAATTTAATTTTTAATATTGTAAAAAGTATAACATTAACTTTGAAAACCTTTCTGTATTTGACAAAATTTTCTGGTGTTTTAGTTGTGAAAATTCTGAAATTGTTGACCAGTTGAGTTGCTTTCTGCAGGAATGTAACATAACTTAAGCTATGTGTTATATGAGGTTCATTAATTCCTATGATGCCTCAATTTTCTCATTTTTACATCATGGGAGATAATACACGTAATGTACAGATAAAACAAGTAAATTTATTATTTAGGGTAAGGACTACAACACGGGAGATAATCCACATAATGTACAGATAAGGACAATATAAAAAACAAAACAAAAAAAACCTATTTATTATGTACGGTAAGGACTACAACAAGGGAAACATGTCACGTAATGTACAGATAAGAAGAACATAAAAAGACAAATAAAGTCTTTATAATTCATTTCAGGTACAGATAAGGACATGAAAACAAATGGTCTTTTTTATGTAGGATAAGGACTTTAACATGGGAGATAATTCACTTAATGTACAAAAAAGGATAACAAGAAAATAAGCAGTTGTTTATTATGTAAGATAAGGACTACAACAGGGGAGATGATTTATGTAATGTACAGAAAAGGATAACCTTCACAACAAACAAAGTCTATTTATTATGTTGGTTGACAAAACAAGGGAGATAACTCAATTAATGTACTGAAACAAGCACAGCCTATTTATTATGTTTAAAGAGGAGATATTTCACTTAAGTTAGAAAAAAGGATAACATGAAAACAAGCAAAGTCTATTTTTATGTAGGATAACGACTATTACAGGGTAAATAGTTAACGTAATGTGCAGATAAATCAAGGAAACAAGCTTATTCTATTTATTATGTGGGATAAGGAATGTAACAGGGGAGATTATTCACTTCATGTAAAGATAAGGACAATATAAAACTAAAGTCAATTTATTGTGTAGGGTAAGGACTACAGCAGGGGAGATGATTCACATAATGTACAGATAAGGAAAGTATAAAAAAATAAAGTCTATTTCTTATTTAGTGCAAGGACTACAAAAGGGGACATAATTCATTCAATGTACAGATAAGGACAATATAAAAAAACAAATAAAGTCTTTATTATGTGGGATAAAGACTCTAACAGAAGAGAAAATTCACCTCAGGTACAGATAAGGACAACATAAGACAAAAAATCTACTTACTATGTAGAACAAGGATTATAACAAGGGAAATTATTCATTTCAGAAACAGATAAGGACAACATGAAAACAAATAGTCTATTTATTATGTAGGGTAAAGACTACAACAGGGGAGATAATTAACTAAATGTACAAAAAGGATAACGTGAAAATATGCAGTTGTTTATAATGTAGAATAAGGACTACAACAGGGAGAGATGATTTACGTAATATACAGGAAAGGACAACCTTCACAACAAGCAATTAAGTCTATTTATTATGTTGGTTGACGACTATAACAATGGAGATAATTCAATTAATGTAATGAAACAAGCACAGCCTATTTATTATGTTTAAAGAGGAGATATTTCACTTAATGTAAATGACAAAATGAAAACAAGCAAAGCCTAATTATTATGTAGGAATAGTACTATAACAGAAGAGATATTAACTTTAGATAAAGTCAGGAATGAAAACCAGCTGTCTATTTATTATTTAGGATAAGTACTATAACAAGGGAGATAATTAATATTAATGTCATAAAAACAAATGAAGTTGGTTTACTATTACTATGCAGAATACAGATAATGGCAGGAGGGATCATTTACTTAAAGAAAAAATAAGGATAACATAAAAACAAGCAAAGTCTATTTATTATGTGGGATACGAACTATAAAAAAGAAGATAATTAACTTGATGTACAGATAAGGACAATATAAATGGTGACATTCCAAATTGCCGAATTTCAAATTGCCGATTCCCAGATTGCCGCGTCCATTTAGCCGACACCCAAATTGCCGATTTTTTCAGATTTCTGTTTTCAAATATAATTTTCAATAAATAAAATAAAGTCGTTTTATGTAGGGTAAGGAGTACAACAGTGGAGATAATTCACTTAATGTACAGATAAGGGCAACATAAAAACTGATTTTAATTTATTTATTATGTAGAATAAGGACTACAACAAAGAAAATTATTAATTTCAGGTAAACATGAAAACAAATGGTATATTTATTGTGTAGGATAAGGACTTTAACAGAGGAGATAATTAACTTAATGTACAGATTAGGACAACATTGAAAATAAGCAGTTGTTTATTATGTAGGATAAGGACTACAATATGGGGGATGATTTACGTAATTTTACGTAATGTACAGGAAATGACAACCTTTAAAACAAGCAAAGTCTATTTATTATGTAGGTTAACGACTATAACAAGGGAGACAATTCACTTAATGTAGAATTAAGGTCAATATTAAAAACAAATAAAGCCTATATTTATGTAGGGTAAGTATTACAACAGGGGAGATAATACACTTAAAATACATATATGGAAAATATATATTAAAAAAATAATCTACTTATTATGTAGGAAAAGGACTTTAGCAGGGGAGATCATTTACGTCGAGTACAGATAAAGAAAACAAGACAACAAGCATTCTGTTTATTTTGTAGGATAAGGACAACAACAGGTGAGATTATTCATTTAATTTAGTAAGAAATACAAGTTAAAAAACGGAAGTCTATTATGTAAGATAATGACTATAATGTGTACAAATAAGGACAACATGCAAACAAGCAAAGTCATTTATTATTTTAGATTAATTATGCCATAATATGGTACAATTGCATGTCTTTAAATGGTGTGATATGCTTAAAAAAAACATGAACCGGACCAACAATATGAATGCACATGGTGTATGAAAAAATACGCATATAAACATATTAAAAAAATAGTGTTGAAACTGTAATAAATATAAATTTTATATATTTTTTATCCTTACAATCCTTGCAATATTTGTAAAATAAATTGAAATCCAGATTAAGTTGTCAAAAAAGGAATTATTTTGGAAAAAAAACATACTGCACGGTGGGCGGATTCAGTTGTCAGAAAAAAGATAAACGATAAGTATACTGGGAAACAATTCAAGGATGTTGCAACACATAATAAAAAAGGATTTTGGATCTAGATTTGTTGATACCACTTAAATATTGTTTGTAAATTGGGACAAAGGTGTGATATACATGAGCCAGACCAAAAATATGCATGCACGAGGTGTTGCAAGAAATACGCATACAAAAAAGATTTAAAACATCACCAATGAAAAAATGTTGAAACAATAATATATTTTAATTTTTATCCTTACAATATTTGAAAAAAAAAATTGAAAACTATATTAAGTTGTCAAAACAGGATTAATTTTGAACATACTACTCGGCGATTTGGGGATTTAGTTGTATAAAAAAGATTAATAAACTTTTCCATATAACGCCATTAAAAGGCCTTATGTTCATATGGGGCATGCCTAATTTAGATGCACCACAGCACCACGGGTTTTGTGGGGATAAAACACCCCACACTATACTACTCATGGGTATTTTCGAATAAGAATATAGCAAAAGTTGTTTTTGTAAAAGCGGAAGTATAAAAACTCAATTCTTCTATTAGAAACGACGAAATTATAATTGGTTAAATTCTACTTTTCCCTTTATATAATATTGCACACTGGTAATAGTATTCACAGTTTTTCTTAATGTAGACTCTTTTTGAACATTCAGTCCGATTTCAATAGACAACTTGTTAAAAAACGCATGACTTTAAATAAAAATAAACTGAAAAAAAATTAAAGAACACTAAGTTATGTACGACATAGAGTATGAAATAAAACGTACATGATCGTGCATGGTGTATTTTTGATAAAATATATAATATCGGGGACTAAGTATAACTAGTTGATTTGTAGGTCCTGATAACATATATAAAACACAATAGTAAGTGAAAGTGAAAGTGTAGTGTGATTAAGCAATTTTTTAACTAACAACCCCCCCCCCCCCCCCCCAGTTTTTTTACTGATACTCTAATTGCAAAGTAGGGAAACCGGGTCATAACTAACGTTCAATTTCTTAGCGTGGATGTACATTCTCGGTGTTGGTGCAAAAATGTAATGCTTTAGCGTAGATGTAGTTTATTTCAATGATGTTTAAAGAAAGTGCAAATCAAACAGGTTAATACAAACATGTAAATATATGAACAGCAAATGTGTTAATTCTCTGCATGCATGTTATGCAACTTTCGGTAACTGCATCCGTATTTGATTTCTTTGTTATTTCTACTTTCGATATGCTGATATAGTTTCCAGGAAAGAAATAGTAGTTTCAGTGTGGACTTTTGGACAAACAGACAAAATATGATTTTCCCCCTGGAAGGAGTCGTTTATGATGTAAGTTTAATTAAGTGTATCAAACACGTTCACTGATTCTTTCCCTTTTTTAGTTGTCGCGTAGTTTGTTCTGTTGTTAACAGATTTTGTTTATATTCAGGATGTAATCTATTTTTGTTTTTACCTTTGTCACTCGGATCTGTTTCAAGTTCAAATGTTCATGCTTGTTTGTCTATGATTTTACCATGAGCCCCATGAAGACAAAAGTAAAATTGTCCTGTTAAGAAACTATCTATACAGTAATTCACTTAAAATTTATTCTCTTTTTATTTGGACCGTATCCAACTATATTGTTGGTAATCTTTTGGTGTTATGTTTTCTGAACATTGAATAGTTGTTGCCTTGTTGAAGATTGGATGCATGTACAGATTGTGGGTTCCAACTGATGTAAATGTTCAGCAAGTCAATTCTTTTGAATACAAGTATAATAAATTAGCAGACTTGTTTGTTTTGTTTGTAAGTCAAACAAGAAATAATTTTCCAGTATGAAACAAAAGTTTATCTTGATATATTAAAATTTATTTATAATGTGAAAATCTCAAAATACCATATCACATTTATGGTAGAAATAATAATTTCTTTCATTATTAACTTCTGTGTCTATAAAAGAAAAATAATATTGAAAGACTTATATCTGTACTATTTCATTATTTATTAATGGTTTAAATGCAAAGTTTTGCTAAAACAAATTCTGTATAGGCAAGAATAATTAAAATGACATTTTTAAAAAGGGAAGTAATTCTGACCAAAACATACCTTTGACCTTTTTTTTTCATGTTAAAAAAACTTAGAGACCCCTTGATTTCTTTCCATTCCTAAAATGTATACTTCAGATACTAATTGCTTGACATTATATAAAAAATTTAGAAAATTTAATTGGACAGAATTTTGTTAATCAATTATGTAAGTGCTTTCTTATTCTCTTTTCTGTATCATCTAAGAACATTTGAAATTTCCGTTTATAACTCCTCGGAAATAAGGTCTGAAACCATTTTTTAAACAATTTTAATTATGAATACTTGTATAAAAACTAACTATATGCCAAGTTTAAAGAAAAATCAATGACAAATTATTTTCAGTGTAAGTGTCCTGAATCTCCTTAAATTATTTATTTGCAAACATTATATTTTTATCAAGAATGCAGTGATTTTAGACATATACTTATCTTATGTTTTAAGTGACAGCAATAATATAACCATTTAAGTTATTCTAGAAACTTTACAGAGAGTTAGATTAATTTTAAATATGAAGGACTTGGAGACAGGTTCAAAAACAGTATACCAGGTTACACAAATTTGTAATCAATATACTTGTATATATGGAAAGACAGGCAAGTACTGAAACTGCAGTCTGTGTATCAGTATCTAGTGACATAGGATCCGACTTGATGTGTGGGATTAACTAAAAAACAGACATTCTTTGAAACTGGCATTAGGATCAAACCTAGAAAACAAAAGACAGTAAAATTAACCCAAACTAAGAACTGATTGGTAAAATCTAATTGTCATCACGAATCCCCAGTAAGCAGGATTCTTGTCAACTGCAATCCTACATCCAGAAATCCATATACCATGCACAGGCTCTAGGATGCTGTATTAACTGGTAAATTCCATATACAGTCACTGCAAGAATTATAGTTCCCAAATTTGTTTAATGTATATCTCAATTGGTCCTTGGTATTAGTTTTCAGGTGAAAGTCAAGGTAACACTGAACTCTCTTGAAAATGTAAGGTTGATAATTTTTAAGTACAATGGTCAATTAGTTTCTCATTTAAATCATTTGGAATATATTTAGCATTAATACACATGAACCATGTGTATGTTTCTGTCTAGTTAAAAAAGCCAAATTGTTGACAGTTATAGAGGTATACATGTAAACCTTGAATTTACAAATCATTGTACTGTTAATTTAAGTGGATTTAAAATGAAATTTAAAATGCACATTTATTTTCAAATTTTTTAGCATCACATTAAAAATCAACCATTCAATCAATTTAAGTATCTTTATTTAGTTGGATTGTACAGATCTACAATGCACATTTTTTCATCTTCAACATCCCTAAATGCATAGATTATGTGTACTGTTAACCTTTTACCTCACAATATAAAAATTAATGTAGCACACTTTAAGATCCTGTGTTAATCTAAGATCACTTATAAGATTGTAACAGATTTCTTCACAATAGTGAAATATGATGTGCATAATGCAATCACATATGTTCACAACTCTGATCTTTAATGGGAATCAATTTGTTGTATATTATGTTTATAAGTTATATACATAGATTGGAAAATATAAAAACATTTTTAACACTAGGGTTTTTTCTTTAGGTGATGTAGAATGACACGAACTTTATTTATATTTCCATTGGTATTGTGAAAATGTAAATATCATCACATACTGGTACTATGTTACATGTATAAAGATGTCTTGATACACTTTGATGAACATGATAAAGTCAACAGAGAACTAGTTATGTTAACTGACTGAAAACAAAATAATACTAAACATGTAGGATCAACCTTTCCAGAATACAATGAAAACTACACAGAACAAACATTAATGAACAATGTATTTTACATTTCTGTGGTAGTCAGGCAAAAAACTTGTTTACATATTCTGCTGTAAAGAAAACAATGTCCAAAAAAGGCCATGTTACAAAGTTACAAGACCTTGATGGAGAACTGGAAGAACAAGAAAGTGAGCTTGTTGTTTTTAGTGGCTGTGTTGAGGAGGAAAACAATGAAGTATTATTAGAACTGGCTGAAATTTACCTCCAAAATGGAAATGTCAAGGAAGTGATATCCAGCATTAATAAAGTTGTCTCGAGATTAGATAAAGAATTCTATGCCTTGAAGAGTTCTTCAGGACAGACATCAGCAGAGAATGACCATGAATTTCATGTAGCACTACAATATAAACAATGTGCTGTTCTTCTTGAAAAGGTAAATTAATATCTTATATTCTCAAGTACAGCTGTAATAAACCATTTTATTAGCTCAGCTGAACCACCTAGGTCACTGTCATTTGACCTGAAGCCAGATGTTGTGGGAGGAAAGAGGGAAGAGGGTTTGAATTGACTTCAGCATGTCTTGTATTAAGTTTGGGATTTTCTTCGCCCCAGACCAACCTACATGTTCACCATGGCTAGAACAGAATAGAACAGAATTAAAATGTGATTCATTGTAAAATATCTTGAAAATGGTTATACAAATCTTACTGTAACAACGTGTTTCATGTCAAAATCTACCTACTAGTAGATATTCAACTTTATGACTTTTGTTCCAGATTGTTTGCATTTTTGGCTCTATTGCTGAAAACTGTTATAGAATCAATTGATTCAAGTAATATTTTATCTAATATCTCCATGTTGTGAGAATTGCTTGATGTTATTTGTCTTCCTGGTGAGCAATTACAGACGCATGGAATCCTCTGATTCAAAATGCATATCCAAAAACTCAATCACAATTGCTAGAAACTTGTTATGGTTTGCATGGCTTCACCAACATAACTGACCAGCATGACCCAGGGTGGATAGAGGATAACCTTTCAGTGGGGGCGTGTCTACATCTGTAATTCAGAAAGCCTGGCAATGGACCATAGTGGGTAACGTGTTGGGAGTATTGCCACACTGATTTAAGACATTTTTGTAAACTAAAATTATTATGATCCATACTATATGTTTGACCTGTTCACATTTCTGTATAAATTAGTAAATATATTAATTGCAGTTGTGATGTACAGCCAGCATAACTTTAACAATACACCAGCCAGTTTACCATGTACTCTGTTTTCCTCACCCAATAAAAACTGGATCCACCATAATTTAAGCTGCAACATTCCTGAAAGTGGCATAACAGCCAATCAAAACAAACAAAGACAAATCAGTTATAAAACATAAAGACAAAATCTGTCCACTAAATTTATTTGTTTTTATCTAGTAAGAAAATGTTAGAAAGAAGTTACCTCTTTCTGTTACAGAGTTCAAATAATGTACAAGATGCAGCAAGATGTTTATATAAAGGTACATGTAGAATAAACTTCGTAAATTTCTTACATAAGTAATGAAAAACTACTTTGTTGATGTGATAAGTTGTTCATGTTTTTTACAAAGTAGGAAGACTTTAAAAGTTCTATGTACTCAGATTAAGGACATTCATGTACTTCTACATGTAGTATTTCTTAAAAATGAGGTGTATAATTCAGACCAATATTCTAAAGGAAAAAGACACTAAGTACTGTACTAAAGAACCGTAATTATTTATAATCTACACACACATATGCAGTTTGGCTATCTCCTTAAAAACATCACTATTTGATTGCCTATTGTGTATCAGTTAGTAAACTGCATATTCACAGCAACAATTTAAATTTAGTTCATGTTCTGGTACCAAAAAAGGCTAGAAATGTGACTGCTACTGCATTATTTATCATTGTTACCCATAGGCAGCAATCAGACATACCTCACTGTAGTAATGCAGACTTTGGAATCTTGGGTAATAGGTCAAATTATACCATTCAACTAAGATCACAGTATGGATTTTAATGTTCTAAGAACTGTTAAATAATAGACTGAACTGAGATGTAACAAATTATATGATGAACAGTCTTTTGTCTTACTTCTCAAAACCGCATACATGTACCTCACAGTGTTTTAACATATTATACACACTATAGTTTGAGAATGAAATTTATTTTGTTATAGGCTTAGTTTGTTCTAACAATCCAGTATCTTATGATCATGATGAAGTGTGTACATCAATATGGCAGAGACTGATCCAAGAATTAATTGATGATTTTGAGGTTTGTTGATTGAGAACATTTAATTCTAGTATTTGTAAGAGGAAGGGATCTTATTAAACAAATAAGCTATAATTTGGGAGATTTCATCATGAGGGGAAGTCATGTTTATGAGGACTTATTTTGGAATGATAAAACATGTAATGAATACATGAATAATGAATTATTAATCTTTAACATGTACCTGTAATATCTGTAAATTCATTGGATGTGAAAAATAAATGAGAAGATACTAAAAGGAGGTTTACACAGTATGACCATTATGTCATTCATTACCCTACTGCAGGTAAGAAAAATAGCAAGGAAACCGACCCTTCATCAAGAGCACAAAGTCAAGGGACAATTACAAATCTGGATATAGACAAACATATACAACACAAAACAAGAACCAAAAACACAGAAAGTTAGAATCCCGAACCCAATAAAAACCATGGGTGTACTCATGTGCTCAGGAAAAGTAAGCAATGCCTGCCTCTAATTAGACACCTGTTGAGTTACTCATTGTCATGTCAATGAAAAATTCAAATCTTTAATAGGAAACACTACCTATGACTCAGCGAAAATGTCTGATTGTATTTGAGGGTTGGTTTTCCCATAATGATCAATTAAGTCATGGTGACGACCATAGAACTTCTGGCGATAACATCAACCTAGGTACAACAAACCTTGTTTGAGAAGCTTAGTAGTCAACAGCAGTGACCAGTCTAGAAAATCAGAATACTGATTGCAGAATCTAGCACAATGTAAAAGTTGTGAAATGTACACAACATATGCCAGAGCTGCTGGAATGTTGCTATCGATGAACAGGAAGTTGTCAATTAGAAAGTCATCATGTTTGTCGTAGAGTCTAGTTTTGTAGTTTCCTGAGCATATTTTTAGAATTAGGTCTAGAAGTAAGAGGCTAACCTATGTGTATTGTTGGTGTCCTTAATCTCAAGCTGGCATAGATAGATTGAATGCAAATAGTTAACAAATTTAGCATAATTCAGGGACAAAACCTCATCAATATAGAGGAATGTGATATTAAAGATCTGGGCCAGTGTCTTTTCTTTCTTCCTTAGCAGGTTTTCTAGGAACTGAGCTTCATAAGGGTAAAATAGTACAAGAACAGGTCGGTGAGGAGAGGATCAATTAGTATCAGTTGGAATACCAACACAACAGTCTGTTGAAAAGCATGTCCTCTATACATGACAAATATGTTGGCAATCAGAAAGTCCAACATTAGACAGATTTGGTCAGCAGTTTATTTATTATTTGATTTAGATACATTGATGACATAATAAGTTCTTATATGGCTAATTACAATGAATTTATATTCTGTTTTTCTTGAAAAAGCAGTGATTAATAAGGTCTTTAAGCCTGGTTTTAATCTGCATATGGGGGATGGCTATGTAGAGTGTAAAAAAAATCAAAGTTTTAATGCTGTTACATTATGGAATAGAGATCTAGACCTTAAGATGTCCATCAAATTCTTTAGAATTTTTTAGCATCCACATTTCATTTATGCCACTTCTCAAGTTTCACATAATTTTTTAGTTATTTTAACTCTTTTTTCCATATCATTTTGTTTTTAAAGTAATAAGAATATTTTAAGGAGGTATTTTCTGCCATCAGAATTACACTTGGACATAAAAACCTATGGAGGAATTAAAAAAAAATGGCAGGTATTAGACAAAATTATTTTGGAGGCATCTATTTCTTATCTTGTGTGATGAATGCAATATTTTTAGTTCTGACAGGATTTTTTTTACAACCTCAAATTTATAAAAGGTATGTGTATAAAAAAATATGTGTATTGAACCATTAGAAAATATAGGGTGTATATTTCAAAGATTTTTTTGTACCGTACTTCTGTTTAACAAATGACTGATTTTGAATTGGCACATTTTTTTAATTTTCATTGCAGCTAGCCTTTAATACATTATTAGATTTGTTAGAGATTTGCCATGGTGACTATGGGAATCGGCCAAGGATAATTTTGTTTATGGCTTTTGAGGTGGCAAGAAATTTGACAAAATTTATGAATCTTAAAGAAGCAAAGGAACAGTCAAGGCAACAAGTGTACTCTGTCCTCCAAAGAAATTGGTTGATTTGTGGAAAATGTCATTTTATGTTGGTTAGTGTTATTTTTTAAATCACCTGCAGACCATTTGGGTGGGTCAGGTAAGCATCTTTCGTCAATGTTTTCGGTAAACTTGTACATTTCAGACTTTTTCTCTGAAACAAATTGGCCATTTGAAACAAAACTTGGTCTTAAAGTCTATTGTAGTCTATTCTGATCAGTTATTCAAAATGGCCACAAAAATGCAAAACTTAGTTTAACATAGGACTCTTTTAAAAAAATGTTCCAACACCTGCTTCTTAGAAACTGCAAAGCTAATACTGTAAATTAAGGTTTAATGGTCCTCTACAAAGTTTATTGGTTTTTTGGTTCCAGTTGGACATCCAAGATGGCTGCCACTGCAATACTTTGTTTAATACTGAAACCAATTGTGAAACATATTTATAAAGACTTCTCTGAAACCGTGGTGTAACCTTTAACCAGTCAATAATCCTTTAAAAAAACATATCCTGTATGTAAATAATAATGTAAATTTGTATTTTTTTAAACTGATCAGCCATGTGTAACCAAGTGCATTTTCTTGTGGAAAAGCTAAGCTACTAGAAATATGGCATAATTCTGAAAATATGATTCATTCACTTCTACCACAATTTAAAATTCTTCAGAGTTAGTTTTTTTCCTTTTGTGTTTCTTCAATGTTCCACATTTTAATGAGTAACAATTAAGATTGTTATTCTGAAAAGTAATAATAAATTGTATGTGGTAAAATGAATGTTCAAGAACATGATGACCACATATGGACTGAATGTGCTGAATGGACTGCAAGGGAATCTATAAATAACTCGTGCATAGACATGAAATATAAATTGTTGTTTAACATCATTGATTTGAAAAATGTATATATATTATTGTTTAAAGTTTAAATTGCATTAGAATAATAATAAGAATCTTGGCATATTCATTGTATAATATTAACAAACCAATACAAACCAAAAAATATGCAAATTTGATTTAGTAAAAATGTTTTTAATTTAATTTCAGAAAGAATTTGAAAAATCACTGGAAGTATTCAGATTTTGTAAGTCTTTCCTAGTTCAATAGATGTCAGTTGGCTGAAATATTTAATTTTTTAAGCATTAAAATTAAATTCCTAAATTCACTTGTGGGAGTTTTAGTTTCATTTACCTATGATTGATTGTTTGTTTGAATATGGTTTAACGCCTCTTTCAGCAATTTTTCAGCTATATCATGACATCCAGTTTTTATTGGGAGAGGAAGCCGGAGTACCCGGAGAAAACCCCTGACCTTCGGTAGGAAAACTGGCAGACTGGAGTTGAGTACACTCTGCCTGCTGTGAGACTCGAAAAAAAAAGGCTTTGGTCTAAGAATTTGTTGTTGTGCATTATGCTAGTGTTTTATTTAGATTAAATCAAATAGTATTTAATGCTGTTTTAGCTATATCATGATAAATATATATGTTATTATTAGAACATTATGACAACAGACCTCAATAAAGAGTTCTATAAAAATGCATATACTTTTAAATGGACGACATACTGGTTCACATTCATATGTTTTGCAGCTTGAATCATTTTGAGGTTACTGTCAATTCATTGAGTACATTGAATAAACAGAGTTTTTTTATTATTGTATTATTCATCAATTATCTTTTCAGTGTGTAAGGATCCAAGACAGTGTAATAGTGAAGTACTGGAGTTATTTGCTTTATCTTTCATGCATACACAGAAGTTTGTAGAAGCAGAAAATGTAGTTGAGCATGCAATCAAAGTTTCCACTTCAGTAAGATGTTCATGAGTCACAATCACTTTGATCTAATTGAAAAAATGCTGTTGATAAAATGTCTGATCACCCATATATAGAAAAATTATATTATTTGGGACATTGTAACCAATAGGTAATTCAGTTATCATATGTAAATATAATATTATTTGGGACATTGTAACCAATGGGTAATTCAGTTACCACATGTAAATTTAATACATGACATTGATGGGTTTTTAATAGATAATTATTAATCCTGGTTGTAAAGTAATCTCAGTAAAATCATAAACAGGAAAAGTTCATATAATATCATAAACAGGAAATCCCCATATAATATCATGAACAGGAAATCTCTACATCATATCATAAACAGTAAAACTGTATGTAAAATCATAAAGAGAAAACAACTATTTAATATTTTATTACATTTTGTAATTTTAGCTTCCATTTGAACAATGTATCTCTTACTAACCCATATTTTATGATATTGCACCATTGTGACGTTTTATTTACAAGTGATATTGCACGGCTGGCTATTTTGGTACAAGAAGAAAATCCAAAAATTGATTAGGCGTGCAATATCACTTGTAATCAAAACATAATTCGTGCAATATTAGAATATAAAATTTACAGTGAAATACAATAAAACAATTATGGCAGCTCAGTGCATGCAATATCATGTTTTATGGAACACTTAAAAGGAATATCGACCTCTGCCGATTTCTCTTTTAAATGTACTATAAAACATGATATCGGATTCACCGAGCTGCCATAATTGTATAATAAACAGTAACTCTCGTTTATGTAAAATCATAAACAGGAAACCTCTATGTAATATCATAAACAGGAAATTTATATGTAATATAAACAGGAAACCTCCATGTAATATCATCTGAGAAAACCTCCATTTATAGTCAAAATACAATGACTTGTCAGGTATTTTTTGCCTATTTTTCAACCAATTTTAAATACAGATAACAGCTATTTAGAAAACTGCTTCAGTCTGTTTTCTTTAAAGCTCTTCATCAGTAATGGCTTGTACATTTAAATTGCAGCTACTCTTGCATGACTCATGTGTATGAAAACTTCTAACTGGTTTTCCTACAGTTTTCACTATGACACTCTTCTAAGTTAGAAGTTTAAATTTACCTGAGTTGCACAAATTTCGTAAAATTTCATTATCTGTTTACAGTAAATCTAAGCATCATTTTTTCACTCGGTTTGGATTAATTTATCAATATCTGTAGTTGTTGTAGACTGAATGTGATAACTGACAGTTCATGCACATTGACACTAAAATAAAGTCCATCGGTGAAAGAAGTGCACAATCAGATTTATTTTCTATATTAAAGAAACATTAATATGGTTTTAAAACATAATAACCTACCTCTATATACTATTTCGTAAAGCTGATATTGTTTACAGGTTAACATGCCACTCAATTCATTTAAACTTCTCTCCATCCCACTGGTTAAAATGCCATCACAGTTTTTACTGAATGGATAGCAATGTCATGTTAGACCGCATTACACATAAAAATTGTACAAAGAAATAGAGCACAGATTCTTATTGTTAAAACAACACTAAAATAAAGCAAAAAAACTAAATTATGTCAAAAACACGAAAACAAAATCAAAAAGCTGTATTAAATTGGAAAATTATTGATAAAAAATAATTTTATAATTTTTTCGCTCAACAAGGATTATCAGTTCCATATCAGATTTACTTTTTGACCTCTGGACCTTGTCGAGTGAAAACAATACAAATGATTAATATGTAAAAGCTGTCTACTACATATAAATATGTTTATAGGTATTTTTACTTATGTTTGATGCTACATATTTAATTATTTTTTTAAGGAAGTTCAAAGTTCTCGTCTGAAAGAGTTGCAGAATCTTTTAAAACTGAGGAATCTACAGGTAATATACTTAAGTAAATAAATATATATTTCTATATATAATACTTTATATTAAACTTTATAAAATATGAGTTATGATGTCTTACAGTATTCTTTCTCATGTAAGTCCAAAAATATTACATCAGAATGTTTATACATGTATCCCTTCCAACATTTTCAATCAAAATTCTTGTTTCTTACTTTATTGAGATTAGCATCGTATTACAGCAGTTTATTCTAACTGTTTGTGAAGTTGTTATTGCTCTTGTGCACATAAAAAATAAGACAGGTACAAGTGTACATATGTATTAATAGGAAATATTAGCACTTATTGATATATGCCTGTCTATGACGGACGAATAATATGTCTTTTTTGTCCGTCCTTCTGTCCCTTGTCCACCGTACTGTGTCTTGAGAATGCTTTCATAGATTGTTTTCAATAATTACACAGTCGTTGATTATATTAGCCTTAAAGTCTGTACAATTTTGGTAAATTTCTGTTTTACATACCCTTCCACACAAAGTGACGGTGTACTAGGTTATACCCTCCATAATGATATGAGTGTCTGTCTGAACATTTGTCCATGCCTCGGTGGTTTCCAAATGATAAACAGATTTTCTATAAACTTTGCACAGCTGTTTAAGTCCTATAAAATGAAGATCACATGAAGATCAAGTTTTATTTTAAATCCAGTTATTAGTAGTTTTTGACTTAAGCCAATATTCAAATTTTTTTTTTTTTGGTCTTCAGTGGTTTTCAGATGATAACTTGAAAATGTGTCAACAGCTGTTAAGTACTATAAAATTATGATAATTTTCAGTTTTCAATTTCCACAATTCCTTTAGTTGTTTTTGAGTTTTGCCAATTTGAAATTATTTTTATAGGTCCAAGGTCAAGGTAAAATTGGTTTTCCGAGATGGACTGTTATCATTCTTAGCTGTACATATAGGCTGCTTTGTAAATCAGTAAAATGTATTAATGAAAAAAAAAACAAAAACAATGCAGTGTGGTGGGGTATCATTTAATGTTCCATTAAATGTCATATTTTTGTTATAGAGTTATCGGATTGATTATGAAACAGGGGGGATTAGTTTTCAGACAAACGAAAAAAAGGTTTTTATCAATTTTCTTGAATTTTTTGGGAATTGTTTATTTTGATGGATGCAAGCTTTCTATTGTTTTTTGATAACTTCTGATTTTTAGTTATAGAGTTATGGGAAGTTATGTTCGTTAAAAAAATTGGGGGATTTTTTAGTTTTCAGACTTTAAACTCAAAAATGCATTTTTTATCTGAAATTTTGGGGAATTTGTGAGCTTCCTTTTATTTTTGATAATATTTTTTTTTGATATAGTTATGAAACTTTGTTCTTGAAAAATTGGGGGATTTAAAAAAGCTGTCATCAATTTTCTTAAAATTTTTAGGTCATTATTGATATTATAGGTGTGATTATATCTCAGTAATACAGACATAATTATGCATCCATAAAGTGTATAGCTTTTGTCCTTATCTTCAGTCAGGCATATCATGTGGAGAAAAGCAGTCCTCTGAATATACTTAAATTATAACTTCGTTAAATATTTGCTTATACAAAAATTTGGTTGAATAATTTCAGTGACAATTTATGTAAAACTATTTATAATCAATCCCAATGTATGTAACCAATTCACAATCATGTAACCTGGGAAACAATGTTTCTGCTTTGCCTGTATCTTGTATCTATTCATTTATAATTAAGTACATGTATTTAATGTCTTTTTTGATGGACTACTACTAGTATATTGCATGTATCATTACTAGTATAAATTGACAAGTATTAGATTTATTTTTGTTCTTACAGAATGAAGCTGTGAATAAACCTGAAATACAAGATGGTGAGTTAAGACTTCAGAAATTTACAGTTAGTAACCACATGTACCTGTTCAAAACAAAGTGGCTACTGCAGTGTCTGTTTTCCAAAACGGGGTCATTTGGGCACTCTGAAGTTTTTGAATGTCCATTAATTGGTCACTGTGGACAGAGTATATGAACTTAAATTTTTTAATCAGCAGAAATCATACCATAGAGGCTTACTTGGGACATAATTTATTTGTTTAATATTTGGTTTTTTAACTC
This sequence comes from Limnoperna fortunei, assembly GCA_944474755.1. Lineage (NCBI taxonomy): Eukaryota > Metazoa > Mollusca > Bivalvia > Mytilida > Modiolidae > Limnoperna > Limnoperna fortunei. Next base: position 93,292,638 of record OX104111.1, read on the forward strand.
CCTTGGCATGGTTCGACACTAATCTTAATGATATGTGAACACAATATTTTGTAGGAAAAGATAGAAAAAAATATGATTAAATTTATTTTAAATGCACACAGTTAAAAACTCCAATATAAATATAAATTGTAAATGTTTTTATTTCATTTTAATGAATGTTATAGTTGATCAACAATTATTAATGGAGCCTAGGTGTCCTATTGTTTACAATGTTAGTCATCTATCATTGATCACCTGTCTATCAAAAATGAGGTTGCAGCTTTGAGTCTACAGTGGACTCAACTCTAATCTTGATTGCAAGATTTCCAACCAACGGTTGAGTATTTTTTCCAGATACTACAGCTTCCTCCCCCAATAAAAACTGGACACGCACATTATTAAGCTGAAAATTGATTAGAATGGCATTATATTATATTAAAGCTAACAAACTAATAAACAGTAATCCACATCATGTAAATTTCCATATGAACAATATATACTGTGTTCCTTTATGACTGGCAGGGGTCTTCTGGAAAATATGTTGACAGCTAGTATGATAAACAAACAAAACTGGAAATTTATTAAGTTGATTCTCAAAGGAATATTCATGTTTACAGGATTTGGTTAGAATTATACATTTTTGCATGTTTTATTACCTTCTAAGAAGATGTTCTTATCAAGGAAAACATCCCCACTCTGCTTAAGTACTTAGTGTACAATTTAAAGCAAAACATACTTGATCACTCAGCAAACACTTGATTCTCAGCACTTTAGAACATACAATGTTCATACAATAAGTGACGAACTTCTGGTAAATTAAATACCCAGGGTTATAATGTTTGATTGAATACTAAAATTAGTGTGGTGCAGCCCATGAAAACCACATAAATTATCATTCAACCAGTAAAAATAGATCCATAGCATAACATAATGTTACTTTTCCTGCCACACTTCCTATGCAATTGTGTGATTTTGTTTAGTTTACACTTTTCAATTAAAAATGTTTTATAGGAGAAAGTAGAAAAAATATAGATTTTGGATATAGTTATGGTGAAATGATCAATTTGGTGGAGTCAGTTAATATTGATCCTGCTGTACCACTAGAAGACCAGAATGGTGATTGGTCAGATACTCAGAGTATTGCAGAATCTGAATATTCATTAATGTCTGATGTCAATAATATAGATGACAGCTCATCAGTATCAGGATTTTCACAAAGAAGTAGAAAAAGAAAAGTTAGAAGAAAAACAAAAAATGTTCGGCATAAAAAAGGAATTGATTTGGAGCGATTGAGTAATGTAGATGGTAGTTCATCTGGTACCTCAACATTGCCCAGCAAACAATCAACAAAAGAAGAACTTATTGAAAAATGGAGACAGGAAAGCAATAGAGCCTGGAGATATAAAAAAAGTCAACACAGCACACATCAGCATGGAAATGAAGAGATTTTATATTCAAGAGAAGATATTGAAAATGACAACATATCAGATACCTCATCAGTCACAAGTCGAATGACATTTTCTCAGCGTGAACTTTCTGCAGATGATTTTTCTGATTCAGATTATGATTTGTCAGATTCTGGAGATGACTGGTATGGTTCAGAAACAGATGAGCATCTTACAGATGATTGTACAGAGAAACATTTTCAAGAGGAATCCTCTTATTTCGCAAGGAGTCAACAGTATCATCAAAATGAATTTGTTCCAAGAAATATTTTAGAAAGAGAATATTTCCAGAAAGGTTTAGATTTAAGCGAGGAATGCATAGATAAAGTTGGATCTCATTATTTTAAGGGTAAAAGGATAATTTACACAGAATTTAAGAAGCAAAGTTTTGATGAACAGTGTAAAAAATTACCCAAGATGTACAAAAAATGTACAATTAGTATAGAAGCAGCACATAGAGCCATTTGCACCGTTATTGAGCCCACAGATGATATTCTAGAAATTGAAATATTGGGTCGTTCAAAATGTGGACAAACTTATTCTGATGATACTGTTGTTGTTAGAATTTTCAAAAGCAGGTCTCAGGAACAGAATGGTTTAAAAGTCCATGGAGAAGTAGTCTCATTAATAGAACGGCATCGCTATAAACATATTGATCATCCTGTGTTTGTTTGTCTGCTAGATCTCAGAGAGGGATATTTGATGAAACCATTATGCCGTACTGTGCCTAAATTACATATTTTACATTCCAAAGTTTTCAAAAATTTTAAACATCTTCAGAAATCAAGGGTAGAAGTTTACCGCTATGATGCAGTGAATGGAACTTTAGATTTCTTGCGTTACCACGATGTTGAAGGAGAACGAGACCAATGGCTATTTATAGTTGCTTTAATTAAATGGAAACCAAACAAAATATACCCTTTAGCTGCTGTCATTGATGTGATTAAATGCTCTCAAAATCCATATGATGGAGTTAGAATACTCTCCAAAGAATACCAAGTGCCTTATTTTTATGCAAAGTCTACAGTAGATGGTGTGAAGTCAGTATTTAAAGACGCATCATCATTTAAAGTTACTGGTTATACTGGGTTATCAGATAATTTAAGAGTTTTTACCATAGACCCAATAGGTTCCAAGGATCTTGACGATGCCCTTAGTGTTGAAGTACAGACAGATGGTACTTGTGTGGTAGGAGTACATATTACTGATGTCACCAGTATTATTAAGCAGGGTGATCCTGTTGATCTGGAAGCTCAAGAAAGGTGTGTCACGTTTTATCCAGGAAAAGGCTTCCGTCCATTTGCAATGCTTCCGGAACCTTTGAGTGAGGATCTCCTGAGTTTACTTCCAAATCGGCAAAGACCAGTCATTTCAATTTTCTTTAAATTTAATAAACATGGAGAATTGTCTGCAGTTTGTCCAGATTTAAACAAATCCATTGTGAAATCATGTCGGCAATTCACCTATCAAGAAGTGCAAGATATACTGGACGATAAACTGACAGATGTATTGGGAGAATTGATTGCAGATATAAAACTACTCTCTCAACTTTCACAAATTTTAAAAATTGACCGTTTAGGTAATGCTGCTTTTTCATATCCAGTTGAAATAGATGTCAGTGAAGATGAAAATCCCATGGAAACATATCAAGCTCATTCACTGGTAGAGGAATTTATGATATTAGCTAATCATAACATTGCAAAGATTTTGATCAAGCAGTTTCCAGAGTGTGTTCCATTACTCTGCCAACAAGCTCCCCCAGAAGAGGTCATTACAAATTGGTACAATCTTCATATGCATTACATTCATCACATTATGGGCCTACAGAACAAAAACATTCTAAATGGGAAAGAAATTTCAGTTTCAAATTCGCTGTCTGAAGGAAGGACAAGAAAGCTCACTCCAGTACAGACATGGGTCCTGGAAGAAATAAAGAGCTTAGTGTCAGGAATGGATAATGACAAAAATGAATCAAGAATTAAGCAATTGATTCAATCAGATTATTTGTACCCAAAGCAAGCATTAGCTTATCATGAATGGAATATGCTGCAAGAATCATCCAAGTACATCTGCTCAAAAGAGATAATAAATAATCCGACGAGAGGACTTCATTATTCATTGGGCAGGAATCCATATGTCCACTTTACATCCCCAATAAGAAGATACTGTGATATAATTATACACAGGCTGATCTCAGCTTATATAAATAAGTTACATTGTCCATACACAGCAGATGAAGTATATAAGCTTTGTACAACAATGAATGATGCCACAAGAAGAGCAAACCAGTTTAAGAAAGACTGCAAACAGTATATTCTGGGGAGATATTTAAAAAGGAACCCAATACTCTTTTATGGATTTGTAAAGGAAATGTCCGATAGTGGAGTGAGAATTATAATACCAGGATTACAGAAACTTCCTTCAGCGAGGAAAGAAGTCAAATTTAGTCTATTAGATGTAGGATGTAAGCCAGAGTTGAAGCCGGATGTAGATATGCAAAATGTGACGAAATATGAAGCCGATCGTAAAATGGTTCTTGTTAAGTGGGAAAAACGGTTGTACAGTTTCATGCATAAAACATGCAAAAAGCCTAAATCCACCAGATTTAAGGAAGAAATTAACTTTTTTTCGAAATATTTGAGAATTTATCCCCATCAAAATACAACATTTTTGAGATACAAAGACCAGTGGACAAAAATACTTGATTACACATTACAAGATACCTCAGATGAGCTGAAAAAGATCCTATCAACATTCAAAGATATTCCTCTAAATCAAACCTTTCTGTCAACAATTAAAGATTTGTCAAAAAATCTAACCTATCTGAACTTATATAATGATAAACAGACTATAAGTTCACATAAAAGAAGTGTGATGGATGTTAGCTCTGAAGTAAGACAAGGTATTATTGTTGAACACAAATGCAAGTTTCAAGTACCATTTCACCATGGACAAATTGTGAAGGTTCAGATGTCAGCCTGTGTGAGTCGTGGCTTCTTCACTCCTGTACCACAAATCCTTGATGTGACTGACAATGTCAAATTCTGTATAGACCATTATGATAACCCTGTGAAAACCTTGTTACGATATGCTAAACAAAAATCCAAGACTCGTTATTCTAGCGTAGAAGACTACATTAAAACATGGATACCTATTGTTGAAATGGAATCGGCTGTCAATGCCGTACATGGTGAAGAATCTGCTGTAATTAATGACATACCTGTAGAATTCCATGGGAGAAGGGGGAGGTTTGTCTTGACAAAAGGTTTTTGTGATATAAGAGATCTTGATTTAGGTAGTGGGGATATTAGGAAAATCAGACAAAATATCGTAGAGCAGAATGATACTACTGTAGAAGATGATTTATTGGACATTAGACGAGAAGAAAATGTGTCTTCTGCTGAAGACACACCTTTGGAAACATCAGAAATAGTCACTAAAGAAGACAACAACAGCTCTATCAAACAGAAACCTACTTACACAGATGTTTTAAGCTCACACTTTCTATGTATTAAGCTGAAGCATCCTTTACCAGAAAGTGTGAAGTCTAAGATTGGTAGATGCTTGCCAAAAGACAGCCATTACATTTGGGTTGGTCATGGAGAATTGATCAAGTCCAGGACAATCAAAACTAAGAAGTATAGCGAAAGACGTGGATGTGAGAAAAAGGTGTTAGAATTAGATATGGTCTTTAAGCTGCATGAAAATAGTCCATCTCCACCAGTACAGGAAGTAAGGGCAGAAGATCAGTGTTCTGTAGAGGTCATTCTCAAGTCCAAAGTTTTCAGGTTGGTTCTAGAAACATGTGTATGTTTTTCATGTTTGGGCCATCTCTGTTTCATACATGTATAATGGTAATTGTTGACAGAAATAAATTGCAGTCGACATAAAACAATAAAAGAAGACTCCTTCATCTGATTTCTTTATAAGCAATTGTTATGAAATAAAGTAGATAGATACATTTAATACATGTATTTTTTTAATGCCTGCTTAAAGCTTGCATCAAGTTAAATATTTGGATGAGAAAATTCCACTATTTTTTTCTTATGATTTTGTAAAATGTTATTTTGTAATGTAAATTTTGGTTGGGTTTTTTGCATTAAAATCCGTGTAATAGTTAATATATATGTATATTGTTGATTACATTATATTCAAACAAATTCTGCTTAATTTTTATTTTTGAAATAATTTATGTCTACATTACAGACGTATAGAGTGCTACATTAAACTTTTGGGACAATCCAGTGAATTAGCAATAGATATTGCCCTTGGCAACCAGATAGCAGATTGTGGTATGTTTAATTTTGTATACATCTTTAATGAATACTGACTTTAGGTTTGGCAAATATTTATAGACATATATTTGTTAAAATGATACTGATATTAAAGAAAAAACACTATAGTCATATTTGTGAATTCTAAATTAGATTATTAAAAAATCCTGAGTAACAATGACCATAGAAGGATTACACATGTAAGGAAAACTATTTTTGGAAGTATACATTAGCTTTTAACTTTAAAAACAATATTATTTAAGTTAAAAAAATTATAACAATACAATATTGTTAATTGGACTGTTTATTTGAAAAATACATCAATTTTCGTTTCAACATAATATTGTTTTTAGGTGCAGAACATTTGAGACTCTATAGAAGTATGAGTTATGAAGTAGATGCACCAGACTTTCCACAAAATAACCTTAAGCAACAAACAGCTATTAAAAAAGCACTCAGTTCTAGATTTAGTTTGATCCAGGGTCCACCAGGTATTTCATTGTTATCTTTAATATATTATACAGATTACAGCATCAGTTTTATTTTTCTGTTTTATTTTATTTTTATAACTATACATGTTAGTTGCTGATGACTAAGAGGAGTATTATTTTGAAATTATTTTAAAATGTCTGTTTTTGCTAGTCGGCCACTAAGTATAAGCAATAAAAACAATATCTTGCTATTATTCATTGTAAACCATACAATTTTTCTGCATTTTCTATTAACTTTACGCTCTCCATAAAAATTTTTTTTTATTTTGTTAGTTTGTCAAACACCATGTAGTTCAGTTTAACACGCTTTCCAATAAATTACATGTAATTCTGAACATAACTGTTGAAAATTAAAATATGAGTTTGCTGAGAGGGGGAGGGGATAACATTCTAGAAGGCATCAGACACATTTTATTCATCAATAAATAATATACTTTCTTTGACTTTTAGGAACAGGAAAAACATTTACTGGAGTTAAACTTGTGTATTTGTTTGATAAGCTGAATAAACTTTGTAACGAACAGGATGGAAAGAGGCGTCGTATCATTTTCTGTGGACCATCCAATAAATCTGTGGATCTTGTTGCTAGTAAGAGCTAATGAAATTTATAAGTAAACCTGACCAAAAATTAAAATTATAATTATTGAATTATCACAGAAGTTATTATGTTCAAACTTGATTTGCTCAGTTTTGGTGCATTTTGTAAAGTACCCCAAGATTTACTCAGTAGTATTTATCTTACAAAATTTGCAAATTTTGTTCTTAATTTGTTACTCTTGTTTTACATATTTAGAGAAAAGATAACTGCAAATTAGAAACATTTTTCAACCTAATTCAGTAACATAAAATTGTTCATTTGTTACCCTGTTGTGTTAAATACTAAAGTGTAAATCAGTCAACTTGTATTCAATATTTACCCAGTAGGAATTGACTGATTCTTGTTGAATGGTGTGATCTTAAGGACTATTCTGTCTATATAAAATCATATAAGAAGAATGGAAAGCCTGCAGATTTTTTTTGTAATATTATATGCAAATTTTAAAAAAATTTACCCATATTTTTCATATTGGCCATTCTCCTTCTATAGAATGGCCTTCAAATGGGAGCTAACTCATTAATTTGTGGTAGACTCAATTGAAATTGTAACATATTAAATGTCTGCTTGTATCCATAAGCATTATGAAAAAAAATGCATAATTCCATGATGGACTGCTACGTAATTTGATAATAGATTTTCATAATATTCAAACCGCTTGACTGGTGTGGAAAAAATAGTTCTTGTCACTAGTGAAAATGCTGTTTTCAACAGTTGATTGATTTAAAATGATAACGTCATAATAAGAACTTATGACGTCATAAACAAAACACCTTCTTTTTACCCCGTATTCAAGTCATGACCGTAGAAATGGGGTTTGGGGAATATGTACTATGCAAATTTTCTACTTCTAAACTTAGAGAAACAGAGTCTTATATAAGTACTCTTGGATTATCAGATTTCTCTTAATCGCAATAGTAAAATGATGGAAATTTAACTATCTCAATTGGAGAAATCTAATAATCCACTCATACCAATGTAAGATTCTATATTTCAATGGGCAATCTATAATTAAATTGAAGCATTATTATATTTGACATACATTTCATTAATTTCTTATAAAAATAAGCAATTGCTTTAAGATAAGCTGTTTTTACACAAATTTGTTAAACATGTATAAATAAAAAATTATTCCAATAAGCTGTGAGAAAAATGATCTCATTTAATTTAAAATGCCAGATTAATAGATAGGCTCTTACACTAATCTTTATTTAAGTTCTGGGATTTCTTCCACAAGTGTGAATTTCTCACACAAGTGTAAGAAATCTCAGATTCAATAAATGACGCATGCAAGAACCTATTTCTTCCTTCAGCAATCATCCCAATATTCTATAGACTCACTATTGTTTAATATCGGACATCCAATTAGATCATCCAAAACAGGAATGTTAATCAAGAACTTGTTATTATATCATAACAATGTTCTTGTTTCAGGCATTTTGATTGGCTATTTTATCCATGATAGACATGATCGAGTGCACCTGTCTTTCATGGGCTCTCTGTCATAGAAACTGAACACAAATGAAGAATCTATTGTCTCTTTCCACAGGATGGGTTATTAATAAACTTGGAGACACGGCTCCAAAAATAGTCCGAATGTATGCAAGTGCCTACGAATATCAAGATTTTCCAGTGCCTGGCCGTGCCACTATATCTACAAGGTCGATGAGGGATGCTAAACCAGATCGTGAACTGATTGATAAAGGTCTGGTCCTACATCATATCATTCGTCAAGAAGGAAAGCCTCATGCGCAGGCTCTACAGGAACTGGATGCTAAATTTCAAGTGGACAATGAAATTATTAAAGAAAATGAAAAAATTCCACATGAACTCAGAAAACCAGTTAACACAAAATTGATGGATATTTATGTATACAAAAAGTTGTTATATGATGCCACAGTTGAAGAGCTAGACAACTATGATGTCATTTTCTGTACGACTTCTTTGGCAGCCAATCCTAGATTACTTAATGCTACCAAAAATCAGGTGGCTCAGGTTATTATAGATGAATGTGGCATGTGTTCTGAGCCAGAGAGTATGGTACCAATTATAGCTTCTCATGCCAACCAGGTCGTTCTTATAGGAGATCACAAGCAGTTAAGACCAATTATCAAATGTCGAGAGGCGTCTGATCTAGGTCTTGAGAAATCTTTATTTGAGCGCTACTCTGCAAACCGAGGATTGATTACAATGTTACAAGAACAGTACAGAATGGTAAGAGTTTGTAATTGTTTGCTTTGTTTGTTTGAATGGTGTTTATATCATTTATCAGCAATATCATAGTATCCAGTTTTTATCAGAGGAGGAAGCCAGAGCACCTGGTGAACCCCTGAACTTTGGCAGGAAAACTGGCAATCCTTGTCAGTTAAAGATAAGGTCAAGCACACATTGCCCAAAAGTCAGGGTCATACTCACAACCTTAGTGTAAACATGCTGTGAATCATTAGTAAATAGCTTACGACATAGACCACTCTGTTACTTGGCAAGTTAAAGTATTATTTAAACAAAGAAATCAATAAAATATTATATTAGAAAAAAGCTGGGAAATTTAGCTTATTCTTTGTCATTTCCATCAAAGCATGCTTAAATTTGAATTGACTCATAAAGAAGAGTTATTTAGCCTATATGCAAGCACATATCTGTTTATTTTTAAAAAGGGTGGTGTAAATGTAAAAAAAAAGAGTTTATTATAAGACAATTTGTGTTGTGCATTTTTATTGTGATTATAATAAAATAAAGTCAATATAAATAAATAAAATAATGTTTCTTCTGAATTTTTTAGCACTCCAGTATCTGTGATTTCCCATCCAGACAATTCTATGGTGGTAAGCTGAAAACTGCTCAAGGTGTAGGCACCTCCCATCAGCCATTGAGCATGTGGCCCAAGACAGGTGATCAAGGTCACATTCCTGTTGTGTTTTGTCACATAGAAGGTGAAGAAGAAACATTGACTGTGACAACAAAGGAAGGAAATGAACAGTCTAAAAGTAACATCAGTGAACTGGAGCAAGTGGTAGGCTTTTCTAATGTCGATAAAATGCACTTTCTTATTTTGCAGTATTATGCCCATTGTTATACAGCAGGGTTTTTTTTAATAAGGTTGAAGATGTTGTGGAAACTTTTAATTTTGCTCAATTTCTTTTGAAATGCCTGTACCAAGTCAGGACCATTTCTGTATTTTTTGTTGTTGGTTCCTGAATTTGCTAGTTTCTTGGACTGAGGATTGTCTTTTTTCACCGTTTCCTCATCCTCACAAGTCAGGGCTTCTGTGTTCACATGTGTCCACAAAACCCTGACAAACTTAGCTAGGAAATTCCCCAGGCTAGAAGTCACTATTTTGATTGGCTACATTATACCTTAATGTAGCCAATCAAAAGCTCGCTTTCATTCACGGCTTGGTTAGGGGATATCCCCATGTCGATTGTAAATAAGCCAAACAGATGTGTTGCATAGACCATGTGAAAATCAGTGTATTTTGTACATTAGTGTTAATAGTTTTTTTATTACCGCATTATTTATTAGTTGCGTTGCGTTTTCTTCACACTCAAGAATGAGTAAGAATGACTACTGCCAAACACTTGCTTCTTTCAAGCAATTTCATTAGTTGATATTTTGAAGGATTGACGTCATGCGAAAATCTTCTAGCCTGGGAATTTCCTAGCTAAGTTTGTCAGGGTTTCATGGACACATGTGGACACAGAAACCCTGACTTGTGAGAATGCCGTTTCCTTGGTGTTTGGTATTTTGTTATTAACTTCATTTACTATTAAACCGCTGACAATTTCAATGAATTATTTTATACATCTGTTGAAAATTGTGGTTTATTGTTTGTTTGTTTGAATGAAGTTTAAAGCCACATTCAGAAATTTTTCAGATAATGTTATACCATGGCATCCAGTTTTTGTATTGGGGAGGAAGCTTTAGTACTAGGGGAAAACCCCTAACCTTCAGTAGAAAAACTGAAAAAATCCTTGTCCATTAAGGTTGAAGTTATGCTCACCCTGCCCACAGTAAGGCTCGAACTGCAACCTCAGTCTTGACAGGTATGTGATCAATAGTAGAAGATTAACTAACTTTACCACAGCCACCACGGCCCCACTTTCAAACAAGGATATAAGTAGATAAGAGTCTTATTTGAAATGAATGCATTTAGAAAAAAATTACTTTAAAAGTAAGCTTTCTTATTTTTGTTTATTTTTGTTTTTCAGAAAACCTCGTTTTATTTAAAATTGATTTTCTCTCTTTCCCTAAAGAAACACATGAAAGTATCAACATGAAAAATCTATTGTCTGTTACCCTAACATTTAACTAATGTATAGCAGAGCTGTGCATTTAGGGAACATTTTACATTTTGCCAAGGGGTCATGGTGGCCGAGTGGTTAAAGTATTAGACTATTGATCACGTGGTCTGTCAACACTGAGATTGCGGGTTCGATTCTCACTGCAGGCAGGGTGTACTCGACTCCAATCTTAATTGACAAGGATTGCCAGTTTTCTTACAGCAGGTGGGGGGTTCTCTCCGGGTACTCCAGCTTCCTCCCCTAATAAAAACTGGATGCCATGATATAGCTGAAAAATTGCTAAAAGTGGCGTTAAACCACCATTAAAACACCAAACAAACAAACATGCCAATACAAATTGTTAACATTCATTTTCCCTGGTATTAATTTTCACGTATTGTGTGATGTTGTCCAATCCACAGGTTTTTTTACTTTCACAATTTCATTTCTATTCCCATAAAAAAATAAGATAATTTGTGCATTTTTGTTGGTACTATTTTTCACAGCTTTTAATGGACCATGAAAATTAGTACACCACAAAAATAAGTATGTTTAACAACAGTTTACAAATGATAAAATTTATCTCATTGTTGAAAATGTAATTATAGCTGAAAGTGTTCAAACATATGATAACAGTAGAAGGTGTGGATCCATTGTCCATTAACATTATGTCACAGTATAATGCTCAATGCACTGCTATCAGAAATGAGCTGACTAAACAGGGGTACCAGAAGTTTAATGTTACTACAGTTGTATCAAGTCAAGGTTAGTTTGCACATATGTTTGCTTTATATATTCAGTAATTATAGCCTGGATTTTTATTTGAATACAAACAAACTGACGAGCTGTAGGAGATCATGGTTTCGGTTTCTGTATGACTCAGGAAAAATACCTTAAAGCTGGTACTTGGTTTTTCTTTACTAATCATTCAACATTCAGAAAGGATTCAATACAATACAATACAATACAATACAAAAGCTTTATTTTAATTCGGCACATACAAAACAGTACAACACAAGCTCTGATGAGCTTTTTACCGAATACAGACAAACATAACATACATGCATGCATACAAATTAAAATGACGTGACAGTACAATAAAATAAATAACATCAAAAGCACTAGCACATGCATAAAGCAACATACAGTTAAAAAAAAGTAAGATCAAAAGCACTAGCCTAAGCAACAGCAACATACAGTTGAAGCATAGCATAACAGCACCTAAAACTGAAGGCAACTAAAAATAACTAAGCAGTTTTAAAAACTGAAGACAACTAAAAATAACTAAGCAGTTTTAAAAACTGAAGACAACTAAAAATAACTAAGCAGTTTAAAGCTAAGACTGAAGACAACTAAAAATAACTAAGCAGTTTAAAGCAGAAGATAAAAAACAATTACTTGCAAGCAGAACAGTGACATTCAGATCCATTCCAGGACTGAATGAGGCTTTTAAACTGATAAAAACTGCCCTCAGTCCTGAAATGGTCTGGAAGGCTGTTCCACATTACAGCTGCAGCAAATTTAAAACTTTTCTTACCATAAGTTGATGTTTTTACTCGTGGTACATCCAAAATATTGTTATATCTGAAAGAATATTTAGATTCTTTAACATTTAAGAGATTTTGTAGACAAACAGGTGCAATTTTGTTTACAATTTTATATGTTTCTAGAGCCATAGAACATACATATAGTATAAAGCACACAGAAAAATATTGTTTTAATAATTTTAATAACCATAACAGAGCTGTGCATTTGCTCAAATAAAAACAACATTAAATGACTCAGCATTGGGATATTTGACTCAATTTTCTGTTATGATAATTTTACCTGAATTACCTGTATATTTTTATCAAATTTATTGCTAAATGCACAGAATTTACATGGATATTCAGAAAATTCTTTGCATTTTTTTTACTGAAATGTGTTCGTACAATGTTCTCTGTGTGTTTGTTGGTCACTAATTATTCTGCAGATTTCTTGTACAAATTACCTGTAATGGGTTGTGTATAATACATGTACTCCCTTTTATGTATCAAATCAATGTGTATTATTACACAGCCAATTACAGTATATTGTTAATTGATATTTTTTTTATAAATTTGATTTGTGTAAACCCTGTCCATGACATGCTGTATTTGAATAGGTTATGAAAACGGCTGATAAAAAAGTGATGTTTCACGGTTATACCTTAACATGATATTTTAAATTTCTTTATACAATTTTGAATTTCCCTTTAAGGAGCAAATCAGAATAGACTTCTGTCTATTTCCAGTTGGAAAAATAGGAAATTATGTACATTAAAAAAAATTTCAAACATTTTAATATGTTGTGTGTATATTATATTAATATATTTTTTGCATTGAAAGTTCTCATAATTTAAGCTGATATTGAAATCAAATGTGAAATTTTCAAAAATGTGCATAAAAAATATCAATTAATAATATAACAATATAGCCTTTAAATATGGTCGATATGACAAATGTCGACATAGATTACATATCAATCCAACTTCGTTGTCAGTTGATATGTTCTCATGTCAATATTTTTCACATCGACCTAATTTAAAGGCTATTTGGTAATTTTAATATTTGCAATCAATTGTCTTTCATGTATCAATTTTTTCATACATTTTTAGAATCTCTTTATATAGTTACATTGACACTGTTATAGTCCGAGAATCCTATGCTGTCCAACGCTTTTTTTTTTGCGTGGGACGTCAGAGAGCTCTCCATAAGCAAAACAGGGGATTTTGCGACATGGGTCTGAGTCGGCAAATTTCATCGTGTCCAGGTGTTAACAAACATTTTCAACCAGTTAAACTATATATAATTCGCTTCTTTAGATATTTTTCTCTATGAATATACATTCGGACATTTCGCTTTCATTTTGAACAAAAAGTCACGTGACAACAATGTGACTTAAATCCAGTGCTTAAATTAGCTTGATTGAAGGTATGATGATTATATTCATAGAGAAAAATATCTTAAGAAGCGAATTATATATAGTTTAAATGGACGAAAATGTTTTTTAACATCTGGACACGATGAAATTTGCCAACTCAGACCAGTGTCGCAAAATCAGCTGTTTTGCTTATGGAGAGCTCTCTGACATCCCACGCAAAAAAAAAAAGGAAAAAAAGCGTTGGATGGCAGAGGATTCTTAGACTAACACTGTTAATGATTGTCAGTTTATTGTTGTAGGTGGGGAGTGGAACTATGTTATTTTCAATTTATTGTCAGGGGCGGATACAGGATTTTTGAAAGGGGGGGGGCATAAAAAGGGGTTATCAGAAAAGAAGGGCCACAAACAAGGTTTTTATAGTGTTCAGTAATCTTTATTTGGTACAGTATATACAACAGAGATATCATAATAAACCAATTAGTACCGTTAAGGCATTAATTTATGGCGAGGTCGAGCAGGGATTACAGTTTTGCCTTTTGCGCTGGTTGTTACCCTCCCTGTATTCTTTTTTTTCCCTTTCCTTTTTAAAGGGGGGATGCCCCTATGCCCCCCACCCCTGGATCCGCCACTGATTGTAGGCGGGGAGTGGAACTATGTTATATTCAGTTATTTTTGTAGGTGGGGAGTGGAACTATGTTATATTCAGTTATTTTTGTAGGTGGGGAGTGGAACTATGTTATATTCAGTTATTTTTGTAGGTGGGGAGTGGAACTATGTTATATTCAGTTATTTTTGTAGGTGGGGAGTGGAACTATGTTATATTCAGTTATTTTTGTAGGTGGGGAGTGGAACTATGTCATTTCAGTTATTTTTGTAGGTGGGGAGTGGAACTATGTCATATTCAGTTTATTTGTTGTAGGTGGGGAGTGGAACTATGTCATATTCAGTTTAGTTAGATCACTACCAAAATATCTGATAGAGAAAAATCCTACAGAGGGATGGTGTATACAAAATCTTGGCTTCATAACTGACAGACATCAGATTAATGTAGCTCTTACAAGAGCAAAAAGAGGACTTGTCATTATTGGTAAGTATATGTTTTTTGCTTTTGTTTTAATGATGTTTTAACACCACTTTCTGGAATTTGTCAGCTATATCATTGTGTCCAGTTTTTATTGGGGGAGGAAGCCAGAGTACCAAGGGAAAACCCCGGACCTTCAGTAGGAAAACTGGCAATCTTTGTCAAATAAGATATAATTCAAGTACACCCTGCCCGCAGTGAGACTTAAACTCAGAACCTCAGTGTTGACAGACAGGTCCCTGGTAAGTATGTAAAGAAACACTTCTACATGGACTTATGTGTAGATTCCTATAGTCTATCACATGTTGTGTGAGATCAAGCCTTTGTTAAATTATTAACAGGGGAAAGTTTCTACAAAAATTTGAAAATTTGAAGCAACTCTGTTCAGTAAACCAATCTTAGCCGATATTCTCCATAAAGTTTTGCTGAATGTCTTGATAATTCACTAGTTGGTCTTTTGTACTAATTATTATTTCCAGGTAACAAGAATGTACTGGAATGTGATGAAGTCTGGAAGAAATTGTTGGAAGATTACAAGGAGAAAAATTGTCTGTTTGATGCCAGAACTTTTCCTAGTAAAAACCCCTCATATGCTCAATCTTGATTGTTTTTTGTTTAAATTGAATAAAAGAAGGAAACTTTAACTTTGAAATTGAAATTACCTAATTTATGACCAGAGTTTTTTAGCTTGGAAATTGAATTAAATGAATTAGCCTGTTACAAATATTTACACACATATATTTTATGTTATAAGAGTAAAAGTCATTCTGAATATTAATGATCAGACAATTGACATATAGAGTCAGAATCATACTGAATTTTAATTTTTGAATATGTACAAACATGTATAGTGAAGATCTATCCAGTCATTGTAAAAATATGCACATACTGTACAGTGCATCAGTACCGGTTAATGTAAAAATATTGAGATTAGGATAGGTTTGTGCTGACTTAAATCCAGAGATGTGTCTGCTTATTACTGTCCTGAAGACAAACCAAGATGATTTGTTGTTGTGTCTTGTGGACAGTGCTATAAAAAAGTTTTCATGTTCAAAAATTAGGAAAGCTTTTAAATCTTGATTTATCTGCACTAGTGGCTTGAAAAAATATAACCCCACCTTATTTATTAAAACATTTTGTACAAAATTATTAAATCACCGCTATTTTTTTAGAACATTGTCTTGGAAACATTTCTGATTTTATGTTTAATCCTGGGACAAACTTTGTGCAAAGAACTGTACATCTTCTGTTCCAATTACAAATTTGCCATAAGAAGTGTGCATGTGCCATGCTTTTAATTTTCGTTCTAATTAAAAGTTTTTCCAAAAAACTGTGCATGTGCTGTTCTTATAATTTTCATCTTAATACAAACTTGCCCTAAGAAATGTGCATGTGTAGTTTATTTGATTTTCATTGTCATCACAAGTTTGTTAAAACACGTTGCATGTGCTGTTCATGTAATATTCGTTCTATTTAAAAGTTTCTCAAAAGAACTGCATTAAATGCTCTTTACGTTTGATTTTAATTCTATATACATCCTTGTATTTACAATTGTATTTGTAATTAGAAGGAAAATTATCAATATCAAATCAATATGTTTTTAACTGACTAATAATGAACAATACATGTATATAGATTAAATCTAGATTTGTATTCTTTCCAGGAATTTCCATATTTTCATCCTGGAAATTTTTTCTTTTTAAATTCAAATCTTGCTGTCATTCTTGTTACAGTTCTTGTAAAAATTCAAATGTTTTTGTTTATTTTAATGAAATGATTGTAGATTTGAATTTTTCTAGCAATCAGAGATTTAAGATGTTCTAAAAAGTGACTGCATTACATATCATGTTAACTTAATTCTTCAAATCTCTGATTTTTGCAATCAAGAGCAGATAATATAACAGAGAATTGGACTGCTTTATGTTGTCAGGATAGTCTTCACTGTTTTTTTAGGGTCAAAATCAAACATCATTGTTTTTTATTGTAAGACATTTGATGTCAAGCTGTATTAAAAGCAGAGTCAAACTCAGTCCAATATTTACATTTTTGTTGAATGTTGTTGTGAAATTTTTATTGTAATCTGTATTATTTTGGAGTCAAACTCAGATATTTTATTTTGGAATAGTCCTTATTATTGGTGCTTTTACCTGCAAAAGGTGCGGTAAGTTAGGAAGTCTCATGTCATGATTTGTTACATATTAAGTTAACAAACAGTCAACTAAATACATCTATGCCTAAAGACACTGTCAGATGATCATAAAATGATATCATTAAAAGTTCAAATAAACTTAACACCAAAAGAAACATTTAATTCAAACTCTATCACACTATATTTCATTAATAAGAACTCCAAGACTTGAATGAAAATATATTTTTGTATACCAGTGTTTCGTAGTTCACCTATTATACTCAATGCCGCACCCCCTTTGAAAAAATTTGTTTGCTTGCATTTTTTAATTATTTTATATTTTACCTTTTTATAACAAAAATCCAGTAGAAAAAATTTAGATATACTATTTTGTCCATGTTTTATACTATGCCTCTGTTGTTTAGTTGTTACAAATCGTCCTTGACTGAAGTTTACATAGTAAATCAGCCATTTTTGTTTCTAAAGGGACCTTTACTTTGTTTACAAATGTTCGTCTGCTTTCGTGACATTCAGTGGTATTCGGACAA
This sequence comes from Limnoperna fortunei, assembly GCA_944474755.1. Classification (NCBI taxonomy): domain Eukaryota; kingdom Metazoa; phylum Mollusca; class Bivalvia; order Mytilida; family Modiolidae; genus Limnoperna; species Limnoperna fortunei. The sequence continues at coordinate 93,310,360 of OX104111.1, forward strand.
ACAGCAAGAATTTTCCCGTCTTAACTGCAGACGACATCACCCGAAAGATTTCGAATAGACAACAATCAATTGTTCCTAAAGTAAACTTCCGTTCTAATTAAGGTCAAAATTTAGTATGGAAAATGGCCCAATTAAAAATGTTAAAATTGCCTTATTTCAAAACGCTGAATATCTATAGGAAATAATTGTTCTTTTCAAAAAGTACCCTTCTTGATCTACAAAAAGGAGCATAAACTGAAACATACGTGGTAAGCAATTTTCATTTGTCATGCAAAAAACCTTCTTCAGAATATGTCAACCCTTACTATAGAGATTTCATGTTAATAACATTGAGAAAAGTAAAAATATGATATAATTTTAGTTTCATACTAAGACTCATTTCACTAATACAGAAAACCTTTTTTATTATGAATTAGGATTTGATCCATTATTTTATATAGTTTGATACTTAAAGAAGTGCCATGTTTATTTTTATAGCAAATATTTTCATTCATTTCATTTTGAACAATACTTTCCAGTATTATGAAGAGTATAGTAGTTTACATTTTCTATGTACTTTTCATACTTTTCCAGTGTATGTAAATCTATTCTTATAAGTTCCTTCTAATTTGAACCTAAGCACATATGTATGTGTTATTAAAGTTTTGTATCTTGACACACAGTGGTCAGATTGAATTACTACCTGATGTTCTCTAGATTTGTTTTCTTTCATTTAATTTGTGACACTTTTATTATTTTTATTTAATTAGTTTTATTGGCTGGGTTGCACAAAGTAGTGTATAGTATGTTGACGAATGAACATGTTTCAAGGTAGTGTTAATCCTTCAACCAGTTCACAATTCAAAAATTAAAAGAATGTTTCTGTAAATATTGAACATAAATATTATGAATACATTTGGAACGTTCTTGCTGAATTCCTATGTTATAAAGTTTTAGTCATTTTCAGAATCATCCTTTAACAAAGGTCCCAATTTTGTAAAATTATATTTCTTATACGAGCATTTTGGACATTTTTGTAAAAAATCCAAGTTGTTGTTCTTACAATTTCTGTCATTCTGGACTTACTACAAAGCATGAGTATTCATATATATTTTGGCCTTAAATTTGTGCTTTCTATTTTTTTGTTTTTTATTACTTTTTGGTGATTTATTGTTGTGTCTTTTAGTGAATACCCAAGTAACTGAACTGGAGGTTTTTATTAGCTCACCTGAGGTGAGCTATTGCCATCACTTGGCGTCCGTCGTCGTCGTCGTTAACTTTTCTTCAAAAATCTTCTCCTCCAAAACCACTGAAGGGATTGCTTTGAAACTTTGCACACATCATCAGTAAAATGTCCTCTACCAAGTTTGCACAAATCATGGCCTCAGACCAACCAACATGGCCGCCATGGCTAAAAATAGAACAGGGGGGTCAAAATACAGTTTTTGGCTTATAGTTCAAAAAGTATAACAGATACAGGAAAACCGAAGAGACTCTCCTTCTTCAGCATCTAAAGCTCTACAAAACACCCCATTGGGTCAAAGTTGTATAATGACTCCTTGTAGGAGTTATTGCCCTTTAATTGTCAAAATTGATGATTTTTGCCATTTTTGCCTCAAAATCTTGAAAATCATTAGAACTAGAGAAAAAGTTAGCATTGCTTAATTGTTTTGCTCTATGAGGGCTACAAAAATGACTTAAGGGTCAAGATTGTCTGATTATCCGTTTAAGAGTTATTCCCCTTGAACTGTTTTTTTTAATCGGTTTTAATCGATTTTTTAAAATCTTCTCCTCTGAAACAACTGAAAGTACTGCTTTGAAACTTTGTACACATCATCTGTCAAATGTCCTCAACCAAGTTTGCACCAACCATGGCTGCAGATTAACCAACATGGCCACCATGGCTAAAAATAGGACGGAAAGGGGGGGGTTGGGGGGTAAAATACAGTTTTTGGCTTATATTTAAAAAAGTGTTACAGATACAGGAAAACCGAAGAGACATGCCTTCATCTGCATCAAAAGCTCTACGAAACACTCCATTGGGTTGAAGTTGTATGATGACTCCTTATAGGAGTTATTGCCCTTCAATTGTCGAAATTGATTATTTTTGACATTTTTGCCTCAAAATCTTGAAAATTATTTGAACAAGAGAAAAAGTTAACATTGCTTAATTGTTCTGCTCTATGAGGGCTACAAAAATGACTTAAGGGTCAAGATTGTCTGATGAACCGTTTAGGAATTATTCTCCTTGAACATTTTTTTAATCAATTTTACTTGATTTTAAAAAATCTTCTCCTCTTTAACCAATGAAAGGACTGCTTTGAAACATTGCACACATCATTTTTAGGGTCCTCTACTAAAATTGTGCAAATCATGACATGTGACTACCGACATAGCTACGTTGGCTTGAAATAGAAAATGGGGGGGGGGGGGAGTCAAGAGAGTTTTCGAATGATAATTAAAAAAGTATAACAGGTACAGCAAATTTGAAGTGAACCTCCCTTCTCCCTCTAAGCATCAAAAGCTCCTTCTTATAGGAGTTATTTCCCTTAAAAGGTCAAAATTAATGATTTTTGCAGAAGTGTTGGGCAATTCCTTATAGCAAAGAAAAGCTGGATAAAAAGGGGTTGTTTGGTTTCAGGTTCAGGTGAGCGATACAGGCTCCTGGGAGCCTCTAGTTTAGTTGTATCTTCTCTTTATATATTCTGATAAAAACATTTGTCCCTCGGTGACAGTCAGTTCAGTTTATTAATACATGTCAATCCTTCTAAACTTACACTGAAGCCCTTTGATGACAACTCTTTGATTCTGTTTCTTTTAAAATTTCCGGTAAACAACCTTAAAGGTGTAAAATTAACTACATTTCCACATCCTGGTTCTTGCTAAGTAATGCAACCCGGCCATTGTTTTGACCTATTTTCCATGTAAAGAACAATATAGACTGTGATACAAAGAATATAATACAATCAGTTATTGTGTTCATCCTGTTATATAGTATATACATTTTTTTTTATTGAAATAATCTTGCACAATCAATTTTTTTTGTTTAGTATTTTTTGTTAAGTATTTTTACTTTTGTTAATTTACAATTTGGTTAGTTATTTTGTTGATTTGTTAAAAACATTATATATTTATTAATAAGTTGTTTTATCTTGTTCTATAATTTCATATTTAACCCAGTATACCTGATAATAAACTGTACTGTCAGAATTAAAATGTATACACAACTAATTTAAGAAATAATTCACGGAGGCTGTGGTTTATTATTGTTTTAAAACAGGATGACCATTTATATCAAATTTTTTTTATCCCCATGGGATAAATAACAACATAAATGGCCACCCATTGGAAACAATAATAAAATACAGTTTCTGTGAATTATTTCTATTTTAATAAGACAATTATGATACAATTAAGATATTTACATACTTTTAGCCAACACCATTTTTGCTGTAAACTGGCTGTTCCATCAAATTAACACAATATATTGCAACAGATAATTTTAGCACATGTTTCCATTAATAAGATTCATATATCATACGCCAGCGCTTCAAGACATACCCTTCTTGTCACATGTGGCTCATACATAAATCATTTTTTAATTTTTTACCACAATTTTGGTCTCAAAATGTTTAAAGCACATAATATTAGAATAAAGTTTTACAGATAGAACATATCAGACAGTTTAGTCTATTTTTCTAATTTTACATTCTAATACTGTAACATAATGGGTAGACAACTAGTATTATAACCAAGTAACATGTATTTATAAATACATCAATGGTGTACAATTCCTTAATATTTTTTTGCCAAACGTTCATTGGATTGTGCCAATAAACTGTCTTTCATTGTTGCGTTTATTATATATAAAGGTATGCAGATCTGTTACAGTAATGTACAAATGCTTTATACCAACGATACCGAAATTGTTTCCACCCATATCGGACATTGCTATCCCAGAAAGACATCTGACAATCCCTGTCAATCAATTTTAGAGCCATTCTTGGACATGTTTTGGCACACATCGATAACCATGTGGTATGGACATGTTCCGGATAGGAAATAGTTTATTCAATGATCGACTTCTTTGGGCTTGAAAAAAAACTCTTTAAACCTTTGTTACAATCTCAAAAACAAGCGACAATCAATTCACCTTTAATATGTTGGAAGCCATCTTATTATGTCACTGTTCTGTCTGCACTATCTCTGAAATCAGCACAGGTTGAACATGTCCTGAACACTGTTCTGTTTTATGATGTGTATGACATCATAATAAACAATCTCACTCAGTGATACAGAGAAATCTTACCAATAGGAACTCATGAGATATTTCTAAAGTGAGAAGAATGCATCTGAACATTTTTGTCCTTGGGCCCTATGTTAAACCTACAAAATGGAAACCATTCCAAATTTCAAACAAACTTTGTACATGAAGGATCATTTTGCTCAAAATACTAAAGAGCTAACATAAGTGCTACTAACTAAGACAGGAATAAATAGATGTTTTTTTTTTATTTTGTAATTAAAACTGCTCTGTAATAATACATGTACATATTATAAAAAAGTTATCAATAATAAAGTATTCTGGACGGACTATTTAAAAAAAATAAATATCTATAAATATATCAACATTTTACATAAATCTGTTGTCTACAATAGCCTAAATACATTTTGTATTAGGAAATGACTACTAAATTATCACTTTTCTACAAACATGGTTGACATATCACATGCAATTTTAGTATACATCATGTATAAGTTCATCAACTGCATCCCAGTCAATAACACTCATAACATCACCACTGCCAACCGAAGCTACATCGGCAATCTGCATAATCTCGTCAATATCAACAGATTCTACATATCTTTCTCCCATAACATCATCATAGTAATCAGAAATATTTTCTGACATTGGGAATTCCATGGATACTCTACTTCCATACACCTGAAAAAAATAATTATACAGTGTCTATAAGTGACATGATAGAGGAAATGGTGTGGATTCTTTTACACATATTAACCTTAATCTTGGTATTATCATTCAGTCAAATCCATTTAACTTTACATTTTTGTGGTTCAATGGTTCTTAAACAAGCAAATTTAGTTCATAAAATTTTCATAACAGTACACAAACTATTTGTCCAATTCACATGGAAATTATCATTTGAAAAACTAGTTTGTTGATGAAGAGTAAATGTGTTACATTGAGCTGAATTCGGAAAAAATTTCTTCAACTCACATCAACAAAATTTGCCTATGTACTGCAAACAATTCAATGTGAGAACCATAAATGTCACCTTTACAATGTACAAAATTGTGTGATATCTGATGCAGCTAACCAATATGGCTACAATGCAGAATTAAGAAATAAAATAAACATAAATAAACATGTACTTTGAATATCTGAATTAATTAGACGTAAATAATGTGTTTTTCATTGGAAATTGTACCGTTTGATACTTACATCAACAGTGCTGGCCTCGTCCCCATACAGTAACTTGTTAACCTTGTCATCAACAGACCAAGAACTAAGCACCGAGTCTCCTTCAAAGGGTTCTCTGTAGGGATCTGCATAGGGTCTAGCTCTACTCCTTGCTGGAGATATCTTCTTTGTTTGCACTATAAATATATATATATAAACCAAACCTATTATATGTAATAATGTTGGTTCCCTTTATTTAATCAGGGTTCATGTAGTAAAATTGTAAACAAATTATAATTCTGGACAGATATTATCTGATGTAGAATTTCATCTACAATGTCAATCTAATTTTTTGGTGAGGAAAAAATCCTAGAACATAAATTAAACTAGCCTTTAAAACCAATATCAACAGACATCCTTACAGTGTATAATGGCTGCCTTATTGAAGTAGTTACCATTCAACATTACATCTTTCCAGTTCCTTAGATGTGGTACTAACCAAGTAGTCTATCTGCCTCCCCAATAAAAATTGGAAGAAAAACATTAAACTTCAAACAATAAAAAATAAAAACTGTACAGCTGTGTTGCTATACCATATACTATAATATAATATTTTATTTAATAAATACATGTTTTTAGTCAGATAAGAAGACAGTTTGTGTTTATGTTACCTTTAGGAGGCTGTAATGTCTGCAGCTGTTCAGTGTAAGTCTGTGGTTTATGGATAGGTTTATGAGACTTCAGGAATGTCTGTGGTTTCACAAAAGTTTTCATACCTGGTGAAGAAAACATTTATGAAATTATGGAGAATGATGCATAAAAATCAAAATTTTAAAGGAAATTTTTAATTTAAACTATAATTCTCAACCCCTAATAATGGTTTGGTTTGGTTGTTTGATGTTTACCGCCACTTTCAGCAATTTTTCAGCTATATCATAGCGTCCAGTTTTTATTGGCCCCTCCCGGTAATAATGACCATGCAAATACTTTAGAAACTCATAATAATTTATATATTGTAATCTCCGTTAATCTCTTCCCATAGATAAATCTGCTTATTTGGATTGATCAACATTTGCAGTACAAGAAAACTTCAGTTACCATAGTGATCATGATATAAACTTGAACCAGTCAATAAAGCAGGTAACAAAACAAATACATAGATGCCTTACCTCTGGTCCTTGTTTTGGAAGCACCTTGGTTGAGTTTTTGAAGTTGTTCTACATAAGTCATAGGTTTATGTGGTGGACCTGTCCTCTTTCTGTGAACAACTGTAGGTGATACTTTAACTGTAATATAGAGATATGAATAGGCGTAAAAACATACAGAAACATCACAATTGAATTAGTCAGGACTACAAATCATCAAAAAAAAACCAAACAACTACCAGAACTATAATGCACCAAAAATGGATACCACTAAAATCAAATAAAACAAAAAATGTAAACATTTTCAGATTTGGTCCTTTTCAACACTTAAAAACTATTGACAATTGAGCAACCTCATACTACTGAAAAAAACAGAAGCTGAATGTTATGAAAAATTAAAATTTCATAACTAATATTTACAAAACAAAAATCACAAAAGTTTGAAATGGCTGAGTTGGGAAGCAAGTGCCTTAATAAATAGGGAATAGTTTACAATTTGTTGGAAGAAGGTTTTGGGCTTGTGTCAAAAAATGTAGGAGGAGTTGGCACCGTTTTCTGCAAATGTTCTGTAAAATGATTAAGTTCCCAAGTCTGGAAAATAAGGAAAAAAATCCTGGAACACTTCCATAATAGCAGGTGCACAAATTCAATACATGTGCAATCTTTCTGTGAAGTTTCAGAGATCTGGGTTGAAAACTGAAGGAGGAGTTGATTACACAAAATAGGTACCATCTTCTGCAAATATTCTGAAAAATGACTAACTTCCCAAATCTGGAAAATTAGAAAAAATCCAGGAACACTTCCATAATAGCAGGTGCACAACTTCAATACATGTGCAATCTTTCTGTGAAGTTTCAGAGATCTGGGCTTAAAACTGTAGGAGGGGTTGATTACACAAAACAGATACCCTATTTTCCCTGCCCAACTTCATCATATAAACCAGTTTTGCACTTTGTGCAACAGGGTCAATAATCATCACCTTTTTTTTTTAAATTATAATGACTACTCTATCCTTGTCAATCTTAACACTTATTTGTCTTAGTTTTGTATTAGTAAATTATGAAAAATAGATGACAAACTCATACCATAATAATGATTGCAAATACTCTGAGGTAAAAATTTATTTATCAACAACTGAGAATTCTGCAAAGAATGTTCCAAATAGATCCAAACAGGAATTGCACATAATATTTATACACATTTTCTACCAGATTGGCTGAATTTTTCAGACTACCTGATGTCCAAATTTCAGATTAAATTAACATATATTAGATAGGAAACCGTTTGGCGTTTAAAAACCCAATTTGCTGATATATCCCTTTGGACGATATTTGATTTTGTGAAATTCACTATATATAATAGAACTATTCTATTATGGTTGAAGGCTCTGGGTTTATACGAGATAGTTACCCTTCTTAACACACCCCTAATACACCTGTCAGACATTACCATGCTACAGGCAAATTTACACAATGTGCAACCTTGTTGAAACCTGCTAAAAAAGGGAAGAAAACATCAAACAAACAAACAATAATTCTATCACAAATTCTGTTCTGTAAGGTTCTGAGTCTAGTCCAAAAGTATCATGTTTTTATAAGTGAAAAAAAAATATGATTCTTATATAGAACATCAATCAGTATGATTGTACTCACAGACGTTAAAAGTCATTATTTATTTATATCTATTTATAGGAGTATCTTACCAGTTCTACTTTCCCCAGGTATGTGAGAACGAGGTACAATAGGTGTTGAATATTTCTTATGTGATTTCATTTCTTGTAATCGTTCTGCGTATGTCTTTACAGTACGTGGTGATGGTGCTGCCATTTTTGTCTTGCTGGGTGCTCTCATGGAACCTATATAATACAAAAACAACCATAAGAATACACAATGGGATATTTATATAGTGTAATGCCATTTTGTGTTTTTATTCTGACCAACTTAAATACGTAACAATAAAAGATCTGTTAATCATGTCCCCATGTCTTTGTATCATATATAATTTAGCCATTATCAACACAGAAATTAAAGTCTCTATTTTTGTTCAATGCATAGTTAGTAATTTCTGACCTATGCAAAAATTAAATACAAATTTAAAAAATAACATAAGCCTGAAATGGCTAGGTTCACAAGCAATGCTTTAATAAATAGGGAATAGTTTATAATGTAGTTTGCAATCGTTTGTGAAGTTTCAGGAATATAGGTTGAAAACGGTACAAGGAGTTGATTGTATAAATTATGTATTATATTTTCCTTTGCTATCCAACTTCACAAAGTAACTAAAACAGTGTTTGCACTTGGTTTAACCCAATCAAAAATTCCAACAAATTACAACAATATTATTTACTTTAAAGATCTGGGTATGACTATGAAGAATTACATATTTGTGTCAACACAGAGATAATTTAGACAAAGGCATTTAGATAACTGAGAGGGTGTGTGTAGATGCAATAACTTTATTTACAAATTAAAAAGAACCCATTATAAGGTATTTCTGTAAATCTTATGCCTTGTTTATGGGAGATAAACTAACATAAACATTACAAACCAATTAATTACTTAAGACAAAACATTAATGAAAACAGATAATGTAATAAACTCTCACTTGGAGTAGGGTATATAGGATCTTACATCGGTAGGAGTGGATTATCAGATTTCTTCAATCAATTTAGTTAAATTATGGGATATAAGTTTGAGCCTTGGCATGGATAAAATTCCATGATTTAACTATCCAGATTGGAGAAATCTGATAATCCTTGAGTAATAATGTAAAATTCTGTTTCTCTAATTTAAAAAGTAGAAAGTTTGCAAACTCAATTACAAATTCTCCCAACCCTAATTTTATGGTCACGTGATAAATGAAAGTTGTTTTGTTCATGATGTCATTATTTTTACATTATTATTTAACCCAATCAACAGATGAGAACCACATATTCACTAGTGACGAGAACTATTTTTACCACACCTGTCAAGCTGTTTAAATATTACATAAAACTTAGAGAAAGATTGGTTTCCAACTTAAGAGATGCAAAAGTTTCTTTGGCGTCTCACATGCTTGGCTGAAAGCGGTACAAAAATATCTTATCCCAAGGTTTTAAGGCCAATTAATTCTGACTTTTAACTGGATTTTTTCTGGCATAAAATGATCCATCATGTTTTGATTAAGATTAACCAACCGGCATATTAGACTAAAAAAGTAAAATATGTACTAAACTACTTGAACAGTTGTAAACTATTTTCCTTTCCTAATAAGGTATCGTTTTTTAATAAAACATTACATATGGGGATTTTAGCCATTCTCCCTTACATTTATTGTGACTTTTGTATAATAAAGGAACATTAATTGTAAAATTTAGTATTTATTAACACAATTCTTACAAAGGTGTCAGACATTTTAATAAATTTATGTCTGTTGGAAGTGAGACAGAATGAAAGATAAACTGATCAAACCCCAAAAACATGAGATTATCCTGTCTCATATATGAGAAAAAGGGATCCCAACCCACTCTTATTATTGTGATGTCCTAAAAATACAAACACACAGAACTGTATCACACCAATAAAACATTAAAATTACACCTGTACAATACAGAACTAACATAACAAACACCCACATAACTGTATATGCATAAAAATGCCAGGTAAACAAGAAAATGGGTCTTTGCTAAACAGATGGTTGCTAGGCAGATATTGGTAAACACCCCTTAGTTCAAAGTTCACTCAAGCTTGAAATATTTGCCATACCCCTGCAGAATTCTGCCAGTGACTTGTCATATTGTAACTGTGTAGCAAGTTTCCTAAAGATTTGATGTCAGCTTACAAAAAAAGCTTCAATACAAAGGTAAATGTGAAGTGACACAGGTGTATGAACAAACAAAAGAAAAAGCTCAATTGAAACCAAAAGGGAAAATGATACAAAAGATAACCACACAGTAGGAATATATGATGCACAGATCATTTAGCATCTAAAAAATCTTGATTTTTATACAAAAGAAAACAGACAATAGAACATAACCTGGTTTATACAAAAACAGTAAAGGAGAACATACCATAAATCTTTTCTCCCTTTTCTTCAGGACTACGTTCTCTGTGTGTTTCTTCCTCCTTCCTGTGTGTTCCTTCCTCTTTTCTCTCGATATATGGCATTGGTATTTTGGATGGCTGCCTCTTTTTAAGTTTGGACGGATCTTGTAGTCTGACTAATTGGGTAAAAGGCTTTGGTTTGTAAGGCTTACCGGTGGGCTGTGGAGATACGGGTCTGGCTTTTGGTCTTTCAGTTTCTACATCTTGACTCTGGGCACCTTCCATTTGTGCCATGACTCTGGCATATGCAGAGTAATCACCTATAAACCAAGACATTTCAAATTTATTTTCTGCATTTGTGTTTTGAATTCTAATTAGAGACATGTATGGTATATCTAATTCAACATACTAATAATATGTAATAATAATGCTTTATTTTACGAAGGTAAACTCAGTTAGCTACTCTCATCTACCAAAGGTTATCAGATTGCACAATAGAAAATAGGATATAACATTAAAATCATAAAACAGCACAAATTTATCAAATCATAAGGCCTTTGATGAATATAGAAAATAACTTTTAAAGTTTACATACTGTAGAAGCCAATATGTAGTTTTAGATATTAGTCTTGAACACATTATTGCTAATAGATTCACACACTGAAAGTGGTACGTTATTCCTTAAAGGGGCTGAATATGCAAAGGATTTTTTAATTGTTCAGTTTTTGGTTTAGGAACATTGGGTTTTCCCTTTACAGAATTTCTACTTGTATGGGTCCATTTCAGAAGCATATGAAAATTTTTTACTTAAGCAATCTGGAGCATAATTTTTTAAACATTTGAAAGAAAGAAGATATTTGTGATATTAAATTATTTCTTAAACTTTTATCCAGCAAAGATAATAAATGATTAAAAACAGGTTAGCATCTGCTCTTGCAAGAATCCAAGAAGTGTTTTGATACTACGAAAATGGTTGTGAGTATTTAAGATTTAAAACAGATATATAATTATAACTGGCAGACAGACCACAATATTAGTGTACCTGTTGTTTCTTGACTCCTTCTCATGAATTCTTCTGAATCAGTTAATCTAAGTTTGGGAACAACTGACTCTGGAGCAGGCTGTACAAGAATCGGCTGAGGTCTGGGTTGTCTTTCCCTGGTTGGAGAGATTTCCTTTACTGGTCGCTCATTTATTGTGAACTCTGAAGGATACTGCCTTCTAACAACTTTGGGTGAAATAGTGACAGTTGATTTATACTGTCCAGTTGGTCTTCTGCCAGGACTTGTTTCTCTGTTTCCAGTGACGATGGTCTTTGGACTGACATCTATTCTTTCAGGTGACCATTTTTTTGTTTTTATTGGGCTGGTATCTCGTGAGTCTGGTTTACGTTTTGGACTCCTTTCTCTGTACATAGGTTCAGGTGGCAATTCAGGCTTATCCCTCAAAGCATCTACAATTAATTCCTGTGCCTCTTGCATCCTCTTTGTCATGTCTAGTTTGTTTTGGAACTGTCTGTCTCTCATTTCTTTAGCTGTCATTGTTCCCTAATAAAAAAACAAAATAAAAAGTAAAGTAAATCAGTTCTGGTAATTATTTTATAAATGTGTGTATCCTATAAATATATCGATGTTAAAAACAGTTTTATACAGTGAATGTCAGAAGCTAAATACAAAGAATAATTCATTTATCTACTAATATTGAACTTTTTTTATTACAAAATATCAAGGCTTTTCCTGGAATAATATTTGAAAATACAATTAAGGGGTACACCACAAAGGGCATGTTTAGTTACACTGACATCAGTATACACAGTATGTGTTTACCTAAACATTATCTGAAATTTGGTTTTTTTTTGTTTGAATGATGTTTAACGCCACTTTCAGCAACTTTTGAGCTTTTTCATGGCGTCTATTTTTTATCAGGGGAGGAAGCCAGAGTACCTGGAGAGAACCCCCAACCTTTGGAAGGAAAACTGGCAATCCTTGTCAATTAAAATTGGAGTCAAGTACACCCTGCCTTAAGTGAGACTCGAACTCGCAATCATCAGTGTTGACAGACCACTTGATCATTAGTAGAAGAACTACCTTAACCCCTCGGCCACCTATACCCTCTGAAATATGCTTAAAAGGTTTATTTTCAATGATTCTACTGTAAATACCATATAATTATCCGTCAGTACCTTGTTTAGGGTCAGACAGTACCATGTAGGTATCTGACAGTACAATATGAGTATCTGATATTACCATGTACATATCCATAAGTAACATGTAGGTATCATACACAGCCAAGTATTTGACAGTAATATGAGGTATTTGACAATGACAGTACCATGTTAGTACTTGTATGCTGTAAGTATGTGAGTATCTGACAGTACCATGTAAGTACCTGAACTCTATAAGTATCCCCCAATACCATGTAAGTACCTGTACCCTGTTGGTATTCCACAGTACCTTGTAAGTATCTGGAGAGGGCTTAAATGGTTTATGTTCATGTTCACGCAGCTCTTGTATGTGCTTTTTATATTCATCCATCTTTTCAGCTCTTTTTCCTGCCATCCACTTTCTGAGTTCCTCTTTCTTTTCAGCACTTCTATCATCTTGCTCCTGTTCTTTAATTTCTGCATACTGTTCTAATTTCTCTAGACTTTTCCTTAATCTCTCTTTCTGCATTGAGCTTTGAGTACTTCTGGCACTAAAACGTAATATTGATAGGTTTTAGGATTATACATGTCTCTATAATAACTAGATATTATGCTCAATTACCTGTGTAAAGAGAAACCTTAAATGTAGTTACATAAGCTAACTTACCAGTTGAAAAGTATTGCAATAATTAGTCTTAAATCACTTAAAACTATGACTTGAAAGTTAAAGTAACAAAGAATGTTCAATTTAAGAACACTCATTTATGTATTTCAATGTATTCAATCTTGTGTCAAAGACTAAATAAATTCCTACAATGCTAAATACAGTAGAACTAAGATAACTCAAACTTGCTGGGGTTGCCAAAAATAGTGCGAGTTATCGTTATTTTGAGCCACCAAAGATGGACAACTTCAGGAAATGTATCTGTTCCGTACTGTGACCGATTTTTTTTATAGAAAGGTCATTAATTTTCCTACATGCAGTATGGTTGTTTTGGGAACTAATCTGTTTTGAATGTATGTAGATGTTTATTTCATTATTTATGACACAAATAAAGTTCTTTTAGGTGTAATAGCTTGTGAAATTTAAAATTTCTATATATCAGTTATTATTTACTTCATTGATTGCACAAAAACCAATTTAAATAATTCCCATTTGTTTTTTATTACTGATGACAACACTTCTACACTTAAAACAGTTTATATGAGTAACATACAGCTTCAAACAAATTTTTTTAATGCAGTTGATAAAATTAAGGACTGTTAACTGGTTGACATGACAACTATTCTAAAGCAATAGATGAACCAGTATTTTCCACCATATTTACAGTTCCTCTTACTTAACAACTATGATTGTAAAAGGCTAAAAGTGGTGTCAAATCAATTCATCTTACTATGCACAATTACCTATATTTAATTTTATCTGCCAAAAATTTAGCTTCTTCTGGTTCAAACCCAGCCTCCTCTAAATCAATATCCCCTCTTTGGACCATCTCTCCAATGATGTCACTGATACCACTCAGACCAGACATCCGAACCATTTCCTGAGAACTGAAATATCAAACAAAAAATGATTTATAAACTGTACCTGGTTCTTGATGGTCTTTAATCCTTCACTCCAAATCCATTTTTGTCCTTTTTTCGTTTAGCTAACCAAATTTATATTAACATTTGAAGGGAATGCATTATATTTAAATATAATATTCAACCCATAAACAAGCTCTAATGCATTATTTTGGTTTTTAAATGGTTCAAGTTTAATTTTTTTCAATGACAAGTAAGAATGCAGGGTTCAATATCACTCTCCAAATAAATTATTTGTTGGACAAAATTATATTATAACCAGACTTTATCATACCTGACTTTATCTTGGACTGGTGACCGTCTGGCAGTGGAAGTTCCTGCTGTTCTGGCACTTGAACGAACACTTCTCTTAGGAGACTCAACAGAGACTTTAGGGGTTAAAGTCTCAGACTTTTTACCCTCATCCAAAGTTGTTAAATCTCCCTCAGTTTCAGCCAAATGTTCTAGCGTACCAATCAACTATAATGAAAATAATTTGAGTGATCGTTTCCAACAGTTAAAAAGATCTTAATATATTTTCTTACTGTTTACTGACATCAGGGTATACTCAATGATGCTGATGTTTTCATAGAATAATAATTATTAAAATTACAATAATGAACTTCTACACTTTGAAAGTAAATATAATAAGCAGAATAATGACTGATAAACTTTAATATTTATAATTATCACATAATTAGTGTAAATATAGAGAATCTGTCAATGTAACAAAGGAGGAAGTCGAGTTAAGTTATTGGTCCTCATGACAAATGCCAATATTAGCACTCAAAACATATATTCAAATATGTGATAAATAGATTATTACAGGTTAAGCAGGCTTTTTTTCAATGGCAACATGTCAAAAAAATTAATATTAACTTCAAGATCATCCAAAAAGCAAGTGTACATTGACCTCAAACTACTGATTCACAATAAAAGCTGACACAGAAGCTGTTTGATAATGACTTTTTGTAATCTACAATTTTTTCCACATGGCAATATTGTGTGGACTAAAAACTTATTTGGGAAACTGATACACACATTACGATAAAAATTGACACTTCACATCAGCCGTATGCATTAGAAATGTTTACCTATAGGGTCAAAGATGTGTCTTGTGTTAATCATCAATATTCTGAGGGTATTATGGGTATTTTTTTTGCACGTAAAGAAATAATTGACCAAAACCTTTCAAAAATGGTAATAACTGCAGCACAGCCAGTACATTTGAAATAAACTTCATGATGTTGTACACACTGCATAACCCGTGGTGTGTACACTGCATAACCCGTGGTGTGTATCACATCCAAAATTATATTATACAGTAGAATAATAAAACAATTTATTGGTACAATGGGAAGATTAGAGGTCTTCATTTTTTTAAAATAAATTGAACCTGGATTGATATTAACTTTTTTTAATCTGTGTTTTATTACTACAGAAACCACTGTCCCATTAACAGTAAGAAATGTTAAAGCACCATCTTCATCCCAACCCAAAAGTAAACCTATGTCTACAACTTACCATTCTAGTTCCATGGAATCCTCTTTCAATGTTTTCTGACATCTGATCTATAGCCTGGATTTGAGAATTCATATCTCTCAGTCTCTGTATTATGCTGGCTCTAGTTCCTGTCAAACTCTCCCGAGGCATCACAGCCACTGATACTCTGGAAATAAGTCATTTTTGATACCAAATCAACAAAAAAACTCTGTGAAAGGTATTCAATTAAATATGAGTCAAATTAAGTATAATAGCCAAATATAAACTCTTAAAAATCTTGGTGAAGTTGTTTTTCATTCTGCCACCAATTCAATATTCAAAGTAATCTTGACACATAGCATGTCAGTACCTTGATTTCATACTAAATATTGAAACAATTTCTTCTTGTTCTATGTGAATTTATACCCTTACTATATGCTCTTAGTAATTTAAAATCTCTTTTAATTTGTGTTGAAAAATCTAATATGTTTGAATATTAGGTTTGCTTCATTTTGAAATCCTGAAATTCATTACTTTCTATAAAAGTGTTAAATCTGAATGATAGTAATCTGTAAAATCTACCGAGTGTTGTACACAAAACAACATATTCATTCTACCAAAATGTCAGAGTCAAAATAAGTAAAATCTGTAAGCTAATGCTCACTAGTGATACCCCTGCTTTCACAAAAAGTATTTGGTAAACAGGAAGTTGATGACCAAGAAGCATAAAAATGCTATACACTAAATGGTACAATAGGATAAAGCAATATGCAAAATATCAGGCTTCTGCATCCTACAGTTGCTTAGATAACTGCGACAGAAATTTCCTTTGAAGCAGGGGTTTAATAAAATTGATTGACCCTGCTTCTTATGGGAAATCATCCTAAATGACCATGTTTAAGATGGGAAAATGGCCATGCATGACTGTTTAGGTTAAATAAATGATTTTGCTTTGGCAAATTATTTACTCTGCTTAAACTATTGTTTCATTAACATTTATCTATTCGTTTTAATAACTACTGTTTAAAATATCATAATGACTGCCACCATTTTTATAGCCTGTCTTTACCTGTCATAGTCTTTGACCTTGGTCTCAAACATTCGGACTGTCAAAGGATCTTGCTTAAATGGACGTTCAGCCTTTGGATGTAAAGCTTCCCTTAAAGTCGTTTCCATAGCTTCTAGTCCCTCCATTCTATCCCTTGCAGAGCTCAAGGTGAAGGATGTAGGCTGAAGATCAAGGTCATGTTGTACTTTTTGTTCTTTATCTGTTTTCTCATGAAGGTCATGCAACAAAGCTGAAGCATCAAGGTCAACCACATTAAGGTATGTGCGTCCTTTTGGTTTCTCCTGCAATTAATTTTAGTCATTTTTTTAATTTTTTAAATTTTGTAACTAACTGTACTGCTTTTACAAGTCCTGATTAGAATTTGCTAAGAGAACAAACTGCAAATATGTACATTGATTAATATTTCAAGTTCTGTATGATAGGTCCCTTCATACAGATTGTGTACTTTATTATACTGTTGTTTCATAATGAATATTACGGTAGATACAACTGAGTTAATATTAACTAGCTGTGTCAGATTAACATGAAAGGAATGCTGGAACTTTTTTTTTATCTATATATTATTGTTCTAACAAGAAAAAAATTCTGCACATAGAAAGTTCTTACTTATACATTACAAAAAAAGAATTACTGTCACATGACTCAAATGAATCTGTATTATATCAAAGATACATTTCATCAGTTCAATTTTACATTTAAACAGAAGGGTCCAAGACATCCACTATGATTGACCACTTGAGCAAATCCACTATCTAAAATCTACAGATAAACATGTGTACTAGTGTGTTTTAATTATCATTGCCTCAATTGTGTGCCGTCATATTTTGGTGGTTACAGAGAATTGCTCTTAAAAGATGGATATGACAGTAATCCAATCCAGCACATCTTATACAGAATGACAAAGTTACTTGTCATACAGCTAATTATGTACATACATCTAAGTATTGAGGGGACTTGAGTGGTTAAGGTAGTTAGTCATTTATTATTGACCACATGGTCTGCCAACACTGAGGTTGCTGGTTCAAGTCTTACAGCGGGCAGAGTATACTCCACTCCAATCTTACTTGACAAGGATTGCCACTTCTCCAACTGCAGGTCAGGAGTTTTCTCCCAGTACTCCAGCTTCCTCCTGAATAAAAACTGGATGCCTTGATATAGATGAAAATTGCTGAAAAAACACCATACAAACAAACAAACAATCTAAGTTTTGTGACAATCATGTACATATACAATATACTTGGTGAAAATACATCAGATTACACAATATTAACTTACTTTTCCTTTAGTTGTAACGTCAGATGTTGGCTTATCCTCGGCATCACCAAATCTCAGTCCCAGATAGATATCTGGTGGTAATGCATTACCCTGTCGAGCTCTGTTGTACTCTACTATAGCTTCCTGTATAGGATCTACACCTAGAGGAACAAGAAAATCACTAAGAACCTTGTCAATGTATAGTTCAGAAGACTGATTTAATTGGATGAACAGACAGGAATACAATTTTTTCAGTTTTTATTTAAGTTTCCTGGTTAAAGGAAGTACCCACATGGCTGTGAGCAAACCTCATTCTATACTGTTAAAGAAAAGCCTTGCAGTAACTCACACCACAACTGGGATAACTATATACACCCCCATTGAGTGCACTTTTTTGCATACATTTTTCAATTATTGCAAATTGTATCTTTTTCTATTAAAATCCAGTAGAACAAATTTATCCATGATAACCTTCCATATTTAATACAATGACTCTGTGGTTTACATGCCACAAGTTGTCCTTGACTTTGGCTATGGGGAATTTTACATTCTAAGTCAGCCATGTTTCTTTTTTTTAAAAGGATACGATATTGTTTACAAATGTTCATCTGCTTTCGTGTTAGACAATGGTATTTGAATAAACTGCAAATCTTATCTGAAACAACCACAATCAACAAAGCCCGAAGTATTTCGAATAGACAAAATTGACTGCTCCTAGGTTACACTTCCATTTTATTTTGGTCAAAATTTACTATAGAAAATTGCCCCATCCAAATGAATCACTGCTGCATTTCAAAAGGCTGATTATCTCTAGGAATTGTAGATTTCAAAATGTACTTTTTGGCTCTACAAAAGGAGCATAAGTTCAACCATAGGTGGTAAGCAGTTTTCATTGGTTACACAAAAAACATTCACTAAAACACGCTGACCTTTACTTTAGATACCTGTACAAGTAAATCAAAACAACACCTATGCTAGAAAATATTTAACTAGATAATCAGAAAGAATTTATATTTTTTTTTAATTCAAATCAAATAAAACTAAAGAGGAAGAGGTGAACCAACACTGTGTAAATTGATCTCTAGTTGACGCTCCTTAGAAGTGGATACCTGTAGGTATGCAGGGTCGTCGTAGTACAAGTAAAACTATTAAAGGATCCTTTAATAGTTCAAATCAAATAGTGTTAATTTTGTAACAAATAAGTTTTTTATAGATTTTTTTATATAATTATAAGTTATTATTGTCACTGTTATAATAATATTCAATACAGCAGACATATTAAATACATTTAGCTGACTTGTATCTTTGGTAATAGAGGTGGCAGCCTCTGCTGTCTTAATGTATTCCCTTTTCAACCAAACATTTAACTGACCTGTATCTTTGGTAATAGAGGTGGCAGCCTCAGCTGTCTTAATGTATTCCCTTTTCAACCAAACATTTAACTGACCTGTATCTTTGGTAATAGAGGTGGCAGCCTCAGCTGTCTTAATGTATTCCCTTTTCAACCAAACATTTAACTGACCTGTATCTTTGGTAATAGAGGTGGCAGCCTCAGCTGTCCTAATGTATTCCCTTTCCATGGCAGGGTCTGTCTCCATCTCAGCATCCTCTACATTGTGTGTCATTGTAGAAAAATCAACCTGTACATTTAAAAATTGGTAACAAAATGTATAATGTATTTTCTATTACCTCAAAGAAACTCTCAAGTCAATTTGCCTGTCACAGCAGAAAGGAATATACATGGCTTTATTGAACTAATGAACAATTTGATAACAAAGATCATCTTTATAACATTAAAAAAATCATAAATGTACATATATTTGTGACATTCAACACTTTTAAAGTGACTATTTTTAAGACACTCATTCAAATACATAAGACTTGTTGGCTGTAATACATCAATAAATTAATCAATCAAATAAATGGAAAAACATATTGTGTGAATACAATATAAGCAGATTTTAATTGTGAGATCTATATTTAAATATATTTTCTGTCATAGTCTGGGTTTGATCCATGGGATCTGTCTATTGTTCTCTTGTTGTTTTTAAACTGAATTTTTGATTCCTATTTGTGGAACATGCTTCTCCTTGTGTATTTATTTATATATTTTTTGGCTACATAACTTTTGGTTTCTACTTTCTGTTCTCTTTCATTAACAATGTTGTCAAGAATCCTTGCCCATGAATAAATCATAATTATAATGCAATTCTTAATGTAAAGTCAATTCTGATTGGCCAACGTTAAAAATTTCATGGCATCAATTCCACGATTGATGCAGTCAAAAGTTAACGCAAGCACAGTCGTTAGTTCCCGTAAATAAAAAAATTCCCATTTTAATAAGTTTAGTTTTTTTATGGCGTAGCATTAGAATGGAGATAACCGTAATGTTTTTGAAGATTTGCCGGCATCAATTGGTGATTTGATGGTCGGAAATTGAGTTTACTGGCGACCCGTAAGCAAATACAATACAGTTATCTCCTAAATATATCAATAAGCTAACAGAATAACCTACCTTCTTTCTCTGTTGTTTTTTCAGTATCATAGCAGTTCTGTATTGTATTCTGGCATTCGTGTCCTCTTCAAATCCCATCTGTTTGTCCATGTGTAAATAATTATCATAAGACCCTGGTAAACAGAAATGTATCAATCTCAAGTGTTTTAGCATCAACATTTTATTTGAAATGTAAAAGGTAATAAAAAATGTCTACTTAGACATGGACAAAATTGGATAATATTTATCACTGTCACCTTCTTTTGATTCTAACAACACATTATTATATTATAATCACAAAGAAAAGTTTCATCCAAGATTATAATTCTTAATAGTACACTCTGGTAGTTTAAAAATAACTTCATAACAAATAAGTCAATGTTTTATTATTCAAAAATGTTGCAAACTCAACAGATCAACACAAAGAGAGATTAATAAATAGCTGCTACTTGTACATAATAAAAATTTCAATATTACTCATCATTTGTTTTATGATGACATAAGATGCACAGATAAAGTTAAGAATGTCAGAATAGACATTAGTTTATATAATTATAAAAACTGTGAGTAATGCTCACTAATTAATACCCCTCGCTGCCCTATGTCACAGAATGGCAAAGTCCAAGTTTTGCTACAGGACACCCAAAATATCACTCCACTCAAAATTTTAAAATACCAGGTGCATAATTTTACTATGAGACAAAGATTCTGCAAAAATTTCATTAAATTCATTAGTTCAAGTGGAGTTGCAGATTAGAAATGGGTATCCCAACAAACCAGGTTTTTCTATGGGAAACCCAAAGGTCATTCAGATAAAATGTGAAATATCAGATGCATAATGGCACTATGTAGCAGAGATTCTATGAAAGATTCGCAAAATTTCTATTCAGTAGTGTGGGAATTTAAATGTTGTTTTAACGCCACTTTCAGCTATTTTTTAGCTATATCATGATGTCAAGTTTTTATTGGGGGTAGGAAGACGGAGAACCAGCAGAAAACACCAACCTTCAGTAGGAAAACTGGCAATCCTTGTCAATTAAGATGGGAGTCAGCGCACCGTGCCTGCAGTGAGATTTGGACCTGATCAATAGTAGACAAACTACCTTAACCACTTGGACGATGAGGCATTCAGTGGTGTGGGAAGAATAGTGGATAAGGACAAACACCCTATCACTATTTAACCTCACAAGTGCATGGTATAAAATACTCTTTTTCCCCTTATAAAGGAAAATTTTTATTTTGTTAAAAGCTGGTATGAATTCTCTAGAGAGCAGGTAAGAAGGTTACATGAATACAAGTGAATCTGAGTACAATACCTGGCTTGATGGCATATCCATCATGAATCTGATCTTCACTGGTTTCTCCCTCAACTTCCTCTGTGCTTCCTTCTGGAACATCTGACTGAGACTATACAAAACAATAGCTCTCTTTGTACAGTATAGTGTATAGTGTTGTTTAAATATAAGAAATTTTGTTACTTATTCTTGTTAATTTGAACTTTGAACTAAAAATTGAAACCTAAATTATCTATATTTAAAAAAATTCAGGCTTATAGTGATTGTTATACTTTATGACAATTTTTTTTACTGTTTAAGCAATATCCTGCCAACCTCTTAAACCTACTTGAAATCTTTGTTTGAAAGGTTTAAGTTAGAAGGGAGAAATTATTTTTGAATGGGGATGTTTTTACCCCTTGATATATGTGACTTTAGAATAATTTTTTTATGAAATATAACTGAGGATGTCATCTTCTATCTATGGAAAAATCTCAAAAGTCTGAAATGGCTGGGTTGCAAATGCCTTAATAAATAGGGAATGGTTTACAATTTGCTGGGAGAAGGTTTTGGGTCTGTGTAAAAAAATGTAGGAGGATTACACAAATGTTTTCTGCATTTGTCATTTGCAAATGTTCTGAAAAATGTCTGGAAAATTAGGAAAAAAATCCTGGAATACTTCCATAAGAGCAGGTGCACATCTTCAATACATATGCAATCTTTCTGTGAAGTTTCAGAGATCTGGGTTGAAAACTGTAGGAGGAGTTTATTACACAAAATAGATAGCATATTTTCCCCGCCCGCCATCCCGTCAACTTTAAAATACTATAGCCAATGTTTGCACTTCATGCAACCCAGCCGAAAAACTCTCATACATGTGTTAAGATGCAATAATGTGAACAAATAAATTCTCCAAAACATGTGACAAGATCTTTTTTAAAGACGGATACAAATTGCTGGTAGTAACAGTATAATGATAGTACCAATACCTCTTGTGGTTTTTGTTGCCCTTCAGTTGCCACTTTTTGCTGTCTTGGTTTTCTTTTTTTACTGCGTCTGAAAAATTAGCATATTAAATATATATGAAATATCACTTCACTGCATATTATTATTGTATTTTAGCAATATCATGCAAACCTCTTCAACCTACTTGAAATCTTTGTTGAAACTATCAAATTAAAAAAGAGGAATTATTTCAAAATGGTGATGTTTCTAGGCCAAAAAGTGTGTCCTTACAATATAATTAAATGAATCACCTATTTCATAAATGGAGGAAAACTAGTAATACTTGTCAATTAAGGATGTGGTTTAGCACACCCCATCGAAAGTGAGACTAGAACGTGCAATCGTGTTGTTGAATAACAGGTGACTAACTACATTAACCAATCAGCCATCGAGTCGCCATTTTTTGAAAGGCATTATTATACAATTAATGACTTTGATATAGGTCGCTATCAGGATTTATCAGCTAGAGAAAATGTAATATTCACCGCAAGGCTAGTCGAGGTGAATATACATTTTTGAGGGCTGATCAATCCTGATAGCGACCGTATATCAAAGTGATTAATTGTTTTATTACATGAATAAAACCACCATCTCACTTGATCAGAAAAACAGAGGAGCCCCTGCTTACATTTTGTAATTGTTGTTACCCTTAATATTTTTATTTAATACTGCATTCTGATATCAATTTGCTGGTAATCTTGAAATTACAGTTGCAAATATTTAGAAGAGTATAAATGAATCAACATATCGCAGAGCCGACGTTTCTCCCATTTGTTGTTGTCACGCACAATGTACAATTAATACAATCAATTTGATTGGACAAATGAATTTGTTAAGACGGCTATTCTGATTGGCTAAAACATAAAAACCAGGTCGATATCGTATTCCGCTTGACTACTATGCAGCGGAATCGTGCAGCATATTACATTTAATGGAATTTAATGTAATTTTAGTACTGTTGCGATTTATCGTGACCCAAAAGTTGTTTTTAAACCAATCAAAAACACGCAAAATTATATTCATGTAATAATTTTTAATATCAATCAGCATACATATATTTATTCAGTAAAACTAATAATAACACAGTAAAATAGCTGATGAAAGGTACAGCTGTCAACTGCAAAGCCATTTGTTTATTCTTTGAGCTTAAAGAAGTTAACAAATATGAAACAATAATCACAAATAATTTTTTGTTGTTGTAAAAATTGACAATATTTTTTTTCTTTCAATCATTTGTTCAGTCAATATTACAATAATATTTACCCTCTTTCAACTCTTTCAATTCTCTGCTGCTCATGTTTTTCTTTCATTTCTTGATGTCGGAGATTTACAGATAAAAGTTTCTTTCCTTTCTCTTCCTCCTCTTTTTCCAGCTCTTCTAAATTTTCAACCTACCAAAAAGAATACACAATGACAAATGGAAAACAAAATTTGTCAGCAATACAATTTTTTTAAACAGTATTTTGATATATTTTTGCTCTGTGTTGCATTCCAATAAAGTCTTACTGACTAAACATATTTGGCTGAAACAACCCTATCTAAAACATAAACTTCAGATTTAAAAATTGATTAAAGCACAATATGGAGAAATAACAAATAAATAAAAATTCATAAAATTAATAAATTCATTCATTTATTTAAAACAGTAAGGTGATAAATTGATTTTCATAACCTTTCAATGTCTTCTTTAAAAATGAATACTGTCTTTTGGTGTGTATAATGCGCACATTTATTCTTCTGGAACATTTTTTTAAATCCACGTGCACATTATACATACGAGTATGTACTTTGGACTTTTTTTCAGGTACAACCAGAGTTCCGGAACGTAACTTCGTTTCCATCACCGTTCTGGCCAAGCATATTCAAGTTGTGTGTGCAACGTATTTTTTTTATAATAAATGTGAATAACAATTATAATTTAACATTAAACTGATTAAAATTGGTAAAAAAAGTGTTTTTGTTTCGTTCTTTATGCCTTTGTAATTTAGTGTTGTATGGACATTTTCCCCACTTCGGATATGTTTTAAAGAAAATGTATTCTGCAAAATAATGACAAAGGAAATGGGACGATTTTATTATTGGTATCAGCCGTGTTTTTTGATAGTACATACTGTTAATTGTTTAATTTCCCATACACAACGAAAAATCCACGATTCATTCTCGATCGCCATTTTGGTATCAGTAACACGTGATTTTTTCCTTTGCCGGGCTATTGATCAATAACAATACCACCCTCTAGAGACAATTGGTGTGATATATATTTTAAAATCTTTCTACCTGTTTATACAACTGAGTATACTTCAAAGAAAATAATTAATTCTTTGATCACTAATAATGTATTAATTAACTTGGTCTCATTTGCAATGATTGCATGAGATTCATGACAAAGCTGACCTCATTGTTTATACAATGTTTATACACATAAAACGAAATTGCAAAAATGTTTTAATTAGTAAGAAAAACAATAATTCTTTTATTTTATTTAATAAGATGTTATCACATTTGGTAGCTTTTGTTCAATAATATTTTATACCTTTCCGTATAAATGTTACCGGAAATGGTCTCATTTTATAGTTACATGATGAACTTCCTGTTGACAAATTGACAGTAAAGTTCGTGTGTGTTATACATACGAACTAGACTTTTTTCAAGATTCTTAAAGCAGAAAAGGCGCATTATACACAAATGCGCATTATACACACCAAAAGACGGTATTTATAGAAATGATATATGCTTGGGGTCCTAGAAATATCGAGTTGGTCTGTGCATTCTTCTCACTATATTTATTTTCTCTAGATAGTGTACCTGTGATCTTAGAAAATTCAGGTTGTGTTTATGTTTTAATAATTCCTTCTCTTTCATTTGTTGTTCATGTGCTATAATCAGGTTTGGAGATAGAAGGCGGCCAAATGAAGCATCAGACGGACCAAGTAAATCTTTGTCTTTTGGCAAACTCAGCAATGGCATACCACTTTTAGCACTTTCTTTGTGTTCCATTCTAAGAAACATATTCTGATACATGGCAGGTAAAGGAAGTTCAGCAGGTGGAGGCTGTGAAATTCTAGGAGGTGGAGGAGGAAACTGTCCGTGAGGTACTCTGTGGGATCCAGGAAACAACTGTGAAGGAGCATACCCTGCATTTAATTGCAGCAATGGAAAACCAAAGTCCTTCACCATTCCTGGATGTTGCTGGCCCCTATCTTCCCATGCCGGAACTGGTATGGGAGGTAATTTAAATTCTGAGTCATCTCTCTCTGCTTCTATGCGCAGAAACCTCGGAATAAAATTTTCTTTGTTAACTTCAATCCTTTGTTGAAATCCGATTGGAGATTTACCACTTTTACTTGTAGCTTCCTGTAAATTTTGAAGTTCTTTTAAAGCACCCCCTACATAACCTCGTCCTGGTGACTTCTTTCTTCTTGTGGAATACATAGATGCATTTAATTCCCCCATGTTCATACTTTGGGTCATGTGTTCTCGGATAGGCATCTGTCTTCTATGTGGAGATTCTGAAGCATTTCTACGAGATCCTTCAGTTGATGGACTTCTTCTCCTTGGAGAATTTACATGCTGAGAATCATGTCGCCTTGGCGAAGTATCTCTTCTTGGACTTGGATGCCTTCTTCTTGGAGGTTCTGATCTTTGACGATCATAATAGTACTGTTCAGGGGGTAATTCTTGTCCATCTAATGCACTCATCATGGCTATCATACTTCTATGTTGAGCCTTAAATATAAATAGTCTTCAAGCTATAGCAATTTTTTTCAACTAAATCTCCCAAATTAGGGAAACAATTAGCACAACATACATGTATTTTAATAAAATACCAATAATACTTAAAGCAATTATACAAAAATGCTGTTTTTTATGGACAGTGACCATGTTTACTGATCTTGATTTTTGCCCTACCCATTATAGCAACGAATGTTAATTTCTCATTCTTTCCAATATTAGTTTATGATGTGAGAAAACTAGTTTAAACTTGAACAGTATTATTAACCTATTAAAACCCATCATAATCTGATGGACATCAACATGTAGATGAGAAATTACGTTATCATTACTGCTCATTCTTGTATCTTTCAGTTCATATTAAACTGTAAATGTGTGTCAAGAAGCCTAGGTTTGTTTGTAAATATTACAGATCTTTATAAGTTTTTTGTCAAAATGTCCTGGACTTATTCCACTTTTACAAGTAAAAGCTATAATTTTATTTTGTTCTGTAAAATTTATTATGTTATAAACACATGAGATGACCTCACCTCCATTATTTTTCTTAATTCTCCTCTTACAATGTCTTGAAGTTGATGAGCTAAATCATTTCCAATCATATTTCCGGAATCTCTGTAACTAGAGTGCCCTCCATTGTACCTCTCTCTGGAATGACGTCTATTCTGGTCATGTGACTGCTCAGGTGACCTCCTTCTGTCAGCTGATGATTTTTCTCTCCTTGGACTTTTTTGCTGATTAATACTGCCAGACCTGATATAGAAAAGATGAACAAATATACATTTAAAATATATACATAAATTTCATGCATAAATAATGAAATGAATCACATTTAGTCAATGTCTTTCTTTACTATTTTTTATTTCACTGCCCATTACATCAGCACATATTTTCTGATAAAATCTATCTATGAGCCTGATTGAGTCACATTACTTTTAATATGCCGTTTTCAAGATAGGTAGTAAGATGTATCCTATCACGTGATTTGTGATTTTATTAAGGGCACTTTCCTCAACGCACCATCTTTTAACATCGTGTGATTTTTAATGTTGGATTTGCATCCCAGGACAATACAGCACAGGCTTCGTTTTACATCATCTTTCTTATGCCATCCCATTTCATAACAAATGTTGCCGATTAAACTAAATGTGACCTAAATTGTTTATGACATCATGTGATCAGCATAACAATTTTCATCCTTCTTTAACGAGAGCGATTATATCTTGAAAACATTTATTCCTGTGTAATCCATACACCCACATACTAAAAGTATCATATTAGTGTATTCTAAGAGTATAACTCCAGTTATTACATGTATTTTGTGATTTTTATTCTTCTCAGAGTTTACAATATAGAAGGATGGACCAGGCTTGTATCCTAGCAGCCAATTACTTTAAGTATGCCCAGTGACAACAATAAACTTTTAATATGTTTACCATGAATAAAGGAGTAAACAGGAAAAAGCCTGCTCTTACTTACTTTTTGATGAATGACAATGTATTCTGTAAAGAAGGAGCATATTCGTCTGTACCCAGAGAACTGACTTCTAACGAGCTGCTATCCTCTTTTCTGTAACATATTACAATATAGAAAATATATTACTTTAGATCTCAAGTTTGAAAGAGTACATTTATTACTTTAAAATAAGCAAAACTGAAATCAACTTACTCTTTGATGCACAAAAGAAGTCATACAGTATTTCTAAAAAAACAATGTATTATGTTATGTAACTATAAATAGTTTATTTAGTGGTTGTCAAAACATAGTATGTTTGCAAATCCAGAGTTTGAGGAAGTGTAGGTACATTGTAGGCAAATATAGTTTTTCTTTAAAATTCCAAAAGAGATCCATTTGTGTGGTAAAGGTAGTGAAGAAATTTTTTTTTTAAATCTATATAATACTCATTTTAGGAGAGTGTCTGTACAGAAACAGCAAAAAAATATTTTTTTGGATGGCTCAGGACAGAATTATTTTTATTGGAGTTAAGATTTGACAAAGAATTATCTATTTCGATCGACATGTCCCATAGTACCAGTACTTCATATGTATGGAACTAACATGTACTACAGTACCAATACAGAAATACCTGATATGTATAGTACTCACGTGTCCCATAATACCAATATCTCATATGTATAGTACTCACATGTCCCATAGTACCAATATCTCATATGTATAGTACTCACATGTCCCAGAGTACAAATACCTCATATGTATAATACTCACATGTCCCATAGTACCAATATCTCATATGTATAGTACTCACATGTCCATAGTGCCAATACCTCATACATATAGTACTCACATGTCCCAGAGTACAAATACCTAACATGTTTATAGTACTCACATGTCCCAGAGTACCAATATCTCATATGTATAGTACTCACATGTCACATAGTACCAATATCACATATGTATATAGTACTTACATGTCCCAGAGTACCAATACCCCATACATATAATACTCACATGTCCCAGAGTACCAATACCTAACATGTATATAGTACATGTCCCAGAGTACCAATACCTTACATGTATATGGTACTCACATGTCCCAGAGTACCAATACCTTACATGTATATAGTACTCACATGTCCCAGAGTACCAATATCTCATATGTATAGTACTCACATGTCTCAGAGTACCAATACCTAACATGTTTATAGTACTCACATGTCTCAGTGTACCAATACCTAACATGTATATAGTACTCACATGTCTTAGAGTACCAATACCTTACATGTATATGGTACTTACATGTCCCAGAGTACCAATACCTTACATGTATATAGTACTCACATGTCTTAGAGTACCAATACCTTACATGTATATAGTACTCACATGTCTTAGAGTACCAATACCTGACATGTATATAGTACTCACATGTCCCAGAGTACCAATACCTTACATGTATATAGTACTCACATGTCCCAGAGTACCAATACCTTACATGTATATGGTACTCACATGTCCCAGAGTACCAATACCTTACATGTATATAGTACTCACATGTCCCAGAGTACCAATACCTTACATGTATATGGTACTCACATGTCTCAGAGTACCAATACCTAACATGTATATTACTCACATGTCCCAGAGTACCAATACCTTACATGTATATGGTACTTACATGTCCCAGAGTACCAATACCTTACATGTATATAGTACTCACATGTCCCAGAGTACAAATACCTAACATGTATATGGTACTCACATGTCTCAGAGTACCAATACCTAACATGTATATAGTACTCACATGTCTCAGAGTACCAATACCTTACATGTATATAGTACTCACATGTCCCAGAGTACCAATACCTTACATGTATATGGTACTCACATGTCCCAGAGTACCAATACCTTACATGTATATAGTACTCACATGTCTCAGAGTACCAATACCTTACATGTATATAGTACTCACATGTCTCAGAGTACCAATACCTTACATGTATATAGTACTCACATGTCTCAGAGTACCAATACCTTACATGTATATGGTACTCACATGTCTTAGAGTACCAATACCTCATACATATAATACTCACATGTCCCAGAGTACCAATACCTTACATGTATATGGTACTCACATGTCACAGAGTACCAATACCTTACATGTATATAGTACTCACATGTCTCAGAGTACCAATACCTCATACATATAGTACTCACATGTCCCAGAGTACAAATACCTAACATGTTTATAGTACTCACATGTCCCAGAGTACCAATATCTCATATGTATAGTACTCACATGTCACATAGTACCAATATCACATATGTATATAGTACTTACATGTCCCAGAGTACCAATACCCCATACATATAATACTCACATGTCCCAGAGTACCAATACCTAACATGTATATAGTACATGTCCCAGAGTACCAATACCTTACATGTATATGGTACTCACATGTCCCAGAGTACCAATACCTTACATGTATATAGTACTCACATGTCCCAGAGTACCAATATCTCATATGTATAGTACTCACATGTCTCAGAGTACCAATACCTTACATGTATATGGTACTTACATGTCCCAGAGTACCAATACCTTACATGTATATAGTACTCACATGTCTTAGAGTACCAATACCTTACATGTATATAGTACTCACATGTCTTAGAGTACCAATACCTGACATGTATATAGTACTCACATGTCCCAGAGTACCAATACCTTACATGTATATAGTACTCACATGTCCCAGAGTACCAATACCTTACATGTATATGGTACTCACATGTCCCAGAGTACCAATACCTTACATGTATATAGTACTCACATGTCCCAGAGTACCAATACCTTACATGTATATGGTACTCACATGTCCCAGAGTACCAATACCTAACATGTATATTACTCACATGTCCCAGAGTACCAATACCTTACATGTATATGGTACTTACATGTCCCAGAGTACCAATACCTTACATGTATATAGTACTCACATGTCCCAGAGTACAAATACCTAACATGTATATGGTACTCACATGTCTCAGAGTACCAATACCTAACATGTATATAGTACTCACATGTCTCAGAGTACCAATACCTTACATGTATATAGTACTCACATGTCCCAGAGTACCAATACCTTACATGTATATGGTACTCACATGTCCCAGAGTACCAATACCTTACATGTATATAGTACTCACATGTCTCAGAGTACCAATACCTTACATGTATATAGTACTCACATGTCTCAGAGTACCAATACCTTACATGTATATAGTACTCACATGTCTCAGAGTACCAATACCTTACATGTATATGGTACTCACATGTCTTAGAGTACCAATACCTCATACATATAATACTCACATGTCCCAGAGTACCAATACCTTACATGTATATGGTACTCACATGTCCCAGAGTACCAATACCTTACATTTATATAGTACTCACATGTCTCAGAGTACCAATACCTTACATGTATATAGTACTCACATGTCTCAGAGTACCAATACCTTACATGTATATAGTACTCACATGTCTCAGAGTACCAATACCTTACATGTATATGGTACTCACATGTCTTAGAGTACCAATATCTCATATGTATATAGTACTCACATGTCCCAGAGTACCAATATCTCATATGTATATAGTACTCACATGTCCCAGACTACCAATACCTTACATATATATAGTACTCACATGTCTTAGAGTACCAATACTGACATGTATATAGTACTCACATGTCTCAGAGTACCAATACTTTACATGTATATAGTACTCACATGTCCCAGAGTACCAATACCTTACATATATATAGTACTCACATGTCTTAGAGTACCAATACTGACATGTATATAGTACTCACATGTCTCAGAGTACCAATACTTTACATGTATATGGTACTCACATGTCCCAGAGTATCAATACCTAACATGTATATAGTACTCACATATCCCAGAGTACCAATACCTAACATGTATATAGTACTCACATGTCCCAGAGCAATACCTAACATGTATATAGTACTCACATGTCCCAGAGTACCAATACCTAACATGTATATAGTACTCACATGTCCCAGAGTACCAATACCATACATGTATATAGTACTCACATGTCCCAGAGTACCAATACCTTACATGTATATAGTACTCACATGTCCCAGAGTACCAATACCTTACATGTAAATGGTACTCACATGTCCCAGAGTACCAATACCTTACATGTATATAGTACTCACATGTCTCAGAGTACCAATACCTTACATGTATATAGTACTCACATGTCTCAGAGTACCAATACCTAACATGTATATAGTACTCACATGTCCCAGAGTACCAATACCTTACATGTATATAGTACTCACATGTCCCAGAGTACCAATACCTTACATGTATATAGTACTCACACGTCTAAGACTTTCTCATACTCTGTATGTACTTCATCAGCCTCCTGGTCATACTCGTTTTCCCAGTCACCATTCGACTTGGTACTCTGTAAACTTAGTGACATGTTCTTGTTATGTCTTGTTTTTGGTTGTTGTTTAGATCCTCCACTGCTCTGTAACATTTGGACATTTTCCTTCATACTAACTGATACCCTCATCTGTTCATTGACAATGCCAGGCTCATTTTGTGTCTGAGGTAGTGTTCTGTGTTTTGGTGGTTTTCCATGAGGAATATATTTATTGTCTAGCAACCATACTGTTAATACTATCAATTCAACAGGAGCATCTATTTTCATCTTTGGTCTGAATGATAATTCTTTTTCTCCTTTCCATTCTAAACCCAAGGAATGTTGTTTCTTCCCCCATACTGAAAACCAGTGTAAAACATTTTGTAAATGATGATATCTCTTCCCGAAGTCAACATCTAATGACCATTGCATTTCCTGATCATGAGATGGATCTCTATATAAAACTTCTTCAGATTCAGAAAACTTGAATGCCAGTTCGGTCATTTTACCCTTCATTCTGTTAGGAGACTGATTTTCATATCTAAATTCCTTGGCTAGCTCATTTTCCGGTATATAATTTAGTCCACCACCTTCACTAATAAATCTGCTCATACCACCATGGACTCCCTTTCCAGCATCCTCTGAAACACTTCTAAAAAGTCCTTTTTGTACTGGTCCATTTTGACTTTTCTGTGGGGACATAACAATAAGATTTTGCTTTCTGTCTTGTTCAGATCTTTTCACTAAATTTTCCAACTCCATATTCCAGATGTTTTCAGCAAATGGAAGTATTAAAGGAGGTGTTATGAACTTATGTTCCCTTTCTTCATCAACAATTTTGGTAAATGAGACAGCAACAAAATTATCTAAAAATTCTAAATATGATATTTTGGATTCAAAAGGTCTAGATCCAGGACAAAGTCCATTGTTTTTGGTAAGACTATTTGTTAAACTGTCTGCATTTATGGCAGCCGAGTCAAACACAAATTCTTCATAACTTCCATAAACAATTCTACGCTTTTTCAAAATTTTCGAGACAATTTCACATTGTTTAAAATAATACACTGATAAAGTTTTGCTACGAGGAGAAGCTTGAAAGAATGTAACAGACTTCCTTCCTTCATTATCTGGGTCGCTGTCATTAGGTTCCAGAGTGTTCTGCTCTGGTCTTGCAGATTTCCCATCATCCTCAGGTTCAATTGTTACTCCTTGCCAGTCCTGAATTATTTTGTTTAATTTATCTTGAACTTCTGAGTCTAGATTTGCTTCATCATAAAAATATTCTGCTAATATATCAGCTGTGTCTTCTGAAGGTTTCAGTTCTTGTATCAAAGACAAGGCAATCTTATATACGCACTCTTCCTCTGGTAGAAATCTGCTGAAAGCCAGCATGTGAATTGCCCATTGTAGGGTAGTGAAACATTCCTTCATCCATTTGTTGCCCTGTTTGTCATCCCAGCTTGCCTGAAAGAAGAGACATTGCTATTTGTATACAGTTAAAAAGTGAGACATTTTTCCTAACAAATAAGATGCAACCTGAAGTTAACATTCAACTTATTCAATGAACATATATATTGAATTAACTTGAGTGAGCTATGGAAGACACACAACACATATATATACAATGCACATAAATAAAATAATAAAGAATCTAGTACATATCAGCATTTCAAAACAAACAGAACTTTTGAATGATCAATTTAATTAATTTTATAGTAAAGAACAAGGGATAAGACCGCGACAGCTCTGATTAAATATCATAAAGCAAAAGCAGACATTTCTGTCAACAACAGAAAATTAATATAAAGCAAAGGCTCTTAAGTGCCTGTATGGCTCAATTGAATTTATAGGCAATGAAGATGGCATTTCCCTGAAGTTAAACTAGGTATAGTAATTTTCAATAAATTTTTAAGAGGACCATACTAACAATATTGCTAGTAAGTTAACTAGTTTCGGAGAAGAAGATATTTTTTTTATTTTCCCATAGGGACCTTTGTTAAACTAAGCCATGCCATGGTGGCCATTTTGATATTCTTATTGGTATAAAAAACATAAACTTCAAAGAGGACCATCCAAACAATATTGCCAGTAAGTTTTGTTTCTGTTGGTTAACTGGTTTTAGAGAAGAAGCCATTTGAAACTTTTTCCGATAGGGTCCTATGTTAAACTAAATCCTGTGGTGGCAGCTATTTTGAATTGCCAATTGGCATAAAAAAAACTTAAATTTTATAGAGGACCATCCAAACAATATTGCTAGTAAGTTTTGTTTCCATTGGTAAACTGGTTTCAGAGAAGAAGCCATTTCAAGCATTTTCCCTTAGGGTCCTATGTTAAACTAAGTCCTACGTTAGTGGCCATTTTAAATTTCCAATTGGCATAAAAAACATAAACCTTTTAGAGAACCATCCAAACATTATTGCTAGTAAGTTTTGTTTCCATTGGTTAACCGGTTTCAGAGAAAAAGCCTTTTTTTACTTTTTTCCCATGGGTCCAATGTTAAACTAAGTCCTGCCTTGGCAGCTATTTTGAATTTCCAATTGGCATAATAAACTTATACTTTATAGAGGACCATCCAAACAATATTGTTAGTAAGTTTTGTTTCCATTGGTTAAGCGGTTTCAGAAAAGAAGCCTTTTTAAACATTTTCCCATAGGGTCCTATGTTAAACTAAGTCCTGCAGCTGTTGCACATAAGCTTTACATGAAGAAATCTATGCATCCCAATCTCAATTTTCAATTTATTCTAACTAAAAAAAAATAGGTCCATTTTTTTATCAAAATAATACAGATAGCTGCTGAACACCAGTAGTGCACTACAAAGAATTGGTGGAAGGAAACATGAAAATAACAGATGCTGTCACTACCATTTTTCAATTTCTAAGTAAAAAAAAAGCTATTATTTTTATTTAATTGCTTTCAAGGCAAGACAATAATCCGATATGAACCAGACAATACATATACAAAGCAAAGTAAAGTGACTATTTATCAACTTTGCTAACAGACGAAACAGATCTTAATGCTGAAATGAAAGACTTGCTGAAAGATAATAGGATAAAATATGTGTAAAATTTACAGCAAGTTTTGGGATCATTATACACTGTTTGTTTCTAGAGGAAGCACAGAGCCCAAAACTAACAACATGAAGATTTAATAACTAAACATTATCAAATGTCTCTTATTCTTGAGATTTTAAAATATACAGCTTGGACTCACTTGTGAGAGTCTTCATTACTAATCAAGCAATCAGGCCTCGATTTCTCAACAAAATCTTTAGCGAGCTTAAGTCTGACTCACTGTTTTATCCAATCAAAGCTCTTGAATTTTGATGTAGCTAATGTAGTTGAGAACAATATAAAAATTGAAGTCTGTGATTGCATTTTAATTTCTTTTAAGAAATAAAGCTTAAGTAAGAAAGAGTAATGTTAATCTTAAGTTGCATAGCAGTCTCTACTTCTGTTGGTTATGAGATTCTACCTTTGAACCTTTATTTCTGTCATAACAATTATGACATAATCAACATCTCTTTTCATTTTTTTAAGCAATCGTCACTCCTACACACTAAGTATATTTCATCATTTCTATATTTACCCTGACATAATCCTGATAATTGACATTGTTCAAATAACTCTCTTTTTGGCGTAACTTCTTTGATAGGTTGTCTCGGGCATGTAATAACCACAACACAGTGGTAAAATCTCTAAAGCTGGTCAAGATCTGGACCACACCTGGTTCTGACTCGGACAGTGTTGATGGCAAAGAATTGTACTGCTGAAGGATTTCTGGTAGTTCTGTGCAGGGACCTTCTGTTGTAGCCTATTATACAATCATACACATGTAAAGGATTTATAATAGCACATAAATTGTATTCAGGTATTTTTTAAATCAGATATTTATCATTATAAGCCTGTTACTACCGGGTACAACAATTTAAGAAAAGCTTAAATTGAAATTTGATCTATTCTTTGAAATTATTCAAAAAATATTATGAGTTTATAATTGTACTGTCTAAAAAGAATAAGATTTTAAAAAAAACTTTATTGAATGAAATCTATATATTTTTACAAAAACAAAAAGTTAAAACAAATGGTTTTAACAAAAATGAAAATTTATAAAACATTCTAAGAAAATGTTATATCAACCAAAACTGACCAGCTTTTTTATACACAGCACATGTTTCCATTAGTGAATAATAAGAAACTTATCTGAAGTACAAAAAGATGAAATACCTTAAACTGGGTAGATTTCTCCTGTACTTTAACTAACTGCTGTATATACCAGCGTGTGGCAGGCAAGGCAACATGTGCAGCATTTAATACCACTAATATCAGCTGTATCATAGACGAGATCTCAAATCTCAGCTTCTTCTCTATATCAACTTCTGATGTAGGATTATCCTAAAAGTTAAATGCTTCACAGATGCATAAATGTAGGTAATAAAAAATGGATAATAGAGTATTTTCGCTGTTTCATTCTGAGTTCTAACATTGATTTATGTAAAGTTAATACATTCATATTATCTTTATCCAATGGGCCACATGATATTTTTAACCACACTGTACATGATTTTGTATTTTCTTCACATTTTAACATGAGGCTTACTTACCTCTCAGGTATCTGAAGGCTGCGGACATAAAACAGAGGTGAAGATAAGTAGAATTTCTGAGGGGTACTTAAGGGTTGAGATCTAACAATGTACACTTACATGTACCTGTGAGGTATCTGATGATTGTGGACATTAAACGGAGTTGAAGATAAGAAGAATTTCTGAAGGTACTTAAGGGTTGAGATGTAACAATGTACACTTACCTGTCAGGTATCTGAAGGCTGCGGACATTAAGCGAAGTTGAAGATAAGAAGAATTTCTAAAGGTACTTAAGGGATAAGATGTAACAATGTACACTTACCTGTGAGGTATCTGAAGGCTGTGGACAATAAAGAGGAGGAGAAGGTAAATAGAATCCTTGAGGTACCAAAGGGTGAAGCTTTGACACTGATAATTTCAAATTATCCACAAGACTTGACAATAACCATGGCATGACCTCCACATTACTGATAACACCAGCTTTCAGGAGATCTTCCATTGTCTTGGTCAACTGCACTATGTTTGTTTCATTATTTATGGGAA
Source organism: Limnoperna fortunei (assembly GCA_944474755.1). Classification (NCBI taxonomy): domain Eukaryota; kingdom Metazoa; phylum Mollusca; class Bivalvia; order Mytilida; family Modiolidae; genus Limnoperna; species Limnoperna fortunei. The sequence goes on from OX104111.1 coordinate 93,347,994, forward strand.
TAAAATCTGCAATATACAGTATAATATTAGTGTGATATTGTGATTTTACACAAAAATGTTACAGTCTCTATAAAACATTTAAATAATTAAAATTTGGTGAATAAATAAAATAACAACAAATGTATTTACATGTACATGTATGTACAAATGTATTGAATCATTAATATAATTATAGGGTCTACATTTATGGCATTTTGTAAACAGATTTTGTTCTTTATTATAACTGTTCATGTAAGATACTTTTGCACAGAATAAACAGCATGGAGGTACTATATCTCTTGCATAGCAGTGTAATCATAATTGGAATCATACTAGAACATGATTAAAAATGAGATTACTTGAGCACTTTTGAATAATAATAAATCGGCTACGTCATATGTAAGTTATTGAATTGATGTGATTGTAACAATCCACAAAAATACATAGGTTTGTGATGCTTTTACAAATTAAAATCCTTGGACCAAAAGGACCAATTTTATTAATATTATTTGCCAATCTTATATAATTGATACCTTTTAGACTGATTTCTTTTAATCACAAAGGACATTCTGACTAATGATAACAATAATGTTGTGGCATCCATTTTATTTGCCCAAATATGTCTTAAGTTCAGAAGACATAATGCAGACTTGGAGGATCGTGCATTATATTTTGTGATCATGGGATACATTTCATCATATAACATGGACAACACAATACTTTTGTTTTAAAAGTTTTTATTAATTCTTTTATTTTATCTACTGATATAGGGGAGTATTTTTTATAGTCTTTACCTGGTACGTGTTCAAATATCTAGAATCAATTTTACATAAACTAGTTTTTCACTAGATGATTTACTTTCAAGATCAACTTTGCAGGAAACCAGTTTTTGTGTTCTATTTTAAATGAAAATAATTTTATCAGCTTACTTATCAAGCATAAATGCATTACTGTACCTTTATTTGGACCCTGTGAAACTTTCTCTAGATGTATTAAAGCTTCTAGCTTATCCTGTAAGATGGCGCCTGGTGACAAATTGTCTGGTAACATCAATGGCTTTTTCTTTCTGTATGAGATATATCAGACTTATTTTTTTTAATTAATTTTCTTTAATTATTTTTTTAACTCAACAGAAAATAAAAAACTATTGCAGGTTAATTAAAGGGATGACATATTGGCTTATTCCTCAACTTTCTGTTTACTACAAATGTTCTCAGTGAAAACTATGAACTTATATTTTTATAAATATAAAATATTCACACAATCACCAATGCAAAACAAATTTGCTTCTAATAAGGTTGTTTCTTCAATTTAAACTAAGTTTTTTTTTTGTCAAACTTACTTTTTATACAGTTTTGGAGACATCATCCTGTGGTTAATACATGCCACAGACAACAACAGTGCCGCTTTCCAGTCTCCCATCTTGTCAGCAAACCACGTGGCTTCACATAATAGTCCACTCAATAACAGGTACTCCATAGCTCTGTCTGTGGTCCACGTCTTACTTAATCCCTCCTTAGATATTTCATTGTTGATATCCTCATGGTATTTAGGAATAATTCTGTTATCTGTGAAAAGTTGACTAATGTTAGCTGTATTTCTTTTAAATGTAAGGAATGTAGACAGTTCCATGACAAATGTACAATTAAACCAAACTGAGTCTATGACAAATGTACAATTAAACCAAACTGAAACTTTTAAGTTTTAACTTAACTTTTTTTTAGCAATTTAGACTTCTGGTTGGAATTTCCAATTGCAAAAAACTTCGGAAACAAAGTAAAAAAAGTAAGATACTAATGTTTTTAACATGTAAGGAAATTAAAGTATATGACAATAACTTGGTAAATACTGATTTGGTCATTTTTGAGGGAATGACTAAAATCTTAACAAATATCCACAAGGTATATTGAAACATCATCAAAGAAATCTTGGTAAATATAGCCAGGTTTGGTGAACAAAATCAAGGTAAACTTAAAGGACATGGCTGAAATCTGGGTGAAAGTAACTTAAGAACAAGATAGAAATCTTGATGAATAAAGCCATGGTAAACTAGGCAATATTGCTTACTTTGTTCCTTTCCATTCCCAAGATGTATACATGGCAGAGGTTGTGGACTGTGGGGAGGTAAGATGTAGACTGACTGGTTACAGAAATAACAGGACATAAATCGTGCCATACTTTGTACCAACTGTCTCACTGCTCTGTCTCTGATACATGGTACCATGGACTGGTTACCTGAATGCTGTAATACAGAAGGCCCCAGTACATATAATAACTATGCTATCAAAACATTTACAGGAAACAATCCTAATTCATGGTTCCTACTTTTTCAGAAATATTTTAGCCATGAAAAAAATGTCTGTCACAATTTTTATTCTCTTAATTCATGATAGATTCTATAATTCTAATAAAGTTATTGTTTGCAGCTTTAAAAAGTATTGATACCTGTGACTTCAGTGTATCTGTGACTAATGTCATCAGTGATGGTTTCTCTACACCTGCTGTGGTCTTTGGCAGACGTATATGTTGTGTAGACATCACACTAGAGTGTATGATCAGTTCATCAACAAAGTCGATTGCCTGTCCTAACTGGTCTTTCAGTATGTGTGTGTAAAGTACAGCATGCAGAATCTGACTTTTCTTATCCAAATCTTCAGGTTTTTCTTCACAAAAAATGTAATATAATATTATAGGGTTATTGCATGAATATTGGGAAATATTGTCCCAACCAAGTGTTATATTGCACGAGCTTGCTAGGGCAATATAGCATCTTGCAAGGGACAATATTTTCCAATATTCATGCAATAACCCTTTTATTATATAGTAATATTTTTTGTGCTTTAAGTGATTATTCATTATCTTTGCTATTTTGTAATATTTTACTGGGTCCAATATTATCATATTTTCACTTGGTCAATATTACAGAAATATATTTTGATGTAGATTTACATATAATAAAAACAGATTTTTTTTTCAATTTTGTGTTTTTATTTTTATTTGTTGCTCCTTATTGTTGTGAATATATGGCCACACACTAGAATTTCGTCCATACTCGAAATTTGGCGATTAACCTTCATTCGGCAATGTAAACAGTGATCCCAATGCTAAATTACTTTTAAAATATCTTGCATTTATTGCTCAAACCAAATAATAATAATAATAATAATAATAAAGTCTTTATTTAAAGAGGGTTACACAGTTAGTGTTATAACTAATCTTCCCTGAGGCCCTCATGCATAAAACAAGTACAAAGCAATCTTATTTAAAAGTTTACAATTCAAAATGAAAAAGTGTATGTATACAGTACAATAAAAATCAAATAAATCACACATCACTATAAATTCTACTTTGAGTCAGATATTTTTTGACACCATACTTAAAAAGTTGTGTATTTTCAGTGCTTTTTAAATCATGTGGCAATTCATTCCATAACGTTGGTCCTGAAAACACAAATGACTGTTTGTAAAATTCAGCTTTAGCCTTTGGAATAAAAAGATTACCAGCTAAAACGTTTCTCGATGCATATGGGTTATGTTTAGAGAGGTAGCTGAATTTTTGTGTTAAGTATTCTGGAGCCTCCCCTTTTAAAGCCTTATGAAGGAGTAAATATTTGTGATACTTGATTCTTAGGTGGACTGGCATTATACCCAGCTCTTTAAAAAGAGGATTAGATGGGGACAGTGGGTCAGCATTTAGTATTAACCTTGCTGCTCTTTTTTGTAATTTTATTATTCTATTTAAACCATCTTTATTACAACCTCCCCACACAACACAGCAGTAATCAATAAGTGGCAAAATATATCCATTGTAAAAAGTTTTTCTTGCTTCAATATTAAGGAAAGATTTGATCTTTGATAACAAAAAGATTCTAGATGAGATGCTATTACAAATCACATCAATCTGCTCTTTCCAGTTAAGATTTTCATCTATCTTAATTCCTAATACTTTTTCACAGGAGGAATTCATAAGGTGTTCTGAAAACAATTCCAATTTAGGCTGAATAACTTGAGCAGTTAGTTTCTGTTTTGTTCCAATAACCATACATTTAGATTTGTTGGGATTAATAAACATATTATTTTCTTTACACCAATTTTCAACAAAATTTAATTCTTTTTGCATTTCATTTTGCAAAAGCTGGGTACATTTTCCAGATAAATGTAATGTGGTATCATCTGCATATAGATCAGTCATACATTTATCAAGATACAAGGGTAAATCATTTATAAATAAAACAAACAGTAAGGGGCCTAGTATTGATCCTTGGGGAACTCCAAATTTCACTTCTTGTTTTCCTGAGAAAACATTACACAGTTTAACTTGTTGAGTCCTTTCTGATAAGTAGGATTTGAAAAAATTCACAGAGTTATCAGAAAATCTATACATACCAAGTTTTTTACAAAGAATATCATGATCTACAACATCAAAAGCTTTCTTAAAATCAACTAACACAGCAAGGTTTACATCCCATTCATTTCATGTAGCCATCTATCTATAATGTTAATAAGGGCTGTCTGGCATGAATGATTTGGTCTAAATCCTGATTGTGCTGGATGTAACAGTTTAAACTTTGATAAAAATAAGGCTATGTGGTTAGCAACATGTCTCTCTAATATTTTTGAGAGTGTTGGAAGTACTGATATGGGTCTATAATTATTAGCAGATAGGCGGTCTCCAGCTTTAAATACTGGAGTAACTTTTGCATTTTTGAATAATTTGGGATAATAACTGGTATCAATTATTCTATTTAAAATATAGGTCAGTGTGGAAGCAAGAAATGGGGCACATAGTCGTAATATTTTTGGACCAATATTATCACTTCCTGTTGATTTAGTTACATTCAATTTCATTAATGCATCAAATATTTCATTTATTTTCACTGGAGGGATTGAAAATTTTTCTTCAGATTTTTGCATTTGTTTTTCTACAAAATTAGATAGCTTTTCCAGATTCAATGGCGTCTGTGTAAGACCATCTCTTAATTTGTCAACACAAGAGGTAAAATGTTCATTGAAAGCATCAGCTAGCTCTTTTTTGTCATTAACTATAGCATCATTTACCTTAATTTCATGTGGAGTACTAAAAGTTTGTGGGTTAAGACTGTTAATACATTTCCATAGATTTTTTGAATTTTTAGGATCCTTTGTCATTTCAGTAAAATATTGTTTTTTTGAATTTTCAATAATATATTTAGTTTTATTTCTCCAATATCTATATTCATCCCACATACCATATGCTTTATATTTATCTCTTAAAATTCTGGCCTGATTTATTTCCTCACTGTACCATTCAGGCTGCTTATCTCTTTTAATTCTTTTGGTAATTAGTGGGGCATGTTTATCTAGTAAGGAATTTAAAATATTATAAAATAACTCTAGACAGATTGATGGATCACTTTCATACTCTATTTCATTAAAAGGTGCCTTTTCAATATCTGACAAAAAGAGGTTCTCTTTAAAGTTTTTAAAGTTTCTATATTCAATAGTATTATGAGCTTTCTTTTTATGAATTCCTCTTTCCTTTCTTGTTAAACAGACAGGATAGTGGTCACTGATGGCAATTTTACTTACATGTGATTCATGAACCATTTCCATATTGTTAACATAAATATGGTCTATTAAAGTCTTTGTTTCATTAGTGACCCTCGTTGGTTCTTTTATTATCTGATGAAAATGATAAGTATTTATAAGGTCAACCCATCTTTGTGGTAGTTTATCAGGCATCATGTAATTTAAATTTAGATCACCCATCACTATAATGTCATCATTCATATTGATGGCCATTTCTAGTTCCCTTTCAAAATTTGCAAACCAACATATCTGTGATTGTGGTGGTCTATAAACAAAACATATTAAGAATGGTCTTTTATATATTGGTTTCACTTCAAGCCATAAAGTTTCAAATGACTCCTAAATAATTAAATACAATGCGTTTCAGCGAAATTAACGTCCGTTAAAGCGACACACTTTCATCGCCGAAATTCAAGTGTACTACTACTAGCATTAATTCCTGCTTTGAAACGAGCCACTTGTGCACGATATTTAAATCCCGTTTTGTTTTAGTTTACACTTGATTTTTTCCTATTTTGGTCTATGACGTTTACTTTTATCTACAATCGAATTAACTTTCATTTGTTCAGTTTCAAGCGGTTCTGCTAATTTTCCCCTCAAGAGCAGATCATGTATGTCACTTTCAGCCATGTTTGTTTACAAAACAACAGTAAAATATAAAAGACGATGTTCGGAACACATATGTACTTTTCCCGGAAATTACATAAAAGGCCGAGATTCAGTGTAAAATATGAAAATATACTGCACTTTATTTCTATATGAAATACAATGGGGAAAAAATATTACTATATAATAAAACAAATTATACAACAATAAATAATAAAAAAGAACAAAGATATTCTAATTATGCCTATAAATTTCCGAATCACTCATTTTAGTCGAAAACTTAATATGCAACTACATTATGTTCAATTATTTACATATTAATGACGTACCCACAGACTAAAATTGTTTTTTCTGTTTATATGGATGTTCATAAATTTGATTTTTTTTTTCATTTAAAATTTAAAATTATTGTTGCTTCTGCCAAATTAGACAAGATAAAAGAAAATCTGTTTTGTGCAAATGTTACCAAGTGAACAATTTAATTGAAAAAGTAACTGATTCGTGTCTATATTTTGAATGACTATTACCAGATAAGTTCTGTAGTTCTTCTCTCCAAGCATCAATTGCCATGGTATGTTTTCCTCCTAAGCTAAAATGTTCACCTGTCAAAAAATATAGGTTTAAGCAGAAACTCAAAATATTTATGAAAATATGTGTTAAATTATTTAAAATGAATATCTGTAAAACAATATATCATTTTTTAAAACACAGAGATGAAAATCAAGTGACAGCTATTTTGTAAATAAACATTTTCCAGTCTACGGTTAATGTTCAAAGTAATCAAATTATTAATAAGGTATATATAATGCTTTAATATCTTTAACACAGCCATTTTTATCCTCCAGGTGTGTAATACTGAATACAGTATTTTTTTGTTTGTTAAGAAATTAGTACATATACAAGACTTTATGTCACTTGTGGAAAAGCCTGTGCCACGGAGGCCCTATTTTATATGAATAACAGTGCATTGTATTCCTGTGAACACTAAATACAGCACGATGTGGAAATGTCACGTCCAACTATTATCATGTTTACACTGATGGCAATTTATCAGAACTTTTCTACCACTTTCCGTTGCCAAAATAGTACCAACATCCACCAAATGATGATTTAAAAAACTGCAGTGTGTGCCAATGTTTTTCTTTTGCAGAATTAAGTGTGGGCAATTAAGTGTGACCCTTTAACCTTGACCATATAAATAAGTGTGACCCTTTACCTTTGACTATATAATTAAGTGTGACCCTTTAACCTTGACCATATAAATAAGTGTGACCCTTTAACCTTGACCATATAAATAAGTGTGACCCTTTATCTTTGACTATATAATTAAGTGTGACCCTTTATCCTTGACAATATAAATAAGGAACCCTATATCACTTATTATGAGACAATAGCACACATTCTTACAAATAATTACAAATTCTTCAATTAAATCAATTTGAGCAGAAAAAGGCCAAGTTTGACTTAAAAATTCTGAAATAGAAGAAAAAATATAATGTATAAAACTATCAGTGACAAGATTTAATATTAAACTGACTTTATTGGAGTATTTGAAAATGTGAGGTTGGATATTGGTAAGGCATAAGATAGCAATCTGAACAACATTTATTATTTAGACAAATCTTGTTTACCAAACTTTTAAATCAATTTCTGATATACATGTAGGTTTATAATTTCTTTTCACAACCAACTGAACCTAGAATCCATTTCCCATTAGAAGGCACTATTTCAGTATTGTGACAACAACCTTTTTTTATTAAATTTAACATGTGCACGTTGATGAAAGATACCATTAATATGTAAAATTAAGAAATAATTCACGCTATCGCTAGGGATAAAATAATACGACATAAATGGTCATCCCGTGGTAAAACAATGATAAATCACAGCCTCTGTGAATTATTTCTATTCTAATAAGACAATTAGAGTACATTTATAATATTTTCGTACCTATAGAAAATATCATTTCCGCCATAAACTGGCTGTTCCGTCAATGTAACATACAATATATTGCAACGGATAATTATAGCGCGTGTCGCTATTTATAAGATTTATACGTCATATGCAATAGCTTTCCGGTGGGAGTTACAGTTTTGTAATTGGAATAGCCATTTAAAACACGCCCTTTTCAGCGCATGTTGCTCATAGATAAATCATTTTTTTACCACAGTTGTGGTCTCAAAGGCTTTAAAGCACGTCATATTAGAATAAATCTTTTAATTAATACAACTTTTGCATCATTTTAAACTGATAAGGACTTGGTATTTTAAAGTGTTTGATTGCAGAATATATTTTTCTGTATATTTAATAAATCATATTTTTAAATAGATCAAACATTACTGAAAATCTTTTGTCCTTTTCATGTTTAAAAACTTTATTTAACATATCAAAAACATGTTCTATCAATATATCACTTAAACAAAACAAAAAATTTGCTTTCTATATTAAGCCATCATAATGCCTTAGCATAATTAAATCGTGTTTTTCTCTGAAATCAACTATCCATAATGAGCTATGCACCCCACAATGACAATGGATAAATGGATTATGTTTTAAACCTATAAGGGAAAAACATTTACCCTGTTTGAAGTAAGTATATGCTATATACATATCATGATAAACATAAGTAAAATGCTATATATGTGACCTGCCTTAGCAACAATTAATTCTCCAGTCTGCTTAAATCCACTTATGCTTTAAATACATATGTCTTATGGTACATCCTGCATTTCTTTAGATACACGAGTTTCATGTATTTTTCTAATTGGTTAAAACTTACTCATAGGTTTTAAAAACTCTATGAAATCAACATTAAGAACCTTACCCTGTGTAATTCTAGGTGTGTTTTGTTTGGGAATGTCACCATCATTTTGTTTGATATTTTGTTCCACAGCAAACATCAGGTTCATCAGTTGCTCTCTTTCTTTATTATTGGTTGGCAGTTGTTGTAGATAGTTTTGATACTGTATCAGAGATCTGTACAATAACTTCCAACTGCCACAAAGTCTTCAATGTAAATAATAATTCAACAAAATCAGTCACTGGATGTAACAGAAATTAAAGGTCAATAACTGTCTCCAATGTCTACACATACATATGGCACTTAAATTGTACTGATACTCAAATACATATATTTAACTAACTTGGAAACATATTTAATCCTTGAATTTTTTCAGACCAAGAATTACAATCTACTCCCCATCATCTAAGTCATGTTCGCTCCAATCCTCCCGGGGTGAAGAGGATAGGAGCATTTCATAAACCTTTGATAGTGAAATCGTAGATGTACATGCAGGGGTCACCACACTCTAAAAAAGTAGGGAGAAGTGACTTCTCCCTGGCAGCCAAACAGGGAGAAGTCAGGCCCTGATAGGGAGACTTCAGGAGACACTAGGGAGAAGTCAGGGGGACCGTACAAATAATTAATTTCGCAGTAGTTACATACATTTTTCATTATTTACATCAATTTCCAGGATTATTTCTCTTGTCTTTTAAAACCATAACACACTTAGATTCAGTTTTTTTTCTTTCTTTTTCATTATTCTTCATGATGTGCAATATGAAACAGCACATAACCTTTATTATTAATCAATGAAAAAAACACCAGATATAGGGACTATTTTTTTATCTACTTCAGTACTTGTAGCTGTACAAGGTATTCACAAATAAAAATAGATAACAAAAATATTTGTATATGTGTAGACATAAACTTCATTCATGAGTTCTTGTATCATAATATTCCTAACAGTTTGTTTATATGAACATGCCATGTTTATCTGAGCAAATTTCCAAAGAAGATAGATAGAATAACATTACATTAAACTCAGATATAATTCTCTTCAGCACACTTCCACTTGGACAAAGTTGTGCTGATCCATGGGACACCCATCTACAGAACATGATGTCAATAATTACTATACATCTTTATTCTTTCAAGTGGAGCTCATACATTTGTATACTTATCAAAGAAAAGTGTTAAAGTACAATACTCTTTTAAAGAACTGAAGTTTGAAACCAATTAAAAGTGTTTGTTTATCAAAAAAATTACAATTTTTCATTATGGGCCGTTGTACATTACTTTCCTTCGTTGTTCACTTCCGGTAATTAGTCACATCCAGTAAATAAACAAATGGCGCGTAATACATTTGAAAGACATAAATCGTTTGAAAATATGTTAAATAGGCATATTGTTTGACGTTTTTAATTGGAATTACACATATACTGATAAATTGGTAGTCTGTGTGAAGTATTTGTACCAGATTGACAAGTATCTTATGTGAACCATCGGGCGACTTAAGGGAAATGACAGGGCGACTTCTACTTCGCTTTTGTGGCACCTTAGGGCGACTTCAGGTCCTAGTAGGGCAAATTTGTCGCCCACTTCGCCCAGTGTGGTGAGCCCTGACATGAAACCAACTATGCACTACAGTCTCTATATTCTGTACATGGACATCCAAGTAAAAGTTGTGTACAAAATCAGCTGGAACCAATTAAACTGCTTTCCACTTTGACAAGACAGTAGAAGGTGGGTTTCTGTACACAAATTTCACAGAATTTTATTCAGTTCTTTTGAAAAAAATGAAAGAAATCACGGTAAATGGGTTTAAGTTCAGTCCATTGCTGCTGAAGTGAAATATTGTTGTTGTTATTAACTTCAACTCTATGTTCTCCAAAATTGCAAGAAATTAATCAAGTCAGGGAGGAAAATATACGGTTACCATGAACTCAGTGATTAAATATTTAATTCAGAAGGCTGTTTAGAATCTGACATTACCTGCTAGACCCGAGTAATATAGCAATCTCATGCTTGCCTCTTAATTTTACAAAAAGCAGGATTTAAACAAAAAAGAACAGTAGTCTTAGCTATTTGTAAGCAATGATCAGAAAAGATACCTCTTTCCAGGTTGCTGAAGCTTTCCATGTCTGGGTGATACCATACCAGATAACTGTTCCACACTGGAATAGTCCACTTCACTTGTTCTGGGAGAAAGATGAGATCTTGGAGACAAGTTTGTTAACACTGCAGGTTTATAAGCATGCTTCTGATGTGAACGAGATTCTAATGGAAGTCCTGTATATATTTCATCCTTGTGTGACCATGTATAAACCTTGTTCAACATCTCCTCTGTAAACTTCAATAAAGCATAGCAGCCAGATAATGTCTTCAATCGAGGGTCTGTCTGCTGCAGTTCAGAACTATTTAGCACCAAATTCACGGTATCATATGCTAATTTCAAAGCCATTGTCATCAGGTGTTTGTTGACAATATCAAACCGTAAAAGCTCCAAGGCACGCTTGTATGTTGTAACCACACTAAATAGTCGTGGATTTTGAGCAGCAACTGAAACATTTCTACGATGAGATAGTATATTGTCAATATCTCGACATTCTAAAAGTATCGTAAACAATTTTTCAAAGTTACGCACAATTTGTTTAGATACTTTATCAATGTCTGAAGTCCAGGAATCTGTGAAGGATGTTGCCAATTTCCAAGATGAAAACAAAGCATTTTCTGCCAATTCCATATGTTTCAATAAAATCTCTGGCCCAGTTAAACCTGTAAAATCACCCGAATCAAGTGCAATAAGGCCAACATCTGAAAACTCTATTTTCCCAGAATTAATTCCACCAAATGCTGCATTGTTTTCATCAAGATAACTGTTATCACTTTCTGGTTCTTGTCCCAAGTCTTCTTCAAACTGAAATCTTTTTTGCTTGCCTTGAGATCTAGACGATATGTCTTCTGAAAATAAAAAAAGTTAAACTTTGGCTGTTTAATATATAAGGTAAACAAAAGCAAATCATTTCTTTAATAGGAAGTTCTTAGGCTTATTTCTGATACCTGGTTTTACCTACCATTTTTTTGTAGTTGTTTGTTGGTTCTGTAGTGTGCCAGTTTCTAAGATTTTGATTTTAAGTATGTTTTTTTTGGACAGTTTCTACTGTGTTTTGGTATTTTGTTATTTCCTTTATTAACAAGAAATGTGTTTCTTCATTCGTTCTTCCAATACAAGCTATAACAACATAGCAAAGTTTGAAGTTACTTGCATTATTGGCTATGTGGGACCATAAGGTCGCCCGAGTTGCCATCCAAGATTGGTACCTATGGTTAATCTTGTGTGACGTTGTGTACACAGTAATTAACTGAATAATTATCAAACCATATCCACAGACATGTCTATAAAAATTACTTTGATTGCCTTAGGAGATAAACTTGGCACCTGGATTTACCTGCGTCAATTTTGATGATGAAAATTTTTCATGTGGCGGATTATGTTCAAAATATTTTGTCATTTTCTAAAAAGGATTTGCCAATTGTGACAGTGGTGAGCGCTAGCTAAATCTCTGTATGTGTATTGTATGTTGCAGCTTTTTGTTACCTTTAAATAGCTGCATTATATATTATAAGCCAATTAAGAAAATGCTAATTAAACTCTATTACATACTCCAGAAAATAAGGTAAATAATCTCCTAAATCTAGTTAAAATGTTGCTACATTACATTCTAATTACCTCTTTCTGATGGAATTTTGAATGTATCAGTTAATGTGACATCCAGGTGAGCCATTTCTGAAATCTGTTTTAAATGTTTAGCAGAAGTCAGCACAAACTTTTTCATTAATCTAACACAAGTAACATCTGCTTTAAACTGTACTACTGTAACCATGAAGCCATCTGAGAAGAGGATTATGGGAAGAGTTGGATGTGTTGACACTGAGAATTTCTGTGCATGTGGACTGGAGTGAATCAGATCTTCTTGCCCACTGAAACGATACAGCATTCCTATATACAAGACCTGATTGAGAAACATTAAGCCTCCAAAAAAGACAATTTCTGTAACAGATAAAGTTCAAAAGAAAATAACAATGCTCAAATAACAGTTCATCCTGCAATATTACTTATTTCTTGTTTTAGATTTTAAAAAATCAATAAACTATTTTTTCATGTTTAAGTGTTTTGTGACAAGGCAATTAAATTCTATAAAATAAATCAATTTCAAATAGCATAAAGATCTGAAAAATCCTTAAGTGAACTTCACAATTTTTCACTAAAATACTTTCAAGTACTGCCCAATTCTTTTTAATTAATTATTTAATGATATAAATAATCAGGATGTTATAATGATATCTATAAAATTGTATATATATATATATATATATATATATATATATACATGTATATATAAGTCTAGAGAATTATGCAACGATACAAATTTAAAGATGTTTCTACTATAAAATAATTATATTAATAAATATGACAAAATTTTCGACCAACTGATGGCCTTCTTCAGTGTCCATATCAATCTATAATAAACGATAAAATTTGGATATTGGTACATCAGCATCCAGTGGTGATATGATTGGATCTGATTTTATTGATCTTTTTATTGATCTTTAAATTTGTATCATTGCATAATTCTCTAGACTTATATATTATTTTTTTGTTTATGCTGTATCGTCATATTGGCGATCCGATACTTAGTAAGTGTATTGGTTGGTAGCTTCCTTTAGACTTTATATATATATATATATATATATATATATATATATATATATATATATATATGTATAATTACCTGACCATGATAAGTGGATGTATAGGCAAATAATGAGATGGTCCCATATCCATGGACTGTCCAAAAACCTGAACAATAACAGGTTCCCCCAATCGTGTCAGTAAACAGACATTGCCATTCCTCAAAGAACATGCTAAAAACAGGCTGTCACAGGTCCACTCCATGTCTGATACCCAATAATTCCTATGGAATAACAATTTCAACATTGCTTGCAATATCCTACTACCAAATAACAAACAGTACTTATTCCAGTAAGTAAAAAATAGTTTATTCATATGAAACCAAAGGTGTCACTTGAATCTTTAGGGTATATTTTGTTAACAACATAATGGTTTTCTAAATTCAATGCTATTGACTGATATTCATGAAATAATTGTAATATTCCTTAAACAAATAATCTTAACTGTATTTTCTCAGCAAAAAGAATATCTTCCAATTTTATACAATAATTGCCACTAACCTGCCTGACTGGGAATAGGGATCTCTTGATCCACATCCTTTCAAACTGACAGGAAGTACAGTATCACATAAAGGGGAGGCAAACAGTATTCCAGTGTGCATTGGATTGTCCTGATTGACTGCTACTGCTATCACCTGACCATTATTTGCATATTTATTTACAAATGCTCCATTAGTGTAGACAGGTTTGCCACTTGGGTGAATCAGCTTCAATGGATACTGGATAACAGTCCATTCTACATTAACTGGTGGAAGACTTAATATACAAAAATAAAATAATAGACAAATTAATACTATTATGGTCGACTCAAGGTTAATGTTAAGTTTGAACAGCCCATTTTTCATTGGGGAACAGTTTTCAAAGGGATGCCCAATTTCGTAATTGGGACATTACTGTTTTCTAAGGGATGCCAATTTTTGTATTTGGGGACTTTACAGTTTCTAAGGAACACCCATTTTCTTGTTGTGAGATGTTACAATTTTCTAAAGACATCCATTTTTGTATTGGGAGGACATTTTTCTAAGGGATTCTGATTTTCGTTTTGAGCAGGATTGTATAGCTTTCTAAAGGAATCTGATTTTAGTATTGGAGGACTTAAAAGTGTTCTATAAGATGCACATTTTCACATTGGATTTGTAGTTCTAACAGAAAATTTTACTATTTTCATATAATCATACTATAGGTAAACAAGTGTGGACTGTCAGCACGCTCACAAAGGGATACCCCCCCCCCTTTCACTTCAAGTCCAATTATCTCCCCTGAATAATATCTGACAGCGACGAAAATTCTTCATGCACATCTATATATGACGTACTTCCTTCATGTAAAGTTTCATCAAAATCTGTCAAACGGTTTAGGAGGAGTTGCGCTTACGAGGTGTCGCACTGAATACTATATTTAAAAAGTCTAAGTCCAATTATCTCCCCCTGAATAATATCTGACATCGACCAAAATTCTTCATGCACATCTACACATGATGTACTTCCTTCATGTAAAGTTCATCAAAATCTGTCAAGCAGTTAAGGAGGAGAAGCGCTTACAAGGGATGTGGACAGACGGGGTGATTCCTATATACCCCCCAAACAAGTTTGAGGGGAGTATAAAAATAGACATCGAAAAATAATATGTTCCAATTCTGCAAATATACATTAACCTGCATTAGGTGAACACATATAAATGCTTTAACTGACAAATGATAAAAATACATTTAAATTAGCATAATGGGTCATTTTCCTTTTATAAATTATATAATATAAATAATGAGATTTATTTGCTGCGTTCAATATTAATGTTTGATTACTTGATGGTCACAAAAATACAAATACAGGTAATTCTCTTGTTTAATGAAAATGTGAACATAAACCACTTGCATGACTAGCATAATGTGAAATAAGCCAGTGTAATGTACCCATCACCTCAAACTGTGTGTTGAAAGTTACAACATCTCAGAGTTCAGACAAAATGACAAGAGACAGAATTAAAGTAAGTGATTTTATTAAGAAAATCCCTAAGCCAAAAGTGCAAAGATTATAGTTGTTCAATTAAAATATTCATGGCACCCAGAAAAGGCACTTTGAAATCACATCCATGATTAGGTGTCTAAATTAATATATGATACATTTAGAAACAAGGAAAATTTTCTTCTATGGGTGGTCAAAGTGCTTTCACTGTTCACCATTTATTTTTTAATGGAGCAATATTCAAAAGTTTCACTTCTATCGACATTAGATTCTTGAACCAAATGTTATATACCTTAATGTTTCTGATTTCTCATTTATAACATTTTTAACAGGTGATACAAGACTGTGAAAAAGACATTTAATTGTAAATACTCTGCATTATATCTGGCATGTATAATTTGAAAAGTAATATTTAACTTGCAACTGAAAACTTTTCAAAGCTAAAACCCACTTTTTGTTACATAACTTATAAATTAACTATTAATACTTAAAAAAAACTTTGGAAATAGCATTCTATTTTAAGAAACATGAAGCAAATTGATTGGTCAAATTTGTCAAACAAAAAATATGCAGCTCTTAATAATCTGGTACAATTACATGTGTATAGCTGTTTTTACTTAAAATTGCCAAAGCTTATAAAGGGTTAAATAAATATAATTGTTAATACTTTAGTTTATATACTGTAACACTATTACATTGTCAGAACATCTACTGTTGCGTTAAGTTCAGATACTGTAGTATTGATAGCTTACTTTACTTTTCTGCGATCTATGTTAAAGCTGAGTAGGACTGTCACAATGCATACACCTTTATCTCTATTAAATACATAGGTAATCTGACTACAAAATCCAAGATTCTGAAAAACAACAAAGCACAAACTGAGTAATAAATTAATGATTTCAACAACCTATTTAAGATATGCATTTTAAAAATTAAACAAAGGCAATCAACAGAAATATTATATACAAAGTAGTATCAGTATCCATAAAAAAATACCTGATGACTAAAAAATACACCATCGACACTGCACTCTGGACATTCATCAGTATTCGGCACGCCTGCCTCAGGAGGAACAGTCACTAAATTCCATGTCCCACGAATTTCTGGTACTTTGGACTCCAGAACAGACTCAACTTGATCCCTGTTCCAAATGTATATATGACTGGTACCCAGTATTACAATTATATGTCGACAGTCATCTGATGAAAATATGGAATTGTTTCCTGAAAAAGAGGCATATTTATTATTTTCTGTAGGTATTTTCAGTCACAAAATAATTTACTGATCTACATAAATAAATTGGGGGATGCTAATATTAATAGACAAGCATAGAAAAAATAATTCAGAAAATGACAAATGTTTACTTCTGGGCTGAGACCTGCTATAAATATTGTTTTAATTTTAAATCCTGAGGTGAAACAACCCACAAATGCCTGCTTCCAATTATTCTTAAGTCATGTTTTTTATGTTCTTTACACACACTAATTCACAATTATTGAATTGGCTAATTTAATACAGAGTGGCGACAAAAATCCAGTAGAGAATACAAGAAAGCAAAAAAAAAAAAACCCTGTTATAGGCAAACCATGGACATCTATTTCTATGTCTTTTGTTTTTATTAAAGCAGCTCATGTAGATTTGGCCTTTTCCACCAATCTAAGGTGTGAATGTCCACAGTAAACTGATCTTTTTCCACCAATCTATGTGGAAATTTCTACCAAATGTCCACTGTGAATTCATCTGTTATTTTGTACAAAATTATATTTGCAAGCCTTCTGATAATAAAATAAAAAGATGCCCCACTCTAAAGGTTAGACATGACAAACCATCTTGAAGTCTTTGCACATATGTACTGTAAACAAGTGGGAAAATCGAACTCAATTCCTAGCTCAGTAATAGCTGTAATGTATATTTGTTCAACAAGCACACCTTGTAATGTTATGTTTTACTATACTAATATTATTACACAGCATTTGCTGCCCTATACATTGTGAGCCAAAGTAAAATGTACTAAAGTGCATCTCTTGTATTAAGTCAGCAACTGTCTGAGTAACCAAAATATTCTACCAACTGTCATAATTCAAGCAAAATAATTTATAATTATGTGAGGTGAAACAACCCACAAATGCCTGCTTCCAATTATTCTTAAGTCTTGTTTTTTTATGTTCTTTACACACACTAATTATTGAATCAGCTAATTTTATACAGCAACTGTGTGAGTAACCAATATATTCTACCAACTGTCATATTTTCAAGCAAAATAATTTATAATTATGTGTGTCACTGTCACGAAGAATGCTAACTCTTACCTTCGGACACTTCATAAAATCAACAAACTGTGTAAAGAAAATAAAGGGGTCATGTGATCTTCCACTCATAATATCAATTTTTTATGTTTTTTGCTCATATGGCCGAGCTCCATTCACCATAAAATGACAAAAAATTTCTATCACTCATGGAAGATCATCCGGTCTTTCCCCAAAACGGATGTAAGAACCTAATATGAAGTAGGCATTGCCAAAATGCAATCACAGACAATATAGTCCTTTATTATTTACATGTATATATAATGTGCATGTCATAATTGACGTCACTTCATAACACCCTAAAAGTGCCTCTAAATTCCAGCGGTCAGGTGATGTCTTTCTTTGTAATGGTGACGTCACTATGATTGTCAGTTTTTAAAGATCAATTTACAAAAAAATAGTATGAAATTTTGGGGTTTTTTTAAATATAACATTTATTTTTTATTGATGTCAACTTTATTTTTAGGACTTTCTTTAACCTTAATATTAGTGCTCTTCTTCATTCACTTTGTTACAGTTTTTTGACGATATCAACTTCCGGACGATAACATTCAATATCTGCATTAAGCAGATTTTGATCACGTGATTTCATTTTGATCACGTGACATGTACATGTAATTGCCGTAGAGCTCACCGCTTCGCTGCCCGCTACGAGCTGTGCCCCCTATTAATCTTATATTCGGTACATACTAGTATCTGCCCATTATTTGAGTGTTTGGTGAATTGTATTTCTATTCATTGTATAACAAATAATATCTTACCCTGTATAAATTCCTCATTAGACACAATTGATTCCAGTCCATGAATTGATTTCAGGACATCTTGATCTTTGTGCCAAACAAAAACTTCTCCATTTTTCAACAAACCAATGACAAACCGGCCTTAAAATTACAAATCATAACAAAATCACTTGTGAATATTAAAAAATAATTTAATTTTAAACTGGAATTTTTTTAAGTTTAGGCTGTAGTTATTGAACAGTTTGATTTTCAAGGATGAAAGTAATTGGAGTTAATCAATTGTCTAAAATAATTTACATTATTTAATAACAATGGGCATCTCCTACAAAGCAATTTAATTGATATGACCACAAGTCTATGAAAAATCTTATATTAATGCAT
Source organism: Limnoperna fortunei (assembly GCA_944474755.1). Taxonomy (NCBI): domain Eukaryota; kingdom Metazoa; phylum Mollusca; class Bivalvia; order Mytilida; family Modiolidae; genus Limnoperna; species Limnoperna fortunei. The sequence goes on from OX104111.1 coordinate 93,367,068, forward strand.
GTCAAAATAATTGTGGATCTAAATACGTAAACGGTTTGTCAATATATTCAAGTGGACATGAAAAAGGTGCTGACCTTTCCACCCAAATATAGTGATAGCCAAAAGACACAGGAAAATATGTTGATGTACAAGTGAAACTCTTGCTTTTAAAATTCAAAGATTTTCCACTAATATCTCAATAAGTTCTAATGATAAAAAATCCTTTGAAACAGTAAATGTTACTTTTTTACAGAAATATTTAGAAATGTGTAGTAAATAGTTTTGTTTTCTTTATATTAATTTGCTTTAAGTAAATTAATAAGTCTTAGTATATCCAAACATCTAATTCTTTGGCTCAGAAGTTTAATCAACTCTTAGTGTCTTTTTTGCTGGGTTATATTTCAATTTTCACATTCTTTCATTATTTCCTATACAATCAATTTGCATATTAGGAAACAGATTAATATGTCTTTCCACCTGTTTCCATATCCCAAAATTTTATCATAATATCAAAGTTTATATGTACAATATCAGGCATAAAATATGTTAACACTAATTGCATGTTGCATGTTCAAAACTTATAACATAAATGTACTATCATAAAAGTAACAGTTTTACTTACCATTCTGTGTTTTTGTTATGACTTCTGCATGATCCAACAGGGGAGATAACTTATTAATTTTACGTTTTGTGTTTCCAGACGGAACATAAAGTACACTTAGTCGATGTGACTGATTATCTAGTAACAGCAGACTTTCCTTCTCCTGTTAAAATTTAAATAATATTAGCCTTAAAACAAACAATGTAGACCACAAGAAATTATTGTAAATTATGAACACTAAAGACTTGTAAAGTTACAGAAAAATTATCAACATCAAGACATTTACCTTTAAAAACTGGCCTTCAGGAAATATGAAGACAAATTAATGTGACATTATTAAGCTTAAACAAAACCTGTATTGTGACATTTAAAAAATGTGAGCATGTTATCACTCAACAGCACAGGGAAATTTATAACCAATTCTATTCTTACAATCAAACCAACTGATTATTTGATCTAAAACAGTAGCAGATTTGTGTTGTGTTTTGTGTTCTTTACATTTCTTTTTCATTATCATATTAATTTGTGCATGTCTAATATTAAATCAGTACAAACCTCTCCAACCCAAACTATTTTTGGCCATGGTTTCTTCCTCTTTATGTTTGTAGAGGCCAAAACCTCTAGTTCCAACTTCATTTTTTCACTGACAATCACATTGTGCAAGAAGAATGTTCAGGACTGCAAACAGCCAAATTCCTAGAATTAAATAACTTAAACTGAAGCAACCATTTTAAAATGTTTTTATATGAAAGTATACTTACATCCAATAGTACAGTCAAACCTGTATTCAAGAAATTATGACTGTAGTAGACAGGTAACCATTAAATCTAGTTTGCATCAGAGCAAAATTACCTGTATTTAGGTTTCCTTCCTCACATCCATCATTAATTACCCGAAATATTTTGAATAGCCATCAATGGAATGGTCCAAATGTACACTTCCCTGCTGATTTCGGTCAAATTTTACTATGGAAAATCGACCTATGAAAATGAAAAATTCTGCTACATTTCAAAACACTGATAATATGTGGAAAATAACTGTTGATTTCAAAATATGATTGTTGGAATCTACAAAAAGAATATAAATGCGACTAAACATGGTAAGCAGTTTTCATTTGTCATTCAAAAAACTGTCTCACAGACACTGTAGTAAAGGTAGAACAAACCAGGCTTCTTTTTGATCCATGACAAGTTCTTGCTACAACAATGTTAATGTAGCTTCTTTTTTTTTTAATGGATAGAGCTACAAAGAAGGCCCATGACTCTTAATGAAGCAAGATGGGAGTGATTCACACCCGGGGGTTTTATGCACATAATCAGCTATTAAACTTTTTCCCTGAATTGCTACATAGTTTTTAATGTCTTTGAAGTTTAACTGATATTTCTACAACACCTTATTCGTTACAGAACTGTAGGTTTACTTTTTATTCCTAATCATGGCATTGTTGTCAAAATTTAAATTCCCGATTTCTGAATCGATTTGGTAAAAAAATTTTCATCCAGATCAAATTTTCCAGATTTATTGCATTAGCTGGGATCAAATTTTTACTGATACGATACAATACAATTCTACACTCCACCATTTCAATTTTGTCAACAATGCCATGATAACGAAAAAGTGTTAAAATTATTTAATTAGACATTGTAGAAATGTCACCTGAACAACGGAGAAATATTTTAATACCAGAAATATCTATAAATCCAAAGAAAGATTTTGCTCCAGCAATGGGACCTCATTGTAGCTCTTTCCATAAAAAAGGAGCTGCATTATTGTAGCTAGACAAGTTTATATTCTGCATATGAACATAAACTATTGGATTTAAACGTTTTCTGGTTAGGTACGTGACAATAAAGGGAATGCATATTAGAGCTGTTCAAGAATTATAAAGTACAGTGGTTCATGAAGTTAATAGTTTTCCCCCATCTGAACAATTTTTCACATGCGTAAATTGACAGATACACGGCATCCGCATTAATTTCTTGGTAATTTAGCTTAAGCAATGCAACCTTCCAAAATGTCACCGTGTTCTATTAAATTGCAACAAATGTGGTCCTATTAATACCGCGGGAAAAATACTGTATTGTTTTATTTAACAGAAAATATTAATTTTTTATCTGTTTGACATCAGAACCACGTGCATACTTATACGCAATGCAAATTTACACAAATTTACAGTATGGGATGTCCTGTCCTTGCTTGTTTCGGATCACCGCTGTAAACAAAGTAGAGATAACTCTTTAATTTTTCTGAAGGCCAAAATAATTCCTACGATTCCGATTATTACATCATCTCTACTATAACAGGAAAAAATATAGGTTACACCAATATCCAGAGATGTTCTATTTATATGTTATAGGTGTATCCGATGTGGTTTAAAAGTTTTTTCCATTTGTTTTTTTTTTAATTTTATCATAAGCTGTAAAGGTTATCAATAAAGACGATTGTGTAAGGAAAGAAATAATCGTCTTGATAATGATATCTCAACTGTGAGAAAAGAGTACTGTGATAAAAAAAAAAAACAAAGTGTTGGAAAGAAAAATGTTTTTACAGTACAATAACAATACATTGACCTATTCGCAATCACATAGTCACGTTGTTCTGCGGGGAGAACAGGGGGGAGGGGTTAAGATCGGCAGTTATCGCCTCCTTCCGTTGGGCATCCTCGGAAGATCAAAGAAAAATACCGACAAGTTACAAATTCTATTGATTTAATTTTAAAGTACTTAAAATTGTTTCAACGGATTTGCAATTAAATGTTTTTCAAACGTCAAACTAGCATTCATGTGCATAAACAATTCTAAGAACTGTATAAAATTTTCAAAATTTAAAAGGGGGCATCGGTGGCCGAGTGGTAAAGGTAGGTTCGTCTACTATTGATCACGTGGTCTGTCAACACTGAGATTGCGGGTTCGATTCTTACTGCAGGCAGGGTGTACTCGTCTCCAATCTTAACTGACAAGGATTGCCAGTTTTCCTTCCGCAGGTAGGGGGTTTTTCTTCGGGTACTCCAGTTTCCTCCCTCAATAAAAACTGGACGTCATGATATAACTGAAAAATTGCTGAAAGTGGCAATAAACACTATCAAACAAACAAACAAACCGAATTTAAAATAAACAAAAAAATTAGAAGAAGAGTCTTATTTTGCAAAACAATTTATGAGATCATTAACTTCTATAATTATTTTCAACTACATGTATATAAACTGTTGATGGCCTTTATTCGATAGTAACAGAATTGTTTTTTTATTGTATTATTATATACATTTTTCAAAATTTCAATTAGCTTTTTAAATTTTGTTAGTTTAAAAGACTTCATATACAGTCCTAGAGGTATGTTTAATAAAATCTAATTCTATAAGTATCTAAATATAACTTGCTTAACATCAAAATTTTAAAAATATTGAATTAAATAAAAATCTATATGTTTTGGGCTTTTTTATTGTTAAGAAATTTCTTTTCCCTACTAATTTCTACGACATTTTTCACTGATTCGGACATCAATTTTTTTAAATAAAATGCCTGTTTCAAAAATATAATTTTCGTACAAAAATCATAATCTAAATTTGCATTTTCGCGGCTTATTATGCGAGTGTAATTGGTCTTTCATTTTAACCTTTCATCAAAGTTCAGTGTCAGGTAATAAATAAGCAATTAGTAAATAAACAAGGCCCATATAATCCCAAACATTTCTGGAATAAGATAAGATAAGAAAACTTTATTTGAATTCGGCATGACATTACTAACAAATAACATAAGCTCTACAGAGCTTTTGACCGAATAAAAAATGGAAATAATTGCGTGGACATAAGCGACAAAACCAGCAAAATATTGACATCGAATCCCTCTATGATTTGTTTAAAAACTTAAACACAGCAAATGATGAACAACAAACGACTTTCAATTACGAGGTTCCAAATATATCAAATGAATTTATAAGTGGCTATATTTCTCAAGAAGAAATTATGAAGTGTATCCAAAATCTTTAAAATGACAAAGCTTGTGGTATTGATGAAATTGTCAACGAATATATTAAATCAACTTCAACTCGGCTTCTTCATATATATGAAAAACTTTTTAATTTAATATTCGATACTGGAATTCTACCTAATAGCTGGTTAATAGGTATAATTAAACCTATATATAAGAAAAAGGGAGATCAAAGAGATCCCCAAAAATAACAGGCCTATAACAATTGTCAGCTGCCTCGGTAAATTATTCATTGCTATTTTGAATGCAAGACTCGCAAGCTTTTCTGAATAATATAATATCATTAAAGAAAATCAATGTGGCTTCCGTCAAAATTATTCTACTATAGATAATATTTTTGCTATTTTTTCTCTATTCCAAATTCTAAAATCAAAAAAGAAAAAAATGTTGTGTGCCTTTATCGACTTCGAGAAAGCCTTCGATACAGTATGGCGAGATGGCTTGTTTCATAAGTTTTTACTTAACAATATAAATGGCAAGTTATATAATGTTATATTTAACATGTATTCACAAATAAAGTCTTGTATATCATTAAACAATAATACGTCAGAATATTTTAAATGCGAATTGGGCATAAGACAAGGTGAAAATTTGTCCCCGTTTTTGTTCTCAATGTTTTTAAATGACTTTGAAGACTTTCTGATTACAAAAAATACAGCTGGCTTGAGCAGTGTTACAAATGATATAGAAAATGAACTTAATGTATATCTGATGATTTTTTTTACTGTATGCTGATGATACCACTTTAATAGCTGAGTCTGGCGACAAAACAAAGGTTATGGTACTTGGATTGGGTAAACCGAAAACAAATCTTAAATTCTTTTATCAAAATACCGAAATAGAAATAGTGGAAAAATTTAATTACTTATGGGTTATTTTTACAAAAACCTGAAATTTTGATTCTACCAAGAAACTTTTAGCAGATAAAGCATTGAAGGCTATGTACGAAATTCTTAAGTCGGGACGATTATTTAAATTATCAGTAAAAATTCTTCTAGATTTGTTTGATAAAATGGTTAAACCTATTCTTCTTTATGGCTGTGAAATTTGGGGCTTCGGTAATAAAGAAACGTTAGAAAGAGTCCAATTAAAATTCTGTAAACTTCTGTTGAATTTAAAGTCTTCAACGCCAAATTATATGATTTATGGGGAACTTGGTAGACTTCCTATTGCTAATGATATTAAGATACGAATGGTATCTTACTGGTCCAAACTTGTAAAAGGCAAACAATCCAAATTGTCTTCAATACTCTATCGTCTTACTCGGCAATCGAACGAAAGTTATAGTACACAATATTCTTGGATTAACTGTGTTAAAACAATTTTAAATGATTGTGGTTTTTCACTAATATGGGATTCAGAACAATTCTTCAATAATGAGTGGCTAAAATACCTAGTAAAACAAAGGTTAACAGACCAGTTCGCGCAAAATTGGAATTCTGTTGTGTTTCATTCAAAAAAAGCAATAAATTATAGAATTTTCAAAACAAAATTGGAATTCGAAAATTATTTAAATGTCTTGAAAATCTCGGAAGCTATAAAACTATGCAGATTTAGGACAACAAATCATCATTTACCAATAGAAACTGGAAGATGGAAAAATATTGAAAGAGAAAATCGTCTTTGTCATTTATGTAACTGTAACAAATTAGGAGATGAATACCATTACATGTTTGAATGCACTGCTCTCACAGAACAACGTAACAAATTCGTCCCAAGTTATAATGTGACAAACCACAATGTTTATAAGTACTCAGAATTCATGTCTAGCAACAGAAAATCTCTGCTAAGAAATCTTTGCAGGTTTATTAATATTATTAAAGATAATGTTAGCGCCCCTGGCTTACCTGTTGTGTAAGCATAACCTTATTATTGTTTGTATATATTGTATATAGCTGTTGTTTTGTTTGTTTATTTGTTACTTTCTCTGTACCAATTGTATTATTGGCTGTGTCAGAATAAAACTATATAATATATAATAACATTACAGAATATCTCTGACACCCCCGCCCTCCCCCCCCCCAAAAAAAAACACCACTACCACACACGCACACACACACGCGAATCGTTCGCGAGAGTTGAGGATTTCGAAATCGTCAATAAACAAAACCCAGGGAAATTAAATTTAATGTTCAAGATTGACTAATTTTCTACGTAAAGGTTCCATTTTCTACCATATAAATTATGAAATAATCCAGAAATAAGATCAAGGCTTTCTGGATGAGTGGTCACAAGCGCGTTAAAAATATACTTATGATGATGCACGAGGGGAACATCATGCATTACGCAATACTACAAAATTTCAAAATGTATTATTATTATCAAATCATCTTATTTTTGGATGAGTGATTACATGAGCACTGCTTACATCATGATTTGCATATGATGCATGATGGGAACGTCATGCATTACGTAATATAACAAAATTTTAAAATGTTTTTATCAAATCATCTTATGAATTTCTATTATAAACTAAAAAAAATATATGTCCCCTCTATCATGAAATTATTTAACAAAGAACTTAAGTGACAAAATACGTTACGCACTTGTTAACAAAATCTAAAAATGCACTTTTATTATCAAATTATCTAAGTAACTAATAAAAGAAACAGAAAAATATACATTTTATCATGTTAAAATAAGAATGCATAAAAAAAATTACGAAGCTTACCATGCATATAAGTCATGGAATAATCCAAGAAATACAATTGAAGCGATGAAATACATTACGTAATATAACATTACAAAATTTTAACATGGCTTTTTCGTATCAAATTAAATAACTAATTAATAAAAGAAACGCAAGTATATACATTTCATATTGTCAAGAATAGAATACTACCGAGATAGACACTGGTAATAAAGCGCGCATTAATATGCAATATTGTACATCTTTACTTCTTCTTATTAGGTCAGGACAAAAAAATGTATTTTAAAGCTTGAAGGATTTAACAAATACGAAAAACTGTAAATGAAATATTTTCTTTAATATTAAATTAGCCATTTTATCACTTACAACATGAGCTATATTGTAGAGTATGGTTTTTAACCTGAAAAGCGATAAATGGTCAATCGTACCCGAAAACAATTATATATTATTAAGAGATAATAAGAAGAGATCGAACATATGATAAATGTTAACCTCTAATACACGGCTACTCAGTTGATGCCGTTGTCAAAAGCAGTGGTTAAAAGTAGTTCTAATTTTACTGTCATAAAATGTGTATTTCGACAATTAAGTTTATGTGATGCAAAAATATTCTATAGAAATTAAAGGGAAAACAATTATCGAGTTCAATAAGTATTAGAGTTTATGAAAGAAACTTCACAGAATAGCGCCTGTTTCTATACACCAGACAAATGAAACTTGATTCTTTTGTCACGTGATTCTGTAAACTTTACAAAACGTTCTTATTATACTTAAACTTGATGCGCCGTTCACATATTTTTGAGCGAATACATGGTATTTTAAGTAAATACGGTTGTCACTTAGAGTAAACTAAAGCTAAATTTAGTATTATAAAAAGTGTTATAATGGTCAGCTATGTAAATCATTTAGTAGAGGTTAAGCTGAAGTAAAAACTGCCCTGAAGGACATCAGAATTTCAAAGTGATATAGGTCAAGCAGTGCGTAAGCATCAGGTAGCCACTGGCCTGCGTGCTCGCCAGGCCTCGCTTGCTAATATTTCAACGGGGTAAACGGAGAGAAAGTCCAGGAAAAAAGTCACAAGAAAGAAAGTCACAGGAAAAAGTCAGAGGAAAAAAGTCACAAATTATAAGTTGTCTTGGTATTGAATGTGTTTTATTTTCGGTATTTACATTTACTATAGATGACTACGCTTTTTGTAAGTTTCACCATTTGTCCAAGCATTTATTTAATGATAGGCATCTAAATTTTGTGGGGGTCCGTCTAAATACTGCTTAGCCCGGGCTAAGTGCACTTAGCCCTAGATATGCACCTAGCCCATGAAGGAATGAATTATTTGTTAATTTTTTAATGCTGATATATTAATTTGAAGATGACAAGGCACCTGTCCAATTTTGGTGACTTTTCATAAAATGGTTATTGAAAAAATAGCATATAAATATTTTCATTGGTCACGTGCCATTAATCATAAAACTAGTCAACCGTTAAAGATTATCACACTTATCTAATTAGGGCAGGTAATGTACACAAAACAAAATATACATGTTAATCTTTAATTATTTATCAGTTAAAATAACATTAATAATAATTCAAGCCATTTAGAAAAAAAATAACATACAATGTTTCAAGAAATGTACAGTCTAAAATGCAAATATATACAGAAAATGTTCCAAGAAATGTACAGTGTATAATACAAATATATACAGGCAATGTTTCAAGAAATATACAGCATAACACAAAAATTATTTAAAATCGTGGTTTTGTCCTACAATTTTTTGGTCTACATCTCTGGTAGGGTTTTGTGGCTATTCGTTTTGTTTTGGGTATTTAAAAATTTGTGTACGAAGATTTTATGGTTTCTTCTTTGGTATTAGCGTCTTTTAAAAGTTTGGATAACATATTTTCTTGCTGCGTAGATGATTTAGAATTCCAGCTTTGATAGGAGTGTAAATGCCTTCTGTATTGTCCAGAAAGTTCAAAATTGCCAATTCCATATAAAGCGCGTTTCAAATCTGCAAACTGTACCCTCACAATATTGTGCAGATCTTGTATCAGTTCCGGTATAGGTTTGGGCTTCCAGTCAGTTGCCTGTTTTAAGACATGGTTCATGGATTCACAATTATTGTTAGTCCATAAGCGGTCCTATTTAAGCTGTCTCTTAGGAATAATCACATATAAATAAAAAGAAGAGATGGAGTCGAGTCCAAGATAATTGTCTTGAAGCAACAAAACCTTTTCAAGATTGGGGCCTATCACTCCATTCTTGTAATACCTGTATGAGCGTTAAGATCCGTGCAATGGGAATGCCGTCAGCACCTGACTGGTGAGCTAGAAGCTCCGTCATGCCATGCCTACATGCAAAGATACTACCAAACCCGTCCTTCATTCAGTACGTAATAATTGTACCCTGAAATACCTTGAAATTTATGACCCCCACTTTAGGGTCGTTGAGGGCATTATGACGTATGAGGTTGTGCAATACCTTGAACTTTATGAACCCCACTTTAGGGTCGTTGAGGGTATTATGACGTATGTTGTTGTGCAATACCTTGAAATTTATGACCCTACTTTAGGGTCGTAGATATGACGTATGTTGTTGTGCAATACCTTGAAATTTATGACCCTACTTTAGGGTCGTAGATATGACGTATGTTGTTGTGCAATACTTTGAAATTTATGAACCCCACTTTAGGATCGTCGATATGACGTATGTTGTTGTGCAATACCTTGAAATTTATGACCCTACTTTAGGGTCGTAGATATGACGTATGTTGTTGTGCAATACCTTGAAATTTATGACCCCCAATTTAAGGTCGTAGATATGACGTATGTTGCTGTGCAATACCTTGATATTTATGACCCCCAATTTAAGGTCGTAGATATGACGTATGTTATTGTGCAATACCTTGAAATTTATGACCCCCACTGGGAGTTAGGGTTATTGCACTATATTGTGCAATACATGGGGGTTGGGGTGTATAGTCCCCTTATACTACTTAAAACATAAATCATTAAAATTTTTTCAGCAAATAAGTTTATAGTAAAACAATAATAAATTTAATTGTCCATGAAACATTAATCATTAAAATTTTTCCAGCAAATAAGTTTAAAGTAAAACAATAATAAATTTGATTGTTCATGAAACATAAGTCATTAAAAAATTTTAAATAGTTGACATCGTTTCAATTATACATATATGTAATACCTCCTGAAGCTTTTGTAATGTATGGTTATAGCTGTCGCAAGATTCCACGGTCGCCACGCCATTGTGAATTAATGATGAAAATTTCGAAGAAATTTTACTATGAATTCGTACGTGTAAAGCGATGTAAATGAATCGAAATGACCCTTAACGGTTCTTTAAAACATTTTAATTTCAGTTCAATTAAATTCTTTCGGTTTGAGTAAAATCTGTACCATTTGATCTTTTGATTTAGGTTTATTTTAAGTTTAGCGTTAAAATAATAAGTGCTAAATTGGCAACTAAACATTTCTATTGAAGTAAATATTGTTTCCTTCAAAATTATTTATGATAGAGTCTGATTGAACAGTTAAAGATAACTAACAAATAATTATAGCAATTAACCTGTTTATTGTGTCACGAGTGGCTTCCCGCAGCGCTTGGGGATTGTATTGTTATGGCGCGTGCCAATAAAATGTTAGATATCTGGCTTATTTTTAAATATTTCTTTTTAAAAATAATAATTCTACATGAACATATAAATATCTTTCATATGAAATGTTAAAAAACGTAAAAAATATTAGATTTGACGGGCTAGGTGCATAATTGGGGCTAAGTGCACTTAGCCCGGGCTAAGCAGTATTTAGACGGACCCGGACCGGACCCGGTCCGTCTAAATACTGCTTAGCCCGGGCTAAGTGCACTTAGCCCTAGATATGCACCTAGCCCATGAAGGAATGAATTATTTGTTAATTTTTTAATGCTGATATATTAATTTGAAGATGACAAGGCACCTGTCCAATTTTGGTGACTTTTCATAAAATGGTTATTGAAAAAATAGCATATAAATATTTTCATTGGTCACGTGCCATTAATCATAAAACTAGTCAACCGTTAAAGATTATCACACTTATCTAATTAGGGCAGGTAATGTACACAAAACAAAATATACATGTTAATCTTTAATTATTTATCAGTTAAAATAACATTAATAATAATTCAAGCCATTTAGAAAAAAAATAACATACAATGTTTCAAGAAATGTACAGTCTAAAATGCAAATATATACAGAAAATGTTCCAAGAAATGTACAGTGTATAATACAAATATATACAGGCAATGTTTCAAGAAATATACAGCATAACACAAAAATTATTTAAAATCGTGGTTTTGTCCTACAATTTTTTGGTCTACATCTCTGGTAGGGTTTTGTGGCTATTCGTTTTGTTTTGGGTATTTAAAAATTTGTGTACGAAGATTTTATGGTTTCTTCTTTGGTATTAGCGTCTTTTAAAAGTTTGGATAACATATTTTCTTGCTGCGTAGATGATTTAGAATTCCAGCTTTGATAGGAGTGTAAATGCCTTCTGTATTGTCCAGAAAGTTCAAAATTGCCAATTCCATATAAAGCGCGTTTCAAATCTGCAAACTGTACCCTCACAATATTGTGCAGATCTTGTATCAGTTCCGGTATAGGTTTGGGCTTCCAGTCAGTTGCCTGTTTTAAGACATGGTTCATGGATTCACAATTATTGTTAGTCCATAAGCGGTCCTATTTAAGCTGTCTCTTAGGAATAATCACATATAAATAAAAAGAAGAGATGGAGTCGAGTCCAAGATAATTGTCTTGAAGCAACAAAACCTTTTCAAGATTGGGGCCTATCACTCCATTCTTGTAATACCTGTATGAGCGTTAAGATCCGTGCAATGGGAATGCCGTCAGCACCTGACTGGTGAGCTAGAAGCTCCGTCATGCCATGCCTACATGCAAAGATACTACCAAACCCGTCCTTCATTCAGTACGTAATAATTGTACCCTGAAATACCTTGAAATTTATGACCCCCACTTTAGGGTCGTTGAGGGCATTATGACGTATGAGGTTGTGCAATACCTTGAACTTTATGAACCCCACTTTAGGGTCGTTGAGGGTATTATGACGTATGTTGTTGTGCAATACCTTGAAATTTATGACCCTACTTTAGGGTCGTAGATATGACGTATGTTGTTGTGCAATACCTTGAAATTTATGACCCTACTTTAGGGTCGTAGATATGACGTATGTTGTTGTGCAATACTTTGAAATTTATGAACCCCACTTTAGGATCGTCGATATGACGTATGTTGTTGTGCAATACCTTGAAATTTATGACCCTACTTTAGGGTCGTAGATATGACGTATGTTGTTGTGCAATACCTTGAAATTTATGACCCCCAATTTAAGGTCGTAGATATGACGTATGTTGCTGTGCAATACCTTGATATTTATGACCCCCAATTTAAGGTCGTAGATATGACGTATGTTATTGTGCAATACCTTGAAATTTATGACCCCCACTGGGAGTTAGGGTTATTGCACTATATTGTGCAATACATGGGGGTTGGGGTGTATAGTCCCCTTATACTACTTAAAACATAAATCATTAAAATTTTTTCAGCAAATAAGTTTATAGTAAAACAATAATAAATTTAATTGTCCATGAAACATTAATCATTAAAATTTTTCCAGCAAATAAGTTTAAAGTAAAACAATAATAAATTTGATTGTTCATGAAACATAAGTCATTAAAAAATTTTAAATAGTTGACATCGTTTCAATTATACATATATGTAATACCTCCTGAAGCTTTTGTAATGTATGGTTATAGCTGTCGCAAGATTCCACGGTCGCCACGCCATTGTGAATTAATGATGAAAATTTCGAAGAAATTTTACTATGAATTCGTACGTGTAAAGCGATGTAAATGAATCGAAATGACCCTTAACGGTTCTTTAAAACATTTTAATTTCAGTTCAATTAAATTCTTTCGGTTTGAGTAAAATCTGTACCATTTGATCTTTTGATTTAGGTTTATTTTAAGTTTAGCGTTAAAATAATAAGTGCTAAATTGGCAACTAAACATTTCTATTGAAGTAAATATTGTTTCCTTCAAAATTATTTATGATAGAGTCTGATTGAACAGTTAAAGATAACTAACAAATAATTATAGCAATTAACCTGTTTATTGTGTCACGAGTGGCTTCCCGCAGCGCTTGGGGATTGTATTGTTATGGCGCGTGCCAATAAAATGTTAGATATCTGGCTTATTTTTAAATATTTCTTTTTAAAAATAATAATTCTACATGAACATATAAATATCTTTCATATGAAATGTTAAAAAACGTAAAAAATATTAGATTTGATGGGCTAGGTGCATAATTGGGGCTAAGTGCACTTAGCCCGGGCTAAGCAGTATTTAGACGGACCGATTTTGTGGTTTTATCAGTTTATTTATTCCATAACCTATTTTTGAGATCTACAAGTCTTTAAATTCAAAGTCAGATTCTTTGTTGTAAATTCGCGCATACGAAAATTCTCATATATTTATATATTTTTAGAGAAAGTAATATATTACGGGTAACAAAATCCCAATGTTACATATCATCTACTTTGCGAATTTTTTCCATCTAGCAACCTATATTAATGTTCCTGGTAATTTGTATATCCTTGGTGTCTTTGATGACATTTTACATCTATTAATATCTTGAGATTGTTTCAATGAAACTGCATCATGCTGTCGGAGGTCATAAAACTGTCAGCACTCATAATTACATTACATATGATGTTAAGTCTCGACCGAATACTATATTGTATTACATACGAAACTTACTAATTAAAACTTAGGAAAATTAAATCAGAATAAAATCCTATAATAAAAGCAAACGTCCAAATGATTTGGATTTTAAACACAAATGAATAACGATTAAATTTATATGTGTCACATTTTTATATACCCGCCGCCAAGATTGAAGCAGTGATATTAATTCCTTCGAAAAAAATTAATTGTTTATTTAGAGTCTATGATCAAACCAAGAAGAACATATTATATGGAAAATTTTAATCGTTAGCAGCTATTTATCATAATGAGTGTTATGCAAGACTAAACGATATATGCGGATGCATTCATTTATGGCTATTAGGTTTTCTCCATATTCTTCATATTGTTCATGTCGACGATCGCAATAGACCAGGGACAGTCTATACTTAGTATAGACTGTCCCTGAATAGACCGACTCAAAAATGCCGGATTTTCAAATAGAGAACGTATTTGTCGTTGAAGAAGGTTGTGTTTTCAAACAAAAGGTTGACATACCGGTACTGGCGGGGCCTCGGTGGCCGAGTGGTCTAGGTAGTTCGTCTACTATTGATCGCGTGGTCTGTCAACACTGAGATTGCGGGTTCGATTCTCACTGCAGGCAGGGTGTACCCGACTCCAATCTTAATTGACAAGGATTGCCAGTTTTCCTACCGCAGGTCGGGGGTTCTCTCCGGGTACTCCGGCTTCCTCCCCCAATAAAAACTGGACGCCATGAAATAGCTGAAAAATTGCTGAAAGTGGCGTTAAAACACAATTCAAACAAACATACCGGTACTGTGGCTCGCTTTCACTACTCGCCGACTTGTTTATGAGTATTCTTAGGAAGCTAATTACATTTATTGTCTTTTAATCATGAAATATGGCGCATAGATCTTTAATGTTAGTTTTCACTGTATAGATGATGTCATTGAAATCTTAACGTTTTACATTGCATTTATATCAGTAAACTTGATATTATAAACATAAGTTTTTTTTTGAATGAGCTTAATTTTTAAACGACAATTTAGCAGGTTAACACTAAATTACATGACACAATTATAAGGTAATTCCGGTCTGCAATAGTCCTTTAATAGGCATGTTTGGTTCATATATATATGAATGAACATTACATTATAACAGGTATGTGTCGAGAACAACTTTTTCTTGATGCCTGAAATCCAAGAATATTAAGAGAAGCCCCGCGCATAGTGTTATGTATTGACTTTTAATATTTTATTTTTACAAATATTTTATGGAAAATAACTGAATCTTAAACATAGTTAGTAAGCATAATCTTGAGGTCAGAACTTTCGCACATTGTGTCAGGGGTTAACTTATTATTGACATATGTTAGTTACAAAACTGAGAAACAACTTTTGTTTCCTACTGATAAAAATCTTCTTCTAATTATGACTGACATTTATAGTTGTATAACTGTCCATTGTAAACATTTTGGCATCTTTGAAAATATTGTATTAATATTGTGGGAGGAGTCTAAGAGTAGAAAAAGAGAGAAGAAATTGTTACCAGAGAGAGAGAGTGAATTTATAAAAATTGATGATATATTTTTATTTTCTTTTTGTGGGGGATGTTATATATTGACTTTTAATATTTTATTTTTACAAATATTTTATGGAAAATAACTGAATCTTAAACATAGTTAGTAAGCATAATCTTGAGGTCAGAACTTTCTCACATTGTGTCAAGGGTTAACTTATTATTGACATATGTTAGTTACAAAACTGAGAAGCAACTTTTGTTTCCTACTGATAAAAATCTTCTTCTAATTATGACTGACATTTATAGTTGTATAACTGCCCACTGTAAACATTTTGGCATCTTTGAAAATATTGTATTAATATTGTGGGAGGAGTCTAAGAGTAGAAAAAGAGAGAAGAAATTGTTACAAGAGAGAGAGTGAATTTAACACACATCATTGTACATGTACCTTTGCAATAACATTTTGGAATAATAAAGTTTGGAATAATACCTCTCGCATCTTAATTAAAAATATATAAAATTAAGAACATTACAATAGAAATCGGCACCTGACTTCTGCGCCATATGAAAGTGAAATGTTAGAAAAAAGGCATTGCAAGTGCAGAACATGTTTTTGAGAAACCTCCCTGTTCAAATAATACCACCTGATGATATCGCTATGCAATTCTTCACGTTGATATCACAAAATAAACACCTTTTTATGTTAAAGTTTAAATAAAGTAAATTTAAGTTTAATTAGTCAGCATGTAACTGTTTGAATTTGTTGATGTCTTATTGACATTGTTTTCTAATGGTTTGCAGTGGCCTCGGTGGCAGTGTTGTTAAGTTAGCTGGTCATCTACTATTGATTAGGGGGTCCATCAACACCGAGGTTGCATTTTCGAGTCTCTCTGCAGGCTGGGTGTATACTCGACCAAAAATCCTAATTGACCAGGATTGCCAGTTTTCCTAACGCAGGTCAAACGTTTTCTCCGTGCACTCCGGCTTTCTCTCCCGGATAAAAACTGGACGCCATGATATACTGAACAGTTGTTGAAAATGGCGTTAAACACATTGAAACAACCGAAACAAATAATGACTTACATCGGACTTTTTTTGACAGAGTGAAAATCTGGGTTATAGTATGGTAAATGTTGGGCGGGTGGTGTGCGGACGGCGGGCGGGGAAAAAAATTCGTAACAGTTTTCTCAGGAACTACTAATCACATAATCTTGAAATTTTGTATGCAGCATCAGCATTGCCTTCCATAACGTGGAATTCGATTTCTTTTCTGTCGCTCACCTACTTCCTGTTAACCGACTTAGTTAATTTTTAACATTAATGTTCAATGGTAGAAAATTTTCGTAAAAGTTTTCTCAGCAACTACTAATCGTATTCTCTTGAAAAGTAGTATGCAGCATCGGCATGGCCTCCCATCACGTGGGATTAGATTTCTGGGCTGTCGCTCACATATTTCCTGTTAACCGACTTAGTTAATTTTTAACATTAATGTTCAAGGGTAGAAAATTTTCGTAACAGTTTTCTCAGCAACTACTAACCATATTCTCTTGAAATTTGGAATGCTCACCTACTTCCTGTTAAATTTTAACGAAATCCGGCCATTTCTGTCTTTGATCGATTTTCTTCTCTAAAATCTTGAAAACTGGATCACCATGTATCGATAATTCTGGATTTTCTTTGACTGTCAAAATGGTGTCACATTTACTACATATATAGAACATTAAGGCATAAATGGGGTACAATTTATTTTTTAAGACGTTTTTAACTTGATTCCTCTGAGAATCTTCATCTAAATGATTTAAAGTATATTCAAGTGTGCATTTTATATTGGGTTTGACAATTTTTTAGTTAAATAATAATAATAATAATATCCTTTGTAGAATAACATATTTAATCCAATGACTATTTCACAATATGGTCCTGTATTTATCTACATAATTTACAACATAAAAGTATAAAATACTATTTTACTAAATAGTATAAAGTATAAAATACTATTTTACTAAATAGTATAAAGTATAAAATACTATTTTAATACAATGCATTTATAAAATACCATTTTACTACATACCATAAAATATTAAAAATAATGCCAACACAGAAGTCGCCCAAAATCCGTATGGATATTATTGCATTCCACTCAGGACATTATAATGTACCAACACATCAAATTTCACCAAAACATTACAAATTCGACGAGTTTTTGGCGGCCATTTTGAAACCCACGGTAATAAAAAAAATCCGAATGTGGAATGCCATTCGGGACACTTAGATCTTCCTCCACACCAATTTTTTTTTAAATCGGAGCACGTTAAATTTCATCTAGATCCGATAACATTGAAAATTATACACGTTTTTTGTCGCCATTTTGAAACGCGATGTTGGAAAAAAAAATTCAAAGGCAGCGTTTCACTCGAAATACTAAAATCTACCTCTATACCAAATTTCGTTGAAATCGGACCACGGGAAAATTTTTGCTAATTTTTGAGTGGGTGTCGTCAAGTGGCAGCCATTATCAAAACTCTGACGACTGCACCCCTCAATATATCGATCTACAACTTTGCCAAGTTTCATTTTATTATATTAAGGCGTCTTTGAGAAATGTGTCGGACAAGTTCACGATCTAGAAAAAGTGCATGGAAACCAAAATATGTGTAAAACAATAAGTCGCCAAAACTTAGTTTTGGGCGACTTAATAAAATACAAAATATATAATGTGTTAGCTTCTTGAGCTAAATGTTAACATGTTAGTCACAGCAAAACAGTTTTCTAAGTACCTGGTTTTAAAACTTGCAAGTGTTGAACAAATTCTAACAATTTCTACAGTGTTCCATAATAAACTTCCTGATGCAGCTTTCTTCTGTAGTTTTATGATTTTATCTAAATTTGAGCATTTTTAGCATTTGAACATAAAGTACAACAATAGTTAATATGCGGAAACTGAGTTAAACACTTTAAAAAACTGAAATAAATATAGCTAAAGTTATGTTTGCAAGACATAAAATCCCTTAATAAAATTGTATGCATGCATTTACGATTTACTAGCTGTCATTAAATCTTTAATTTTAGACAATACTTGAAAATAAAAGACAACACTAATATAAGGGCATTGTGTAGTTGATATTCCGCATGTATGTTTTGTTTTTCAACTTTCAGCTATGTCATGGCATCATTTTTTTATTAGAGGGCTATAGTACCCGGTGAAAACACTCGACCTTCGGCAGGAAACACATAATATAGCTGAAACATTGTTAAATTGGCGTTAAAATCTGTTAAAGCAAATGACATTTTAAACACATAGTGTGTTATTATTATAAGATTTACGTGCAAATACAGTTCCTATACTTTCACCTAAATATCAACCAAATAAGGAACTTTTCGAGTTGTAGTCAAGCAAACAAGCCGCTGCAGGAATAAAGTTTTGAAGACGCTTTAGAACACCGACCTTCTTGTAAATTTTCTTAGTCAACATATCACACCAAGATAGATGGCAATCAATATATACTCCTAGAAGTTTTGAAATTTCAACAGTTTCTAATACAATATCATCGATATTTATACATATTTTTCTATAATTAGATAACTCTGCTTCGTACCAATAAGCAAACACTGAGTCTTTTTAAGATTCATAGTAAGTTTGTTACATTTCATTCATTTCATAGTTTAAAAAGATCTTCTGTTAAATTTCTTTCAATTTCATTTATGCATTTATTAGTAACATCTTGTGATGTATCATCAGCATATATAGATGCATGAAGATGTGACAGGCTCGTTTGTAAAAAGGTTTGTTTTTCTGTCTCTTTGAGCTTAAAGCTTTGAAAGTCATACATGTAGTATCTTTAGTGATAACACATACAATACTGTTTACTTTGAAGATTGAACCGGAAATTACAGAATATAATTCATTTTTCGCTGCTTTGGATGATTGTAGGTACTAGTAAGCATTGTATGGTCAATTCAGTAAGAACAACACAAGGAACATTAAAATTCGTCAATGTATAGATTTATTCAGAGAATATTTTCTTATTTAAATGCGTTTCGGAATAGGCAAAATGGACTCGGCAAGTTGGGAATTTGACATTCGGGATTCGGCAAGTTGGGAGTTGGCAATAGGGGATTCGGCAATTTGGCATGGTTTCCTATAGTGTACTTCAAGAATATTTTTTAAGATCATTTTTTGAAATTTTTCAAACGGTAAATTATCTAAGTTTTCCAAATTAGTATGAAAGTCACCCATCAATCCTTCAGATCCATAAGTAATGATCGGTGAGATTATACTATCATAAAGTTTTAAAAATTTGGGGGTGGGGGAAGTTATCACTTTGAGAAATTTTACATTTTAGAGAAGAAAAGGCTTTGCGTGCTCTGTTTGATAAGTGTTGATCTTAAGGATCCATTATTTTGTATAATGACTCCAATGTATTTATATTCTTTTACAATTTCTAATTCTCCGTTTCTTAAGTAAAGGTAAAAACTCATTGTTTTAGGATCAATTCTCATTTGGTGAAAACCTCAACTTTGGTTTTACTGGAATTGATTTCAAGTTTCCAGTAATTACATAAGTGTTTAAGTGTATAAAGGTAGAATTGGAGACCTTTTTGGGGATTTGGAAATCAATATAAAATCATCAGCATATAGCAAATGATTGATCTCATTGATCTCAGAGCAATGGGTGCACAAATTTCATTAAAATAGGATTTTATGTCATCAATTACGAAATTAAACAGATTGGGGCTTAAAATTTCCCCTTGTTTTCGCCTTTGTTTGATATAAATGGGTGACTATATTGTACTTAATTTTTACATGCATATATATATTTAGCGGATGAATATATATGTTTCACTATGTTATAAAATTTTCCTCCTTTAACCTTTTGAAGTATATTGAAAAGTTAACCCTATCTCCTTATGCTGTCAAAATCTACAAAGCATGTATAAAGTTTGCCATTATTTTAGTGATCTATTTATAATTAATTGGTTTTTAAAACAAAAATATGATGCGTGTCTTTAGTTTTTGTTTCTAAAGTTATTCAGTCTCTCTTTTATTTGTGACATACAGATACATATAATATATATCAGGTAATTACAACAAATAATTTCAGACCCTGCATGTGGTCCATATTTCCATGCAATACTAAAAACAATTTTTTTTGGTCATCAATAAAGAAATTAAACAGATTGGGGCTTAAAATTTCCCCTTGTTTTACGCCTTTGTTTGATATAAATGGGTGACTATATTGTACTTAATTTTTACATGCATATATATATTTAGCGGATGAATATATATGTTTCACTATGTTATAAAATTTTCCTCCTTTAACCTTTTGAAGTATATTGAAAAGTTAACCCTATCTCCTTATGCTGTCAAAATCTACAAAGCATGTATAAAGTTTGCCATTATTTTAGTGATCTATTTATAATTAATTGGTTTTTAAAACAAAAATATGATGTGTGTCTTTAGTTTTTGTTTCTAAAGTTATTCAGTCTCTCTTTTATTTTTGACATACAGATACATATAATATATATCAGGTAATTACAACAAATAATTTCAGACCCTGCATGTGGTCCATATTTCCATGCAATACTAAAAACAATTTTTTTTGGTTTGTGTGCGGGCGCTGAATTCTTATGTCATATACCGTAATACCACGATAACCAGGAATTGTTTTTCATAGTACAGCCTTGTGCAATGTGAACTTCCTCACTTCTGTTTTCGCTTTCATTCGTTTTCAATTTTGTACCAAAAGGGAGCTATTCTTTGTTGTGTTTGTTGTGCACCCATCGCTTTATTATAGTTATACACTAATTATTTCATGAGAAGTTTTCGGGTATGTTTACTCATTCCGAATCTTGAAAACACATATGTAATGAAGACGTTCAAGCATAATTAACATATCAAAACAATCGGCATTCCTTTTAAATGAAATTAAAGTAAAAGCAGTGCTAATTACATGAGTCAATAGAACAATTATATAATTACATGGATTAATGCGAGCTTTATTAGACACACAGGTGAACAACTCAAAACAATAGATACAGTAGAATGTTCAGAATACATACATACTTATGTCAATAAAAAACATTTTTAATAGTCAAGGGTTATACTTTCCGCTTCTCTCTCTCTCTCTCTCTCTCTCTCTCTCTTAGCTAGCAAATATGTTTTGGGGTTAAAAATACAGCTGTATATACTTGTCTTTAAAGAGAATATTATATATTAATTAATTATACGAAAAGGACTATCATTTATGAATTGATAAATAGTAACATTTTTTATAGTCCCCGAAATTTGACTTTAAAGTACTGATATCTTTATGAAACCAATTTCGAACCGACGGAAATAAATGTTGAAACAAGAACGAGTTTAAAACTAGTTTGAAAATTGTTGTAGTATGTTCTACAGTTCCGTACAGATGCTGTTTAGTATGGTTTAAAAAATATTCTTGTACAATACCATCAGATATCATACATAACACGATAAACAGATTGTATAAACTAACACTTTACTTTTTCACTGATGTCATTCATTTTATTAATATCAACGCATCAAGGATTAAAAAAGGTGTCTTTCGTATGTTTTCTCCATAATTTCCACTTTGTAAATTTACACCATTTCCAATGTCGCTTTCATTTCACAGATATTAATATCCGTTTATTCTTTTTTAAGATTTATAGCTAATTAGAAATAAGTTTGTATAGTTTGGATTCAGATTCAATAGTTTATTTAAGTCTCACCACATAACTATATATATTAGGTAAAATAATATACAGTAAAATACAGTATATAATTTTAATGCATGTGTAGTTCTATTGAATTACGAGACTATTAAAAGGTTCTACTCCTTAAGAAAAAGATTCGTGAATAATATTATTGAAATATAATATCATTTACAACAGGATTCGTCAGTGTATGGCATTTAATATCGACTTTTGTTATTCTGGTAAAAATAATAAAAAACAATTTCTTTTATAATTAATTTTAATTTATCTCGTGGATAAACGCTGTCTAAAATGATAGAACAATATCAACAGATGTTCTTATCAAGTGTTAATATGTTTTCATTGTAAAGATACCATAAATTTGAGATTGGTTGACTCTGACAGTTTTACTTTAGTCTTTACAAATTAGCAATGTCATTAACATGTCATCAGGGCGATAATTAACGTGCAGGTGAAATATACCTGTAGTGACGAGAGTAGTAAACATTCAAATTATCCAATCACACACGAGTATTTATCAGTGGGAGCTATTTTTACTTACTCCACGTGCAGAATATATCAAGCTACCTGTAAACAAGGAGAGGATCAGTTTGTCAAATCCAAAGGAAATTCTGTAAACAAAATATGGATATGTTATTGAAAACTTTGTAAGTAGATTTTATTAGTTATGTTTGATGTATACAAAATTCGACGATAACTAGTCGAAATAAATATGACAGGAATAACACGCACATCACTTAAAAACGCATGAAAACCAGGAACCTATAAATCAATCGAAAATCAATCAAGTTAGCTATACTACACCCTGTGAAAACGGAGGTAATAAATAAACAAAAGTTTTGTAATTGTTGCTACCAATGTTTTATTACAAGAATATATCTTTAACTGTGTACCTATTTTTTTTCAGGATAGTGCTATATGCCACGATTAATTTATCCAACGGTCTAACAGGTAAGTTGTACAGTATTTGTGAAAGTGTCTGTTTTTAGATTTTTTTCGTTACCCCCTTTTTACTCGCGATTAATTTGAGGCATGCTGGATAAAAATTTGATTTTGTTTTCAGTTTTGGTAGTGTGTTTTATTTTAATTAGTCTCCTATTATATTTGAACATAGTTACAATTATAAAACAAAATCAGAGATTTTTGTTGCAATAACTTCATTATACACAGAATTAGTGTCTATTGTTAAATTTCGCTCGTTTTCTCGTTAATGGATTATCTTATATTATTCAAAGGACTAACCCTTATTTCCGCTAATCCCTAAAAACGTCTAATATCAAATAAAGCACTTATTGTAACGAACAACTGCGTAATCTTTATTGCCAATAAATTGATCCTTTTTATCACCCCTTGTCAAACATATTTGAACAGATAATATTAAAGAAAACTTGTTTCTGGAATGCATCTCAAAAGGTGTTGTTTAGCAAAAGAAAGAAAGCACTCCTCACTTTGGTGATAATGTCCCCTGAAATTTAGTAATTTGATAAGTTAGTTTGCTTTTCATCGCGACACAGTGAAATTAGAGTGTCTGGAAAATGAAACTATCCACAACAGGTGAAACATTGTTTGACATTTGTCTTTGATAACCAATCTAATCATATATCAAACACGATATAAAGAAATTTGCAGGTTTTTTTTAAATTATTTTTGTCATCATTTGCGTCAATTTCTAACAATCTATATTTGTATTTAGTACAAAATGAGCTACTTAAAAAGGGTCTTTTTAGTCATTTTATATAGATTTTGTGTAATCTTCATACGAATTGAAACTTCTTAGCACGTGAGCTATCTAGACAAATCAGGAATGTGTGGCTACTGCCGATCTTGTATGGACTATCTTTTCGGATTACAAAATTACTTAAGCAAACATTTTGGATTATTCAAAATCCCTATGTTAAACAAAACAATTGTATTAATAAACTCACAAAGCTTAAAATTCATATATAATATGTACTTATGTGCGATATCTTCTTTCTTAAACCTTGAATTATTTTTTTAGACTCAGAGATAATAAAAGTACCCACAGACTCAACTGTAAAACCACTGAAGAAAAACTGTTGTAAAAACAACGGTGTATGTGTATTAGGATCGTTTTGTAAATGCAAGAAGTAAGTATTAATATTATTTTGATGTGACTATAAATACAGAGAATACTTGTATGAGAAATAGAAATTACAAAGCACCGGTAAGCCTGTCAAACGCATGACATTCCAGGATCTCCGGCAAAAAAAAAGTAACAAGAAGATTTATTTTTACATGTTAAATAGAGTAATATATTGAGATGTTATTTATGATATGACTTTTTTATTTTCAGGGGCTATTTTGGGCGATACTGTGAATACAAGATAGAATTCAAACCATGTGGTCGAGTACTTCATGGATCGTGGTTTAAAGCCGACTGTGACCTTTGTAAATGTTTTGACGGGAAGATGTCCTGTATACCTCGAGTATATGATGGATGTGGTGAGTTTAAATATTAATTAAATCATAGTCTTGATTATATTCTATATAGCTTATAGGCATTAGCCCTAAACCGCATGCAACATTTTAAATAAAAAAAAATAAAGGTTTTTTTACATGCCCTACAAATAAATCATTGTTTACTCAACACAAAGAATTTTTTTATGGACTCGAGAAAAATTGTTTGAAAGTGAATTTCTCTACTTTTAACTCATACGCGACCTTCCATCACAAGCGCTCAAAAGAGTTTATCTCAACAGATAATTTTATATTAATATTTTCTTTTTAGATGATAATGGAGCATTTTTACTCCCAATGATGACAACACAAGATCCCCTGAAGGCAAAAAATATGAAAGTTATCGGCAATGACAGGGACTATCAAGATGATGAGCAGCCAGAATTTAATTTGGATGACGTCTACTACACAGCGGAAGAAAACTCATCAACTAATGTCAGTTACAGTTGTCTTCACTTTTGGATCATACTTTTCTGTTCCATACTGGTCCTTCGTTGACTTTATTTAAATCAAAACGTGAGATCATCGACAGTAGCGATTTCGTTCAGCACTAAGATGTAAATGATTACATTGATCTGGTGTGGGATGTCACTTACTAATCACTTCCATTTGCAGTGTGAAGTCTTCGGATGCGAATCCTTGACCGAAGTGTGCCACCCGCGATGTAAAAGTAGTAGTCTGCAGACGTGGCTCCGCAAGAATTAGAAGGTTGACCCGAATGTCAGAATACCTATCAGAACGCGCCGCATTATTCAAGTCTGTACGCGGTATTACCGATAATACAAAAACAATAAATGTTTTACAACGCACAAAAGAAAAGAAATCAAGCATAAAGATCTGGAAAAGATGTAGTGATGTGAAGGATATCTGTATATTGTAGAAAAATAAAGAACAATTATTTTACATGTTTTTGTTTATTTCACCCCTGTAAATCTGCCAGAAGGACGTGATTTCACAGTCATAGACTGAGAATGTCTTTAATATATTTGTCTGGATGTCAGAGGCGATATTTTTCTTCTCACCTCTTTGTGTAAAAACTGGTCTATAGCTCTCGCGCCGAATCTCACCATTCTCTTTCGATTCACTAGTAGTACATTTAATAAAAAGAACATAGCATTTGTCCCTTCATATGTTTTACAGACTTGATATATATGTGATTATTTATTAATAATAATTAATCAAGTAAATCATTATAGTAATTATTTCTGGAAATGTGTATCTTATGACGATCCCGTTTTGTTAAGGCTCCATGTCAAGAACCTATACAACGTTGTTACTCTGGTCCAAAGTCTAGCAGGAATTACTTGTTTTAACTAAAGATAATAACATCACGTGAAAACATTTCTATTATTTACGCAAGCTAAAAATCAAACGTCAATTGATCCGTCACATGTTATCTATATTTATGTTAGTGTTTAGCTTCTTTTCTGTCGTACAAAATGAAATACTAGTACATAAAATAGGTAGACCTACAAATCTACACGAAATTTGTAACAAAGCCCCATCAAAACGAAGCGTTGAAATGTACGCGTTAAACCCAATTAAATCAATTACATTGTTACGGTTGTTTGATATTGATAGGGATAAAGCTCTCCGATTTAAGTGTCAATTCAAACGTCCAATAGGAACTCCTCGGTTATTTCTGCCAATGATCGGGAGTGTCCCAACCATTGATGGAAATCAAAAAATGTTCCGACAGTCCCAGCGTCGTGTAGCACAACTGTAGACCGCTAAGTCGGTCATGCTTTAAAAGTAGCTGTCATTAGAGCGTACGTCTTCAAATAAACAGATTCGACAGACCCCATTGGCCCAAAAGATAAAAAATGACATAATTTATAGTTTCATATTTTCTTATTCTATGACCTGTTAATTTTAGTGTAGATTTCTATTCCCAGTTCTAAATTTCGTATCACGTGTTTCGTATGTACTGCATGTTTACCATATGCGATGCTTCTTGGTTCCTGCAGCAAACAATGCGGTGAAATGTTGGACATTATACAATTAAACACCCACAACAACTTTATGTATAAATAACACATTCTGTCTATGTTGAATATACACAAGTCTGAAACTGGACGATAATGCACTACAAAATCTGACCATTTCACACGTTCAGCTGTAAACGTTTATCGTGAACGTTTTTCGTACAATATATATGTACCTACTACTAGAAGACTTTAAAATTAGAAATTTCCTGATTTGACATTTTTTACACATTCGTGCGTACGTCCCTTGTACCATTGTTTTCAATTTTGTTTAACCTAATTATTTACCATATTAAAATCACGGTAGAGAAATGAATTGTCTATCAACCGAAAAAAAAATTTACTACAGCAATAAATCATCCGCAATACTTAATGTGTCCGTTGTTCTGCTTGAACGACATGGTCACATGTATACTTTGACCATTATCTTATTATATACGACCTTACCATCAGAGGGTATCTCCTTATTATATACGACCTTACCATCAGAGGGTATCTCCTTATTATATACGACCTTACCATCAGAGGGTATCTCCTTATTATAATAATTATTTCGTTGATACGTTATAACTTTATTATTTGTCAGTGTAGTTTTCCTAACAACGTGTGTTAGGATCAACAAATTTACTCTCGACTATACTAATAAGAAGCTTGACTATCAATATCCATTTATATCAAAGTTCCATCCTCCAAAGTCAGAAGGGGGGGGGTTGATTCCACGTTCGATCCAAATGATGGAGTAAACATGGAATCAGAATCCTTGATTTGGGAGGATGATAAAGGTCACGTCTTTATTAGAAATAAAAACGATCTCATAATTAACTCCTGTTCTTTATCATTATCACATTAAGAACGGTAGAGCAATTTATTGAGCTAAATTGCAAAATTTTATATTGTTAAAAAGAACATTTTGATCCTTCAAATTAAAACATAAAGAAGGTAATTTTTGGATAATTTGGAACGCGTTTTTATCCAACACTCGGACAGTGATACATGTCTACTCCAAAAAGAGGACGTGAAACATTTTTATGACGTATTTCTACAATCTTTTTTTATCTAACATTGTAGCATGTTGCAAAGTAACATATTAAATAAATTTAATAAAAACGAAAGAGAAAGTAGATTTTAAACAGATTTTATGTAAAAAACAAAAGAATCGAAAGAGAAAGTAGATTGATCAGAATTTAAACTGTTTACAAAACAAAACATAAACAGATGTTCTGGACCCTGGGACCTGTTGCTACTTAAAATGCCAGGAAGAAAGTATGGCTTTTTCAGATGTACAAAATGCAGAGCACATTGGGAAAGTGCCTTTGTTTATTGTGTTCATGGAACAAATGATGTAAGTTTTATTTTGTCCAAAAGATGAATCGATTAGGATATAAATAATATAAATCAGATGCTTGTCAGTATGATGTGCCATATTTATGCGTTAATAAGCTTCAACATTTTATAGCGAGTATAACGGTTACATGCGTGTGTATAAAAAAGTAACGGGACCAATATGAACAAACCCATTTAAGATGCTAGCCGAGTTATCCGAAGAAAATATTGTAGAAGAGCAATAAAATGAATTTGAATGTAGACAAACATAATTTTGACATAAATAAAAAAAAAAGGTGTATTTTTTTAAATAACAACAAAAATGTCAGGTAATTTTTGCAATCTACAATGCAGTTCGAATTGACATTTTTGTGACGTCACGAACACATTAGAGAAAAATGTAACTTCAGTTAGAGTGCTCCGAAGTCATGCGAAGTAACGTCATGAACCATAAAATGTGCGCTAATCCCATTTAGGCTGCGCATTTTTCCATATTAATTGACAGATAATATAAGATGACTGAGTTTTTGTAGGTATTTCGATTACCGACTGTATATCATTTGTCCTACCAAAAAAAATAATCCCCAAATGACAGCAAATTTCTAATCCAAAATTGACTTTAAATTTCTCTACACACTCACCTCTATGACTCCACCAAGACCGTGGTGCCTTTTTGTCCCAATTAACTTTTAATTAATGTCTTTTAATATTCTATAATTAAATTCAGTGAATGTTATTTTTTTCAAAACAAACTCTTCAATTATTCTGAGTACATAAAATTGTGTACACTAAATTTATTTGTTAATAGATCTTAATATATTGATTGAAGTATACGCCCATCTATGGGCATCGTACGCCATATTGTAATCTTATTCCCCGAAAGACTGAAGCTTAACACAAATGGATTCTGAATGATCAGTTTTATATACAAACGAATGTCCACGTACATGCTTCTGTGTGATTTACATTTCTATGTGATTGAGGCAATATTAATATTCCCACTACCTGTATTTATTTCGATTAAGATTGCATTATTGTTTGTGGGTTTCTTTTTGTTTATGTTTTTTTTTTTTTTTTTTTTTTTGGTGTATTTTTTTTTATTTTGGTTGGTGGTTTGTTTATGTATTTTTTATTATTTGTAAGTATTTTTTTTTTAAATAAGATAGTATTTTACTTTAAATTTTCCAGCTGTGTTATGACGTCCAGTTCTTAGACTACCACTGACATTCGGCATGAAAACTGCTTTTTATGTAATATAGTTTCAGTTTGCGCATGCAAAATAATTTTCAGATATTCTTGATTTAAATCTAATGCAGTTTATCCAAACTTCAGACCCATTGTTTAAGTAAAAGAAAACGCAACTGAACTGCGGTAAACATCTATTTAATAGGTTTAAGATCATGAAATCACAATATTCCCAGCAGAAAACCCGATAAATCGAAGCTTATGTTTGAGGTTTCTTTCAGGTTTATTACCAGCAAGACTGTAAGAGCTGTAACACCGCCTGTGATCCCTACAAAGTGGAAAACCTGAAATGTTCCATGTGTGGGCAAACTAAATGCATATGTTCAGCTGAAGATCGTATGAAACGCCACAGTGATCCCAATAAACCTCATCGCAGCGATCTTTGTCACAAATGTCGCAGTGGGCTTCCGTGTCTGCATGATTAGATGGCACGAAGAAAAACGATGATAGTTTTGTTTTTAACCAAGTGCTAAATAACTAGTATAGACACAATGTTAATATCTAATTTGTTTCTATTTTATACTGCATATTTTTCTTCGAAACAAAATATGAAAACCATATTAAATTTAAAAATAGTTAAGTATGTGAGTAAATATTGATAGTTTTTTTTAAATTTGATTTGTGTAAACCTTGTCACACGACATGCTGTATTTGGGAAAGTTCTTTGAAAACGGCTGATAGAAAAGTGATGTTGCATGTTTATATTTAGAAGACGTGATATTGCACGCTTTTTAAACTAATTTAACTAATTTGGAATTCCCCTTTAAACAAACCTATCAAAATTGACTTGTGTCTATTTCCGGTTTAAAAGTTAGGAAAGTATGTACATTCTGAAAAAATTTAAAACATTTTAAGACCAATTATCCCTAAGCACCAAAATAACTGGGACATGACATGTCTCAGATTTTGCTGATTTTAATTTCATAAGTTGCAATTGACCATCGGATCATTAAAATGATGACTGTTTGTTATGATTGACCACGGTTGCCATGGTAACCAAGGCGGTCATTTTTTATCATTTCTCATACTGCGAAATAGCCTATATTCAATTCCTAATTTGTTATTCAAAAATCAATGCGTATTCAATATAACGTTTTATTTGCTTAATTCAATACCTCATTGACAATATTCAAAACAGTTTCAACACTAAACATAAATGTGTAGTCAGAACGAGGCTATCGAATATGTCAAGAAATCGTGCATTTTTTCTGGAATTTGTTTACCAAAAAATTACCATTTTTGCCACTTTACTGACTCCATTTTCAGAAAATGCACCAATCACAAATACTCATCATGAATATAATTACATAAATTGATGATTAATATTCAAAACTTATAAAAATCTCAATGGGGTAACAAAAGATGTCTATAGAAAACACTGTCAAAGATGGTTACCATGGTAACTTGTGAAAAAAAAGCCATTTTTGTCTTGTTCAATATTTCCATGAAACTACTGTTTCTTAGGGTTAAATTAAATCATCCTTAATTATTATGTTTAACAGACATACTATAAACTTAAAATGAAATTGAAATCATTTCAGGGTACAGTGTCTCAAGGTCAAGGTCAACTAAAAATTGAGCTTTCAAATATGAAAATCTCGAAGCAAAATCAATTTTAAGTGACCTTGAGAACAACACAAGTGACCCTGAAAGTTTTCTAAGGTCATATTATGTTGAAAAGATCCTTTTAGGTACATATGATGACAACAATTGTTATCTTGGCTCATATTAGAAGTATGGTCATACATGTATTTAAATATTGAAAAATTGCCGTTTTTGTTTTATTACCATGGTAACCAACTTTAACAGTGTTTTTTAAAGACATTTTTTCTTACCCCATTGAGATTTTTAAAATTTTTGAATATCAATCATCAATCTATGTAATTATATTCATGATGAGTATTTGTGATTGGTGCATTTTCTGAAAATGGAGTCAGTAAAGTGACAAAAATGGTAATATTTTTTACCAAAAATTATAGAGAATAATGCACTATTTCTTTACATGTTCAATAGTCTCAGTCTGATCACACATATACTTAAAGTGTTGTAACTGTTTTGATTATTGTCAATGAGATATTGAA
Source organism: Limnoperna fortunei (assembly GCA_944474755.1). NCBI lineage: Eukaryota > Metazoa > Mollusca > Bivalvia > Mytilida > Modiolidae > Limnoperna > Limnoperna fortunei. Next base: position 93,398,405 of record OX104111.1, read on the forward strand.
TTAAGCAAATAAAGAAATTCTATTGAATATGAATCAATTTTCCCCTGAAAAATTGGGATTTGAATATTGCCCTTTTCACTGTATTTTTAATCGGCCCAAAATGGCCGCCACCGTTACCATGGCAACCGAAGTCAAATCTTAACAAACAATCATTATTTTGTGATCCAATGGTCAATTTCAACTTATAAAATGAAAATCAGCAAAATCTGAGACATGTCATGTCTCACCCTATATGGAAATCCTTTGATCCTTATGGAGAATTGGTTTTAATATGTTTCTTGTTTATTGTATTAATATATCTTTTAAAAGGAAAGTTGTCATAATTTATGCTGATATTGAAATTAAACGTGAAATTTTTATACATGAGACAACAAACCATCAAAACATTAAAACTAATCAAATGAAACATTGAACTAAATTCCTTTACAATACCAGTATGTGCATAAAAATATAAATTATTATATAACAATTGTAGCCTTTAAATGCGGTAAATATGAAAAATATCGACAAGAGATAACATATTGACCTAACAAAAAGGCTATAAATGTATGATATGAGTTATTTTGTATTGTTCATATCTAATTTTTATCTTGTTAAGAGCAAGGTAACTTTTAATATTGTCTATGTATACTTTATTATACTGACATAAAGATATACGTATTCCGAGTCGAACACTAATGACAAAACCTCTAGAACTAAAACAATTATTTTTTTATAAAACTTAAGATTAATATTAACGATACTTTTGTATTTTTTTATAAGCTATTTTGATAAATATATGTTTGTAAACTATTTTTCCGTCTTGGAATGAAAACATACTCTTAGTGTGGCTGTATTAGCATTGTATATAGTTTCAATGTATCCAAGTATATTTAATTTTAATAACCCAAATGAACAATGCCATTTGGTAGTATTTATTTTGTTGCAGATTTTACTATATGGGCATATTCATCATTGTTCATGCAGTTCTATAGCAAACGTGGAGTTCACAACACAGTATTAACTATGTAAAATATATCTCGGTTATTTCGACAAACTTGGTATACATGGCTGATGACATCTGACTGTGTACTCTTCAATGACGCATTTGCTATGATTCAGCATTTGATGCCTTTGTATAAATGTAGTTAACTGTTCTTTCCCTACAAATATTTATAATGCAATACATAACAATATTAAAACATGGATTCATGTAGCAATTATGTTGAATTGTGTAAAATAGATGTTCTTAATAGCATACTGAAATGAATAAAATATTTATTTAACATTCTCAACAACGTCACATCCATCCAATGATTTTCTCGGGTTTAGATGATGTCAACTCAGTTTCGGGCGAGGGGGGGTCAGCTTGATGTGCTCAATCTCGAAGGTTTTCTCGCCATGATATTGCTGCCAAATATCTGGAAGTGGCGTTCAACAAGCACAAAGCACTCTGGCAATATGATATAGCTGAAAATTTAATGAAAACTTTGTAAAAACACCTAGACGACCCAGCAGTGTATCTGTTATTAATAGACTCCGTAGATATTGCTTAAGTATATAGTTGTTACTAAACTATAAAAGTGCCGTTCTTTGAAACTCATAACTGTAGAAATATTAGCTGTCCCATATAAATCATTTTCAAAGTTTACGATTTCCACGCTGTACTGAATCGTTTACCAATCAGTAGTTAAAAAAGAAAGTTTAATAACAGCATATTATTAAAACCTATGTCGACAAGAAACTCACACCTTAAAATTAAAACTTTGGTCTCCATACAATTTTTATATGAAATAAGTTATTTTTTACTGTCGAGTATTTTTGGCGCAAGTTACGATGTTGTTGATACCGTTAAAATGACGTTATTATTTTTTTTTAAAAGGTTGATTTCAAAATTATTTAATCGACGTTATTTTAAAAAAAATTTTCAGGTTGTTCAAACATTTGAAGATTTGTTAAATGTACTAGTGATTTATTAAAGACACGCGAATTTCAGATAGCAATTAATTTGGTTACTCGAAAATATACATATTTTATGGGAGCTCTATCATCGTTTAAGAATGCTCGATGGGTATCGTCGATGATGGTAAGTATTTTTTTTTAAATATTATCGAAACAGACAAACAAGAAAGATTAAGAAGATATCAATGCAAATTTTCGCTTAATAAGTGTGAAGTCAGCTAATGGATTTTCTAGTTGCGATCATTAATTTCCTTTAATAACTAATAGTTCTTCTCTCTTAAGAAACACCATAACTTTCAGCTTCAAGACGGTCTAGTTGAGCTTTCGCTCCGTGTCTTTAGTATTTAAAAATTAAGAAATGGTATACTAGTATTTATTAATGTATACACATGCATTAAGCAGACAAAATGTCATGTTTGAATGTGACATTTTGTTCAATGCCCAAACGTTCATCACCAAGACGCCTGGTGGCATTTTGGCTAGACATTGAAAGTTGTCAGTATATAAACACTAGTGATAAGAACATTCAAATGCACATTTAAAAAATTCTAAACTTAAAAAAATTTCATGCGAACGAAGAATTTAGAATTGTGTTGCATCTCCAAAATTCCCACTCTTTTATAAATTTTAAGGTTGCGTGACATTTTGGCTAGATAGCGAATTTCTTGCATATCTTTAAAACTTTAAGACTACCTTCAATATGCATTTGGTTATAAATATTGTAGCATATGGACATTTTAAATATCAAACGCAGTTTTCAAATAAGAATCAATACAATCATTGTTTATGAGGTCAGAACATTTGACATTTAAACCCCAACGTCACACAAAAACGTGGATTTACGCTAATTTTAACGAAAAAACATTGTGAGTTTCAATTTTGATAAATCAGAAGTCTGGTGGGCTAAGGTGGTTTCTTTATCTTAATGTATGTCAACGAACTTGGTTCATTGGTATACAGACAAAATAATTCTTTTATACTGAATTAACTAATAACCCGAGACACCTTTTATTTTTATTGTACTACACATATTTGATTAAATATAGGGCGAAAAGGGTATAAGAACATGAAGAAGGTGTTTTCAATAACTAATTTGATGATGTAGTATACAAGAATTTGAGGCTTTTTATGGAGCGAAATACGTCATTTATTCGAAGTTGAGATAAAGATCTGCATTTTTAATATTATTTTAAGTAACCTTTATATAAAAGGGTGGTATATTATACACTTTGGGTTAACCATTCATAAGGAGGAGACCCTTGTATTTCATATGTTTATAGTGAGCCTGAAAAACTTGGAAAAGGACGACGACAAGTGAAAACAAGATTAGTCTTTGCAAATATTCACAGTTTACTATGAAAATTACACAAAATACCACCAAATTGAAAGAAGTTAATGGCCATTCATCCTCACAAGTTATGGTTTCTATGTCCACATGCTAGGAAATTCCCGGGCTAGAAGATTTTCGTATGACGTCAATTCTTCAAAATATCAACTAATGAAATTGCTTGAAAGAAGCAAGTGTTTGGCAGTAGTCATTCTTACTCATTCTTGAGTGTGAAGAAAACGTAATGCAACTAATAAATAACGCGGTAATAACAAACTATTGACACTACTGTCCAAAATACACTGATTTTCACATGGTCTATGCAACACATCCGTTTGGATTATTTACAATCGACATCGGGATATCCCCTACCCAAGTCGTGAATGAAAGCGAGCTTTTGATTGGCTACATTAAGGTATGATATAGCCAATCAAAATAGTGACTTCTAGCCCGGGAATTTCCTAGCTAAGTTTGTCAGGTTTCGTGGACACATGTGAACATAGAAACCTTGACTTGTGAGGATGGTGGCCATTTGGAATGGGATAAACTTCTCTTGTGATTTTTTAAAATAAAAATACAACCTCTCTAGAGATGGATCTTCATATATTCCTTACACGAATTATTTTTTTCCTAATATGAATTCAGATGTTTATTATAATACATAATTCAGAGCTAAATCAATTTCACATAGTATTATTAATTTCCGTAATAATTACTAGTACCTCAATTATAAAATAAATCAGTTTAAAACTGATTTAATTTTATAAAATGTGTAATTTGTTTCGCTTTAAATTTAGCTAATGTGTTGTGGGTTTAGACAAATGAAGACCACGTAAAAGGTATTAAAACAGTAGAAACACACTACATCTGAAGGCATTTAATTGAAAACATCTGCTCATGTTTCATATATCCACACGTATAGCGGCAAAAAAGCTCGGAGATAAGATAAAGAATCTACATGTAGGAGAGTTCGATCTCAGAATCGAGTCAAATGACGACGAAAAGCGTTCAATGCTTAATGTATTAATAGGAACAATTGTCTCAAGAAAACATCCCAGATTTTCCGTTTTTGCAACAAGAATTGACTGACTTAATTATTCTATGGTAATTTTACATAGCGTTCAAAATGGTTTGATTCTATCATCCATTACCGAATCAAGACAAGAGATTGTTTATTACTGTTCTATTTTCCAAGCATATTTTTTGTTTTTCAAAACCAATGCATATTACTTTAATTTAAATGTATTCTAAATTTTAGGAAAATCTATCTTCTTACTTCTTTTCTTGTGAGAATTAAAACAATTTAGAATTTAAATTTGTATGCAATAAACAAAGATAGGTTAAGTTTAACGAATTTACAGTCAGAAATTTAGTTCCTCGTTACTGTTAAATATCACCAACTTTTTAGAAATTTTGTTGATATAAAATATATAATTTAATATCAACTATCATTCTGTCCCGGAAAGGAAATGTTTTCAGTCAATTAATCACATCCAGCATATGCAACTATTACTGTCATAATTAGGTTCGATAACTCTGTTTATCAATGAATGACTGTTGTGTATCATTAACACCAAACTTTTATAATATATCAAATTGCTGTTATTATTAATAAAATTATTTTATTGTTTTAAACATATTATTAATATTAACACTTTTTTCTATTTTTATATATATACTTTTATTTTTTATCATTTATGGAGTTCCTCGTTTATTGTTTATTGTTGTTTCCCCGTGGCATCATTATTTTTTTATACTCAAAAACTACTACTATAGTTCATTATTAAATAAAATTATTAATGAATTATGGTTACCTAATAAACATTTGTGACAGATTTGATATTTAGAACACCTCTAATGTATTGAAATTTAACCCATGCTGTGTCTTCCTGATAAAGCTTGTACTGCCATAAACTTGTATTATCTGTACAGGATGTTTATTGAACAGCTTATTCCTTAAAACTTGAATTTTGACTACCTTTATGCCTGAGAAAAATGGGGATATTTTTGTAATTATCTTTTACATAAATACTTTATAAATGTTTATCACAAAGTTCATTACCTCATTTTCGATTCAAAACAATACAATTGCAGTTAGTTTTTTCTTAAGACAGTATTTTGTTTGTCAAATACTCTTAAAGTTTTTTTTTATTTAATTATTAAACTATTTACATCTAAAATAAACATGTTACAAATTTCTGAGATATAATTAAACCATAAAAATACCATACATCCCTGTCCCTTGTCTGAACCACGTGGTCTGCACTCCGCCATGTTAAAAATTGTAAAATGAGCTAATTTCAAATGAAATGAGAAGTATGAAGATCAAAATTAAAGTGTTAAAAATGTGGAAATTAAATACATCAATATGTCTACTATTTGTATATATGTGCAAAACTATGTTTATACGAACTGTATTTATGCAATTTACGTCAGAAGTGGAGCACATTTGATTTTTTGTTTTTTTTTTGTTTGAATGGTGTTTTAACGCCACTTTCAGCAATTTTTCAGCTATTTCATGGCGTCCAGTTTTTATTGGGGGAGGAAGCCGGAGTACCCGGAGAGAACCCCCGACCTGCGGTAGGAAAACTGGCAATCCTTGTCAATTAAGATTGGAGTCGAGTACACCCTGCCTGCAGTGAGAATCGAACCCGCAATCTCAGTGTTGACAGACCACGTGATAAATGGTAGACGAACTACCTTGACCACTCGGCCACCGAGGACCCATTTGACAATTTCCCATTGAAACAATGTAACCAGAAGGCAGAAAATAAGGCTTTTTTTCAAAGAAAATGGGAAGTATTTTGCAAATAATTTAAAATGATAAAATTCATATCATTCGAAAGATAAGAGACTATAGAACTGGGAACAATGTGCAAAACATATATATTTTATTTATTTAACAAGATATCGGCGTTTTTTTTAAATCGTTCCATTGATTTTCTATTGAGTGAAAAATCCAATATGGCTGACAAAAAGAATGTAGGACAGAAAGTCACAGGACAAAAAGTCACAGACAAAAAGTCACGGACTAAAAGTCACAGGACAAAAAGTCACAGTTAAGATTTTGTACATTGACAAAATGTATAGGACAAAAAGTCACAGGACAAAAAGTCACAGGACAAAAAGTCACAATTGATTTTTCCCTTGTATTTTGTTATGAAAAAACCATGGATTTCAAAATAAAACTGAGAAAAATTATTGAAAAATTTTAAGTAAATTATTGTATAAACACCACTTTAATCAGTAATTATTATAATTAATTGGTTGTCTAATTGGCTTGTTGTTTTAGTTAAAAAGAAAGAATAACATCCTACCTTTCATGTATACCCACAAGAGTCATATATGTTTTGACAGAACTTTCAACCCCCTTATAGAAATTATGGCTTCTTATTCTGAGTAATGAATACCAGATGTTGTTTTTTTAGAAAAAAAGTATAAAAAGACTTTTTATTATTATTTGGTTATCAGTTAAAATGGAAATTCTACAGAGTAACAAAGGTGGTTCCAAGCTATGCTATGATGGTTATATATACACAAGACATGCCTTACGCAAGACCAAACAGTGGTGGAAATGCAGTCTCAAATCCAGCCAAGGTTGCAGAGCCAGTTTGTCAACAGATCTTGAGTACAACAATCCAGTACCAGGGCAACCACACAACCATGCACCAGACGAATCCGCCATCAGCTTAGCCAAAGTCAGACACAACATGAAAGAAAAAGCACAATCTTCACACAACGCACCAAGCCAGATTTTTGCTGAATCCGTGTCCAACTGTTCAGATGCCGTCAAAACCATGCTTCCAGTTGAAGATAACTGCAAGAGATCCATCAGACGCTATAGACCTCAACTACCTACGCCTGCACACTTAGGGGAACTTACCATCCCAGCAGAGTTCACCACTACACTAGAACAAGACCCACAGCCATTCCTACTGTACGACAATGGACCAGAAGCTGCTAACAGATTGATTGCTTTTGCAACTGAAGAAAACATCAGACTATTAGCTAACGCAGACACATTCTTCATATATACACTAGTAACATACAAAAACATAAACTGTGACTTTTTGTCCTGTGACTTTTTGTCCCCCAAAGAAAAAATACTGATTGTGACTTTTTGTCCTGTGACTTTTTGTCCTAGGTGTTTTGTGACTTTTTGTCCTGTGACGTTTTGTCCTGTGACTTTCTGTCCGTTTACCGACAAAAATACGTCACAGAAGTCACGTGATGTCGCTAATAGTTGTATATGTTCTATGTTATACTTCTATGAGAATTACTATCGGCGAGAAACTTTTCTGCTCTTACTTTTTAAGGTCTCCTTTCTTTCAGTTGTGCAAGGAGCACCCATCATCTATCTCGACACCAGATAACATAATTAACTGTTTATATATAATTCTCCATGTCCCTATTTACTGAATAAGATATGGGGTTTGTACTCATAACTTAGTTTATTCCATAGAACAATCTATTTGACTAACGAGTCACAGAGGCAAATTGAGCTATTGTTAACAAATTACATGCTGCTAATGTTTCAAAGTTCTCATTATGGTTCATCAATTGACAAATTCGTGTTATGGAGTTGAATTTTTTGCAGTTTATCTGACAAATAGGTACGTCGATAATAATTAAAACTGTATTTTAAAAAGTCTTGCGATGTCTACTTCAACGCAAATTCGTGGAATCATTTCGAAATAACTTCATAGACCTGCTTCACAAAAGGTCTGAACTTGGTTGTGTTTTGCCCTTAACTGTTATTACTACAAATACTTGTACAAACCTCGCCTAATTGACTCCTTTAACTGTATCTAGATGGGACAAAGTGTAAGTCTGTACATAGCACTTTATTATAAGATAATGTTTTTAAAAGTTTATCATGCATTATTTTAATTAAAGTCTCAGATGATCAGTGGAAGGATTAATAACTAATTTGTAAACCGTCAAAACATATATTAACAAATTTCTTATTTTTTAAGCATCTTTGCGGAAATTAACCGTATTCTATCCCGTATTGGTTTATTTTATCTGACTCAGATGAGCACTTTCGGGTTGAACAATTTAACATTGTGTTAAAGTTTTCAAATTACCTTGATCAAAAAGTTTGCCAAATTTCGGAAAGGTGTTGCAACACCAGTTTAAAAACAAACTAGTTGATATTGCTGATTGTTGTGGTTCCATTCAACATGGATGCTGGTAAAAAAATAATTTTAATTAACGAAACAAAATGTTGACAAAAAGTGGTGACGGTTAAACCAGGGACAGTCTATACTATTTGTATAGACTCAGGGTTCGACATTAATTTTTTTATTTACTTAATGTCCTTTCGGATCAGAAGTTACAGGTAGAAAAAATACGATAATTGTTGTAGAAATACAGTACAAAGGTGTAAAAGCCGTACAGCTTACACAAGGGAACCCAATTGATTTGAATCATACAGAGAATAATTTAATATGCCTGGTGGAATCGATGATCATACTAAATGCAACACATAAAGAGTATAAATATTCACGATAATTAAACATTCCTCTTAACCTACAGTACACTCATTTTGTAAATAATTGCTCTTAACTATATAGAAAGATATCTTCGATCTAGCCATTGTTGAATACATTTCATTTTCATAGAATTAAATGAGTGTAGTGTGGGTTGACTGGCATGTTGTTCAACGATATTTGTAATATATGTTATGTTCTTGTTTGTATTTCCATCTTGTTTGGGAGAAGATGTATATAGGCCTAGCCTGTTATCTAATCCCTTTGATTTAATCAATAAAATATTTGAAAAAATTTGAATCATACAAGTAGTTTAAATTATAGTGGGATAAAGTATCATTGGAAGAACAGAACAAACAAACAGAGTTTTATTAACTTTCCAGTCTTCTTTTTACAACATAAAATATATCACACATTTCCATGTTAATTTCAATGAAATGAATCAAATGTCACAAAACTCAATATTTCTTTCTCATGAGTTAGTACACAAGTTGATTTAATTATCAAATGGAGAACTAGAAGTAGAAAATTGCATAATTGTGTAACACTTATTATGTTTTCAATAGAAAAATGCACTATTACAAATATTTAAACAGATTTAAATGATTGCTTTAAAGTGACTACCAAATACTAATTTATTATGTTTAAATCTTTTCACGTAATCATCGTATTTGCAATCTCTGTAACTGACTTTTTTTTGTGTTTTCTTTTTACTGGTTTCCTCAAAAGATATTATACTACGCTTTATGCACACTGTAAAAGTCATGCAGGAACCAGCTTACAAATGGCACGTCAACATGATAAACATAATGGGGTGACAGAAATACAAAGATATCTGATCCAAATGGCTATAAAATTAAAAGGCTATCTAAGGCAACTTCAAAATCGCTTTTAAAGATGAACAAGGCAATCAAGACTATGATTTAAAATGCCTTTAAGATTGTTTCAAACTTTAACTTGTCCGATGGGACATGTACAAGATAGGTTTTACTTGTCCGAACCAGACTTTAACCTGTCCCGGGCGATCGGACAGCCGTTAATGTCGAACCCTGTAGACTGTCCTTGGTTAAACTTACTATCCATGTCTACGGCACCTGTCCTATAAATCCTTTATAAATAAAATAACCTTCATTGGTTTCAATATTTTTACGTTACTGTTCAGATAGTAGCTCTACCTAGAAACCAATCACTGCCGTGTCAACACTGAGGTTGCGAGTTCGAGTGTGACTTCAGGCAAGGTGTGCCGACTTACCAACTAAATCCTTCTCTGACAAAGTTGTTGGTTTTTTGTCGAAGGATTTATAGATGACCCGTCCCCAAACCAATCCATCCCCTAGTCGATCTGTCCCGAAGTGGATTTGTCCCAGGACGATCCGTCCCCTGGTTGTTCGAACCCAGGTCGATCTAGCCCCAGTAAAACCAAAGGTAGGTAAAATTAAATACATACATAATTCATATTTTTAAGTATGGTATTAAACTGGAATTCACTATTTTGATTACCGAGTATGCATGCGAATATGTGACCATAAGTTGGCATGATTTGGAATATTTTAAACTTTTGTACTCATGTATAACTTATAATGTTTTATTCAATAACTCATTTACGTATTTGTGTATAACCTGTAATGTTTAAAAAAAACTCAATTACGTATTCGTGTATAACTTATAATACATTAATTAACTAATTTGTATTCTTCTGTATTCATGTACATGTATAAGCTCATTTTGATCAAATAAATAATTTACATATTTTTTAACATTTTGTATATCCACTGATTTGGAGTCCCAATACATATTTTCGTTTTGAGAAATTCTTTGAATTGACTGTTTTCTTTAAAACTTTTGATGTACAGCAACGATAAATTGTCACATTTTTTGTAATCTTTGATGTTAAAGTCAGCTTGGATGGAGAGTAAATCACACAAAGCATACTAGTAGCCTATAGTTGTTAAGCAAACAATTTAAATATAATCAAAGGGTAATTACCTCTTTGTGCACTGATCAAAACTGTTATCTTCATTTAATTAATTAAAACCAATATTTTGTTTATTTAATTATTAAACTATATTTAATTAACCCTTTATCAATCTCCAATTAAAAACAATTAAAACAAAATTCAATATAGTTATATACTTATAATTATCTACTGGGGACGGATCATCTGGGGACTAATCGACTAGGGACAGATCGACTAGGGGATGAAACGACCTGCTACCTGTCGAGGGTATGGAGTTTTCACTTGTGTTTTTCAGCATCCTCCCTAAATAAAAAATAGACAGCATTATAAAGCAAAAATTTCATGAAACCTCAAAGAAACAATTTTTTTTACACTAATTGCATGTGTTTCATGTTAGGGAATCCACGACTTTCCAATTTAAAAAACCCCACCTTGTATCCACTTCTGGTACTAAAAACTGCAGTTTGACCCATCAAAAACTTTAGAAATGGACAACTATCTTTAATTAATTTTCACGTCTACAGTGAATGCCAGGTGTAAAATTATCTATTATCTGAGTGAGGATGTAATTAAAAACCCCTGCTGTGTAAAGGTGATTGTTACTTAATGAATTGATGTGTATTTCCCCAATTACCTGATGCTAATCTGAGTAAGTACCCCGTTTTTTTATAGCTTGATATAACAAGCTCACCAGTGTCATCCGTGTTCTAATATTTAAACTCACCTGTTACCTTTGGCAAAAACATCCGGCCATGAGGTTAATTAGATGAAAATTTAATTGGCATAGACAAACAATACAAAAATCTTTATTTCAAATATCATAGTTGTTTAGTGATGACTACCATATTTTTTTTTAACCGGAAGTAAAAGGGGAGTTAAACCATGTAAAACTAGAAATGGGTCAATTTAGAAAAACATTTGTATTATTAAAATATAATATAAATATAGTCGCAGCCTAAATGCGTGCGTCACATATTTTATGGTTCATGACATTACTTCAGAGCACCCTACATTGCCTCTGCATTCCATTGGTGACATGACATATTTCTTAAATGTGTTGGTGACCTCACAAAAATACCAAAAAAATACAGCATTTCTAAGATTGCAAAATTTGTGTTGTCATTTTTGTTGTTATTTAAAAATCAAACACTTCAATTTTATCGATGTCAAAATTAATTTTGTCTACTTTTATATAATTAATTTTAGTGCATGTCTACAATATTTTCTTCTGATAGCTGAGCTACCATCTGAAATTGTTTGTTCATATGGATCACATGACTTATTTTTACACATGCATGTAACCATATAGCTCTCATCTGCAATACTGGCTATTAATTGCTCAGTAAACACTGAAAGAACCATGGTCAAAGACTAGGTGATGAGGATGGCAGTAGAAAAATAATTTATGCATGCTATTCAAAATATTATTTTTATTGGTTTCTTGATTAAATAAATCAAAGTAAAAAAAACATGATTGGTCAACAAGAATCGAAAACCATAGGATAGTGACAGAATCTGGATTAAAATACATGCCCATTATAAAGAAGGAACCAAAAACAATGAAAAGCCAAAAATATGTAACCCAAACCTAATGGGTTCAATTTATACTAGCTACATTATATTATAGTTTTAGTTATACCAAAGCTTACATGTATCTGTACCTCAATTTAGCTGGTTATGGTAGACCAAATATATAATTTGGTTTTAAATGTGGCTAGTTAGGCATGATGCTTTACAAGTTTTTATTGTGGTTACTGTTCATGTGCAGTAAGATTTTTGATAAAATATATAAGTTTCTCGAGTCCTCAGTATCAGTTGGTACCATCAGAGTTTGCATCTGCTTTAAAGATCGATTTTGAAATTTTTATTTGTGTGTGTTATATAGCTCCAAAACCACAGAGACAACCAAGGGATTCTCGAAGAAACAGAGCTGCTCAAGCTCAAGGTTTGTCATAAGAATTCTTAATTCATTTAGCATATAGGCTGTTGTATTTACTTGAAATTAAATGAAGTTCTTACAAGTATAATATTTGTTTAAAATCAGCAATACTGAATTTATTGTTGCCAAAAAAATTAAATGTCTCCAAAAGATCAATTTGAATGGTGGCAGGCTAGAAAAATGATTCAAGCTGCTTCATTTTTCAAAAAAAAATATCTTTTTGCTTATGTGTACAATCATTAGAATGTAATACACAACCAGGGTTACTAGGTTACCAATAAATTTGTATGTTAATTTTTCAGCCAATAACTATGTACCAGAAGCTACAAACTTTAGTGGAGATTCTAAAGCCTGTAATAAATCAATAGATGCACATACAAGTCATGAAACAATTTCTACTAGAAGTACTGTATCCAGTAATAACCAGAGTAGTATGCAAAATAGCATGACTGACATTGATGGAGGGGCCCTTGAAGGAGTAAGTAAGAACTTTATTGTGTGGTATCAGAACTGTTCTGTTGATAATTGAGTCACTTCATACTGAAAATTAATTAATTAATACTGTAATAATGTCTGGAGGTAATGTTAGGTGTCTCACATTGGTCAAATTGATTGAGTCATCCCTAATTTCATTGTAAATACGCATGGTAAAGAAATTGCTCATTTAAATTCACCCTGGATTAATATTGTTATATAAAAAGGGAAAGATCTCCAGTAGGTACTCTTGTTACTAGTTTATCAGTAATTAAAAAATACAGCCATATTTGAATGTTGAATAGGTTTTATTTGGATAAAACATTTTTCTGTTTCAGGGAGGACAGATACTAAGGAACACAGCATCGCTAAGTTGTCTGTTACACAAACCTGTCAGAGTTTATAATATAAGAGCTGGCAGAAGTCAACCTGGATTGAGGTATAGTACATGTATTACATTACATGCAACTTACTCCTCCTGGGATTTGATAAACCTTTCACAGATGTCACATAGTCCCATTGTGCACCTGATATTTAATTTGATCAGATTAATAGTTGGGATGTTTTGAAAAAAGGGAAGCATGAGGTATTGCATACAGTTTTTTAGTTTTAATGATATCTTAGTGAAGAAAATTATTATTGTTCATACAATTGATGTTTATACACAGTTGGGTTATGTAAATTTAATATACATTTGAAATTGATTAAAATGCCAAACACTTTATGAATACGAAGAGTCTAGAATAATAAAATCAAAATATGTCGAACTACAAACCAAATTATGACTAAGATCAACCTATACCTGGGGTAGGATGAACCTTAGAGTGTTGACAATTTTGAAATGTACAGTGACAATTTCATAGCTTTGATGTGTTCTTCAACACAAAAGGGTTGATAACAGAGCGGGCTAACCGCAGGAATTAAAACTCCACCAGCAGTGCTCACCATCATTGATGTTAGAAATAAAAAAATACTACAAAGTTCCGGACAATAAATTTTGCTACGCCTGATGCATGTTTCATCTATTAAAGACTTATCAGAGGCTCTCTATCAAAATAAATTGAAAATTGCAAACACTATAAGAATATGAAGAGTATAGAACAATAAAACCAAAATATGCCGAACTGGAAACCAAATTATGACTAAGATCAACCTATACCTGGTGTAGTTACGTAAAATTTAAGTCTTTTGAGACCGGTTTCATTTGTTTGTGACCAGTGGATTGTAAAAATGTTTGGATGTCTTAGCTGACATTATGTAAATAGCATTCGTATATATGTTCAGTATTTTTCAGGCCCCAACATTTGACTGGATTACAGTTAACTAGAGATGTTTGTCATGGTAAACTGGAAGGGGATAATGTAGGATCCACTGAAATAAGATTTTTTCCAGGAACCATACAATCTGGGGAATATCATGGTGACACCGGAACAGCAGGGTAAGTTAACATAGGAGTCAAATTTTATCCAGGAACCATACAATCAGGAGAATATTATGTTGACACTGGAACAGCATGGAAAGTTGACACAGATATTAGATTTTTTAATTAAAGGAGCAGATATACTGTATTGTTTAAAAAATGAGTCAATTTTATTGTTTTAGGAGTATATGCCTACTGATGCAGGTAGCTGTCCCTTGTCTGATATATGCTGATAACCATACAAATCTGACACTGAAGGGAGGGACAAATGCAGACATGGCGCCACAGTTAGATTACATGTTAATGGTATTTAAACCAGTTGCTGAAAAATTTGGAATGAAGTTTGATTGTCGAATTAAAAGAAGGTAATAACTTCACTGACCTATTTACTTCCAATATGTATTCATTGGAACATTTATTAACAACACATATTGTACAGTCTCAATAGTAGAAACATGTGATAATATTAGGGACAATGTAAAAAATATTTAAAGTTTATTTAAGGATTGTTTTCAATTGTTGGTTAAATTATTGGATATAGATGACTTTGGGTCGGTTTACACCAATAAACCACGAAGCAGTTTATGTACAGTGTAAACCCAACCAAAGTCGTCTATATTCAATAATCTAACTAACAATTGAAAACAATTCTTATATTTTTAATTCAACATTATGAAAAGAAATAACAAAAACAATATTTTACGAGTATTCAAATACTATTTCTAATTCACAATTTTTAGTGTCGTCGCTTGTTGTTAGTGGAGGAATTCATGTATAGCCAATATCATCAATATATATAATTATGACGTCAATAATCAGTAAAGTGCTGAAATACCAAGTTAGGTTATGCGAAAAGGACAATGTTGCTCAGCTATTGTGTATTTAACGGAAATTAAAATGTTTCACAAGATACTACCTATGCAATACATGTACATTGTCAAAGGATACTAATTGGAGGAAATTTTTCTCTCTTGTTTTATTGCAAGTAGAGGTTTTTTTTAAAACAATTTCTGACAGAAATTTTTATGCTATTTTAGTTTTATGCTGAAATAGCATAAAAATTTCTAAATTGTCTGTTTATAATGAAAAGAACATTTATTTGTCCATTGAACTTCACTGTGCATTGTTATAATTTATTCCTTTAAGATCACCGTGCATTTTAATTATCTGGATTATTATACCCCCGCAAACTTGTTTACTTTGTCAAATTCAAGGTAAAAATTTAAATTAGATTCATGAAATAAAAGAAAAGATCATTTAGTGTAATGACAGTTAACAAAATTCTACAATTATTGTACACTGTTTTGCTTGGCCAAATAACATGGCAGTATTTTATTTTTACAATGTCAAAAGAGAATTTTTAAGTTTTAAAAATGTTGAAAAAAGTATTAATAAACATTGTGCCATGTTTTCCAGGGGATATTACCCAAAAGGAGGAGGAGAAATATGTGTCACTTGTCATCCATGTAAACAGCTGACTGCCGTAACTATGACTGATAGAGGAAATGTAAAACGAGTGTATGGCAGATCATTTGTAGCAGGTGTTCTTCCAATTAGGGTAAGATGTCGTCTGCTAATAACTTTAAAGCACGACTGTAGAATGATATTGCAATAAAATATTTTCCCAGTTTGTTTGATTAAATTGAACCTTGTGCTGTTTGACTTTAAAGGAGCATAGGCAGTACCATTTGCCACTCATCTCATACCAATGATAATTCCTAAGTAAATACTTGCATTATGCACCTCCTGTTTTATTTTTTCACTTTTGTTTGGGAGGGGGTCTCATATTTAACGATGATTATACAAAAGAGTGGGTACCTGCTTCCCAGTTACAAACAAATGTGTTTATTTTGGTAAGATTGATGTGGATTAGGGAATTTATATGACTCAATGACCACAGTATCCACTTTCATGCTTCAAGACCATCTTAAACTACACAAAGACAAAAATACGAAATTGCAAATTTTAATTACAGGTTATCATGTTTTTTGTCTGTGAAAAATATTCATTGAAATATATAATACATCTCTCTCTCCAGGTCGCTCAAATAATGGCCAAAGTAGCAGAAGAAATAATCCATCAAGAATATAAAGATGTTCCAATAAATATAGAGGTTGTAAAGGAAGAATCAGCTGTAGGAACAGGTACTGGAATCATGTAAGTAATCAGCTGTAGGAACAGGTACTGGAATCGTGTAAGTAATCAGTAATAGGAACAGGTTCTGGAATCATGTAAGTAATCAGCTACAGGAACAGGTTCTGGAAGCATGTAAGTAATCAGCTAGAGGAACAGGTTCTGGAAGCATGTAAGTAATCAGATACAGGAACAGGTTCTGGAATAATGTAAGTAATCAGCTACAGGAACAGGTTCTGGCATCATATAAGTAATCAGCTGTGTTATCAGGTACTGGAATTATGTAAGTAAAGAGTCAGCTATAGGAACAGGTACTGGAATCATGTAAGTAATCAGCTGTAGGAACAGGTACTGGAATCATGTAAGTAATCAGATACAGGGACAGGTACTGGAATCATGTAAGTAATTTGCTACAGGAACAGGTTCTGGAATCATGTAAGTAATCAGCTATAGGAACAGGTACTGGAATCATGTAAGTAATCAGCTGTAGGAACAGGTACTGGAATCATGTAAGTAATCAGTAATAGGAACAGGTACTGGAATCATGTAAGTAATCAGATACAGGGACAGGTACTGGAATCATGTAAGTAATTTGCTACAGGAACAGGTACTGGAATCATGTAAGTAATCAGCTGTAGGAACAGGTTCTGGAATCATGTAAGTAATCAGATACAGGAACAGGTACTGGAATCATGTAAGTAATCAGCTACAGGAACAGGTTCTGGAATCATGTAAGTAATCAGATACAGGAACAGGTTCTGGAATCATGTAAGTAATCAGATACAGGAACAGGTACTGGAATCATGTAAGTAATCAGCTACAGGGACAGGTAGTGGCATCATGTAAGTAATCAGATACAGGAACAGGTTCTTGAAGCATGTAAGTAATCAGATACAGGAACAGGTTCTGGAATAATGTAAGTAATCAGCTACAGGAACAGGTTCTGGAATCATGTAAGTAATTTGCTACAGGAACAGGTTCTGGAATCATGTAAGTAATCAGCTACAGGAACAGGTACTGGAATCATGTAAGTAATCAGCTACAGGAACAGGTTCTGGAAGCATGTAAGTAATCAGCTACAGGGACAGGTTCTGGAATCATGTAAGTAATCAGCTACAGGAACAGGTACTGGAATCATGTAAGTAATCAGCTACAGGAACAGGTTCTGGAATCATGTAAGTAATCAGCTACAGGGACAGGTTCTGGAATCATGCAAGTAATCAGCTGTAGGAACAGGTACTGGAATCATGTTAATAATCAGCTTCAGGAACAGGTTCTGGAATCATGTAAGTAATCAGCTACAGGAACAGGTTCTGGAATCATGTAAGTAATCAGATACAGGAACAGGTTCTGGAAGCATGTAAGTAATCAGATACAGGAACAGGTTCTGGAAGCATGTAAGTAATCAGCTACAGGAACAGGTTCTGGAATCATGTAAGTAATCAGCTACAGGAACAGGTTCTGGAATCATGTAAGTAATTTGCTACAGGAACAGGTTCTGGAATCATGTAAGTAATCAGCTACAGGAACAGGTACTGGAATCATGTAAGTAATCAGCAACAGGAACAGGTTCTGGAATCATGTAAGTAATCAGCTACAGGAACAGGTTCTGGAATCATGTAAGTAATCAGCAACAGGAACAGGTTCTGGAATCATGTAAGTAATCAGCTACAGGAACAGGTTCTGGAATCATGTAAGTAATCAGCTACAGGGACAGGTTCTGGAATCATGTAAGTAATCAGCTGTAGGAACAGGTACTGGAATCATGTTAATAATCAGCTTCAGGAACAGGTTCTGGAATCATGTAAGTAATCAGCTACAGGAACAGGTTCTGGAAGCATGTAAGTAATCAGATACAGGAACAGGTTCTGGAAGCATGTAAGTAATCAGCTACAGGAACAGGTTCTGGAATCATGTAAGTAATTAGCAACAGGAACAGGTACTGGAATCATGTAAGTAATCAGCTACAGGGACAGGTACTGGAATCATGTAAGTAATCAGCTACAGGAACAGGTTCTGGAATCATGTAAGTAATCAGATACAGGAACAGGTACTGGAATCATGTAAGTAATCAGCTACAGGGACAGGTTCTGGAATCATGTAAGTAATCAGCTACAGGAACAGGTACTGGAATCATGTAAGTAATCAGCTACAGGAACAGGTTCTGGAATCATGTAAGTAATCAGCTACAGGGACAGGTTCTGGAATCATGTAAGTAATCAGCTGTAGGAACAGGTACTGGAATCATGTTAATAATAAGCTTCAGGAACAGGTTCTGGAATCATGTAAGTAATCAGCTACAGGAACAGGTTCTGGAATCATGTAAGTAATCAGATACAGGAACAGGTTCTGGAAGCATGTAAGTAATCAGATACAGGAACAGGTTCTGGAAGCATGTAAGTAATCAGCTACAGGAACAGGTTCTGGAATCATGTAAGTAATCAGCTACAGGAACAGGTTCTGGAATCATGTAAGTAATTTGCTACAGGAACAGGTTCTGGAATCATGTAAGTAATCAGCTACAGGAACAGGTTCTGGAATCATGTAAGTAATCAGCTACAGGAACAGGTTCTGGAATCATGTAAGTAATCAGCTACAGGAACAGGTTCTGGAATCATGTAAGTAATCAGCTACAGGAACAGGTTCTGGAATCATGTAAGTAATCAGCTACAGGAACAGGTTCTGGAATCATGTAAGTAATCAGATACAGGAACAGGTTCTGGAATAATGTAAGTAATCAGCTACAGGAACAGGTTCTGGAATCATGTAAGTAATCAGCTACAGGAACAGGTTCTGGAAGCATGTAAGTAATCAGCTACAGGAACAGGTTCTGGAATCATGTAAGTAATCAGCTACAGGGACAGGTTCTGGAATCATGTAAGTAATCAGCAACAGGAACAGGTTCTGGAATCATGTAAGTAATCAGCTACAGGAACAGGTTCTGGAAGCATGTAAGTAATCAGCTACAGGGACAGGTTCTGGAATCATGTAAGTAATCAGCTGTAGGAACAGGTACTGGAATCATGTTAATAATCAGCTTCAGGAACAGGTTCTGGAATCATGTAAGTAATCAGCTACAGGAACAGGTTCTGGAATCATGTAAGTAATCAGCTACAGGAACAGGTTCTGGAAGCATGTAAGTAATCAGCTACAGGAACAGGTTCTGGAAGCATGTAAGTAATCAGATACAGGAACAGGTTCTGGAAGCATGTAAGTAATCAGCTACAGGGACAGGTTCTGGAAGCATGTAAGTAATCAGCTACAGGAACAGGTACTGGAATCATGTAAGTAATCAGCTACAGGGACAGGTTCTGGAATCATGTAAGTAATCAGCTACAGGGACAGGTTCTGGAATCATGTAAGTAATCAGCTGTAGGAACAGGTACTGGAATCATGTTAATAATCAGCTTCAGGAACAGGTTCTGGAATCATGTAAGTAATCAGCTACAGGAACAGGTTCTGGAATCATGTAAGTAATCAGATACAGGAACAGGTTCTGGAAGCATGTAAGTAATCAGATACAGGAACAGGTTCTGGAAGCATGTAAGTAATCAGCTACAGGAACAGGTTCTGGAATCATGTAAGTAATCAGCTACAGGAACAGGTTCTGGAATCATGTAAGTAATTTGCTACAGGAACAGGTTCTGGAATCATGTAAGTAATCAGCTACAGGAACAGGTTCTGGAATCATGTAAGTAATCAGCTACAGGAACAGGTTCTGGAATCATGTAAGTAATCAGCTACAGGAACAGGTTCTGGAATCATGTAAGTAATCAGATACAGGAACAGGTTCTGGAATAATGTAAGTAATCAGCTACAGGAACAGGTTCTGGAATCATGTAAGTAATCAGCTACAGGAACAGGTTCTGGAAGCATGTAAGTAATCAGCTACAGGAACAGGTTCTGGAATCATGTAAGTAATCAGCTACAGGGACAGGTTCTGGAATCATGTAAGTAATCAGCAACAGGAACAGGTTCTGGAATCATGTAAGTAATCAGCTACAGGAACAGGTTCTGGAATCATGTAAGTAATCAGCTACAGGAACAGGTTCTGGAAGCATGTAAGTAATCAGCTACAGGAACAGGTTCTGGAAGCATGTAAGTAATCAGCTACAGGGACAGGTTCTGGAATCATGTAAGTAATCAGCTACAGGAACAGGTTCTGGAATCATGTAAGTAATCAGCTACAGGAACAGGTTCTGGAAGCATGTAAGTAATCAGCTACAGGAACAGGTTCTGGAAGCATGTTAGTAATCAGATACAGGAACAGGTTCTGGAAGCATGTAAGTAATCAGCTACAGGAACAGGTTCTGGAATCATGTAAGTAATTAGCTATAGGGACAGGTACTGGAATCATGTAAGTAATCAGCTACAGGGACAGGTACTGGAATCATGTTAGTAATCAGATACAGGAACAGGTTCTGGAAGCATGTTAGTAATCAGATACAGGAACAGGTTCTGGAATCATGTAAGTAATCAGCTATAGGAACAGGTACTGGAATCATGTAAGTAATCAGCTACAGGAACAGGTTCTGGAATCATGTAAGTAATCAGCTACAGGAACAGGTACTGGAATCATGTAAGTAATCAGCTACAGGAACAGGTACTGGAATCATGTAAGTAATCAGCTACAGGGACAGGTTCTGGAATAATGTAAGTAATCAGCTACAGGGACAGGTACGGGAATCTTGTAAGTAATCAGCTACAGGAACAGGTACTGGAATCATGTAAGTAATCAGCTACAGGAACAGGTTCTGGAATCATGTAAGTAATCAGCTACAGGAACAGGTTCTGGAAGCATGTAAGTAATCAGCTACAGGAACAGGTTCTGGAAGCATGTTAGTAATCAGATACAGGAACAGGTTCTGGAAGCATGTAAGTAATCAGCTACAGGAACAGGTTCTGGAATCATGTAAGTAATTAGCTATAGGGACAGGTACTGGAATCATGTAAGTAATCAGCTACAGGGACAGGTACTGGAATCATGTTAGTAATCAGATACAGGAACAGGTTCTGGAAGCATGTTAGTAATCAGATACAGGAACAGGTTCTGGAATCATGTAAGTAATCAGCTATAGGAACAGGTACTGGAATCATGTAAGTAATCAGCTACAGGAACAGGTTCTGGAATCATGTAAGTAATCAGCTACAGGAACAGGTACTGGAATCATGTAAGTAATCAGCTACAGGAACAGGTACTGGAATCATGTAAGTAATCAGCTACAGGGACAGGTTCTGGAATAATGTAAGTAATCAGCTACAGGGACAGGTACGGGAATCTTGTAAGTAATCAGCTACAGGAACAGGTTCTGGAATCATGTAAGTAATCAGATACAGGAACAGGTTCTGGAATCATGTAAGTAATCAGCTACAGGAACAGGTTCTGGAATAATGTAAGTAATCAGATACAGGAACAGGTACTGGAATCATGTAAGTAATCAGCTACAGGGACAGGTTCTGGAATAATGTAAGTAATCAGCTACAGGAACAGGTTCTGGAATAATGTAAGTAATCAGATACAGGAACAGGTTCTGGAATCATGTAAGTAATCAGCTACAGGAACAGGTTCTGGAATAATGTAAGTAATCAGATACAGGAACAGGTACTGGAATCATGTAAGTAATCAGCTACAGGAACAGGTTCTGGAATCATGTAAGTAATCAGCTACAGGAACAGGTTCTGGAATCATGTAAGTAATCAGCTACAGGAACAGGTACTGGAATCATGTAAGTAATCAGCTACAGGGACAGGTTCTGGAATAATGTAAGTAATCAGCTACAGGGACAGGTTCTGGAAGCATGTAAGTAATCAGCTATAGGGACAGGTACGGGAATCTTGTAAGTAATCAGCTGTAGGAACAGGTACTGGAATCATGTAAGTAATCAGCTACAGGGACAGGTTCTGGAATCATGTAAGTAATCAGCTACAGGGACAGGTTCTGGAATCATGTAAGTAATCAGATACAGGAACAGGTTCTGGAAGCATGTAAGTAATCAGCTATAGGGACAGGTACGGGAATCTTGTAAGTAATCAGCTGTAGGAACAGGTTCTGGAATAATGTAAGTAATCAGCTACAGGAACAGGTACTGGAATCATGTAAGTAATCAGCTACAGGGACAGGTTCTGGAATCATGTAAGTAATCAGATACAGGAACAGGTTCTGGAATCATGTAAGTAATCAGCTACAGGAACAGGTACTGGAATCATGTAAGTAATCAGCTACAGGGACAGGTTCTGGAATAATGTAAGTAATCAGCTACAGGGACAGGTACTGGAATCATGTAAGTAATCAGCTACAGGGACAGGTTCTGGAATAATGTAAGTAATCAGCTACAGGGACAGGTACTGGAATCATGTAAGTAATCAGCTACAGGGACAGGTTCTGGAATAATGTAAGTAATCAGATACAGGAACAGGTTCTGGAAGCATGTAAGTAATCAGCTACAGGAACAGGTTCTGGAAGCATGTAAGTAATCAGCTACAGGAACAGGTACTGGAATCATGTAAGTAATCAGATACAGGAACAGGTTCTGGAATCATGTAAGTAATCAGATACAGGAACAGGTTCTGGAATCATGTAAGTAATCAGCTACAGGAACAGGTACTGGAATCATGTAAGTAATCAGCTACAGGGACAGGTTCTGGAATAATGTAAGTAATCAGCTACAGGGACAGGTACTGGAATCATGTAAGTAATCAGCTACAGGGACAGGTTCTGGAATAATGTAAGTAATCAGCTACAGGGACAGGTACTGGAATCATGTAAGTAATCAGCTACAGGGACAGGTTCTGGAATAATGTAAGTAATCAGCTACAGGGACAGGTACGGGAATCTTGTAAGTAATCAGCTACAGGGACAGGTACGGGAATCTTGTAAGTAATCAGCTATAGGAACAGGAACTTGAATTATGTAAGTAAAGAATCTGCTATAGGGACAGGTACTGGAAATCAAACTTGGGCACAATGTTCAGCAGATGGACCTTTACAAAGTTTTGGGGTTTTTTTTATCGGAAAGCCAATATGGCTGCTACCGCAGGACTTTGTTCCATGTAGGACCCTATAGGGAAAAGAGTTTAAAAAGGCTTCTTATATGAAACGGTTTAACCAATTAAAAAATAAACTTATCACCAGTGTTCATTAAGTATTTATTATCATGTGTTATAGACTAATTTTTTATCACTGATCTAAAGCCACAAAGAATAAACAAGCCAAGGATAACTATATAATTTGAAAATTAACTATTTGTACATGTATTTTGTTTAATATTGTGAAATACATCTTATGCATGTAGTGAAGGTACATAAAACTCAAGGTGAAAAAACAATTAACTCATCACCATTAAAGCTGTACATATACATATTTATTCTAATGCAATTCTTGATGTAAAATCTATTCTGATTGGACAACGTGAATAATTTTATGGCATCAATTACACGATTGATGCCTTCAAAAGTTAATGCAAGCACAGATGCTATTTACGGTAAATAAAAAATTCTCTTTTAATCATTTTTTATTGCTGTAGCATTAGAATGAAGATAACCATAAATGAATTTGAAGAATTGCCGGCATCAATTGGTGCCAGCAAATCTTCATATATAATACAGGTATCTCTTAATTTGGATGTTTTAAAATTTAATTTTGTATCACCACTTAAGCAATTTCGCCTATCAATAATTTTCTTTACGTAATTTTTTTTTTCTTGCCAGTATTAGTCTTTAAAAAAGCTATAAAAAAAATTTGTGTGTAATTATTTTTTACTATGATCTAAAAGAAAGTGAAAAGATTGGTCAGATTTAGACGTCAACCTGTAATACAGCATATGATGTACATTTCTTTTTTTAAGTATCAATTATTAGTTAAAAATGGTGCTATGAGAAGTAAACTGTATGTATTGTTCTGTTTAATAATAAAAATAATACTTTAAGCTATAATAACATTCTAGGAGGGCCTTTGATTACACATATGGCAATATTACATATGAAGATATTACATTACAATCAGAATACAGTACAAATTCATCAAATTGTAAGACATTAAGAAACATATGGCTTATATATGATAGTATAGAAAATTATGTGTAAATCATTTAAAACTGTATATACTGTCCTAATGGTTTGAAGAATCTAGTATGTAGTTTTAGTGGTAATTTTTTCATGAAAGGAGTCTGTGAATATGTGAAAAATTCTATAGTAGTTTTGTTTCAGGTTTTGAGGTTTCATTTAATAGCATTTTTACAGCATACTGATTCATTTCTGTACCAATAAAATATAAGTCTTAAGTTTAAAAAGATTGAAGCATTTTTATACACAATTTTCTAGGTATAAAACCAATTCTTTCATAAGTACGTGTTAATTTGTTTATCATACATACATACAGGAATATTAAATGGATAATCAATTTCAGCTGCTTATGTCAAAGTGGGCGGTGTACAAGTTGATCACTGCCAATAGTATTTTTAAATAACAAACATATTGTTGGTAATAATCACATGGTAAATAAGAATAGTATTATTATTAACTGCATGTACCAGTATGTTTAGAACTACCAGTCAGGGAGAATTACTTAAGCAGACAGTTACCCAAACAACAATTAACGAGGTGTGATATTTGTTGTAAATACATGAAAACAACAAATACAAACAACTGTCAATAGCTCTGAAAGAAAGAGTTCTTTTATAATTGTTCAATAATAAATCAAATTACCAGATTTCAAATAAAGTAACCTTTAAACTGGCAGTGTACTTTTCAAATTACCAGACAATATATGATTTAGTGTATCAAAGGTAGGGTTATATAAATATTTTTAAAGATGGTATTTGAGTTTTTAAATCTTTGTTTTGGGTCCATCATCAATGTAGGATATACAGATTGGTGCTAAAACATAGACAGATAAATTTTAATCAAAGGGTTCACAAAATTTATTTATGTCCTGCTAACGAAAGTTTGGGAAAATAGATTTTTGTCTGTTCATTCATCCCACCTCAGGTTTACCTTTGCATTGAATCTTTGTTTATGAAGGTGAGTTCACATCTTCATGAAACCTAATACACAGTTAAAAAATGATGTGATATCTTCACTGACAAAATTCTGTAGGGCAGTGCCAAATATTTTATGCTTGAGTGAACGGAAAAAAAAGTGGGTACCAATATGTGCCAAGTGGTACATCCTTGTCACAGAGACACTTTTTCATGTTGAATTAATTAAGTGGCATTTAGTTTTCCATGTAAGATTTGTCTGTTTGAGGTGTATTTTCTAATCAGCAAATTGAAAAATTCCCATCATACATCATTCATTATTTAAATTTAAGTGAACTCTACCTGAGATATATAAATACCTCAGAAAGTTAGGGGTTACCTCATTAACTAAAAAACTATCTGTTGCTTTGTTTTCAAACTAAATTGACACAATCTTACTGTGATGTCAGAATGTGTGAAATGATAACTGGTAATCCAGACACTGTTAAATTTATGTTCTGTGTTAATCAGTTTAAGTATTATGAAAATTTATTGCAACTTCATGTAATGTCTAAGATTTTGTATAACCTGTATTGAAGTTGTATACAGTATTTTGCTATAATCATGGCCTGGGCTCAGAAAACCCTAGCTACAATAATGTAGCTCCTTTTTGGTCAGGTTGCAGGAATTCCACCCCCGGTGTACAGTATGGTGAAGACAGGCGGGTAGGTAAAATAGGGTACCTATTTTGTGTAATCAACTACTCCTACAGTTTTCAACCCAGTTTCACAGAAAGATTGCGCATGTATTGAAGTGTTGCACCTGCTATTATGGAAATGTTCCAGGATTTTTTCTTAATTTTCCAGACATGGGAACTTAGTCATTTTTCAAATCTTTTACAGAACACAGTACCAATTTTGTGTAATTACTCCTCTGACAGTTTTAAACCCATATCCATGAAACTTTACAGAAAGATTGCACATGTATTGAAGTTGTGCAGCTGCTTTTATGGAAGTGTTACAGAATATTTTTCTTAATTTTCCAGGCATGGGAACATAGTCATTTTTCAGAACTTTTGCAGAAGGCAGTGCCTATTTTGTGTAATTCTCCTACATTTTTTACACAAACCCAAAACCTTCTTCCAACAAATTGTAAAACATTCCCTATTTATTAAGGCACTTCCTCCACAACCCCGCCATTTCAGACTTCTGCAATTTTTTCTCTTGGATCCTCCAGGATAAAAAAAGCTACATAATTGTAGCTATGAAAATCCAGGGTTCTGTTGGTTACCTCACTCCATGGAATAAGGCATGTGATGGAATTATGTTTGGGTTTCTTTTGTGAAAAATTTTTAGTCAACTTTTCTATCACATGTAACATAATAGACAGGGGATTTCATAAGGTTTTTTGGTTGAGAATTGGAAGTTTGTCAGTTTTACACTATATTGAGACTAATTTAAGATGTCAAAATCAAGAAATGTTATACTGATGTAATACAATAATACATGTATGTACTATAGCTAGCTGTCTTCTGAGACCTTCACAGCATCCATTGATCCTCTCTCTCTATCATGTTATTTGGGGGAGGGGGATGTACAACTGTCAGTTGGTCCATGCCTGTACCCATTTTAATTTAAGCTCTATGATGTCAGTCATGTACTTTCTGATCAGCTACATTTTTCATACATTTATTATTACATGTATTTGATGTCTACAGCCCATTAAGTTTTGTTAATTGTATATTTTTGACATTTTTAGCCTTGTCGCAGAGACAACTACAGGTTGTTATTTGGGTGGTTCAGCTTTAGGAAAGAAAGGTAGGTTTAAATTCATATTTTTTTAATCATGTAATTAAGATACCAGGGTACATAATTAATAATA
Organism: Limnoperna fortunei; assembly: GCA_944474755.1. Classification (NCBI taxonomy): domain Eukaryota; kingdom Metazoa; phylum Mollusca; class Bivalvia; order Mytilida; family Modiolidae; genus Limnoperna; species Limnoperna fortunei. The sequence continues at coordinate 93,425,922 of OX104111.1, forward strand.
TATAATTAATATAGGCTGTTGTCATATCAAAAGACCGTATGGAAAATGTTCAAATGACTGAAATAAATCTTGGGACATGGTGTGCTTGTCTTCAGCCATAATTGACAAGAGGTGGCAGTTTTCCTGCCAAAAAAGCCAGTTTTTTCAGTGGGTACTTCAGCTTCCTCTCCAAATAAAAACGGGAAACCTTGATACAGCTTAAAAAAAAAACTGCTAAAAGTGGCATAAAACCTCAATTAAACAAACAAAATGAAATGAGAACAAACTGAGAACATGCAGTGCTGATAAACACCATAATGGATGTTAATGTTTATTGGATGATCCATGCCAAAGAGTTCAGACCGGAAATTAGGGATGGTCAACACTACAGGTCTAGTTTAACATATGACCTAAAGGAAAATTTTTGAGTGTCTTCTTTGCAGAAATTGTGAAGATGTTTGAAGACACACTGTACTTGAATATATATCGGATGGTACTCTATACGGTGTTTTGTTTCTTTCACCAGTCCAAGATGGCTGCCAACAAAGTACTTGTTAAAAATAGAAAAATATGTTAGACATTTGTTACAAGGCTTCTTCTCTAATATTGAACTAGATGAAACAAAATTTGTGCCTGCTTCAAGTTTGTTGTTATTTTATCAGATGTTCAAAGTATAATCACCACTAAATAACTGTGATTTCATAAATGTTGAAATGCTTTTTTCATTGCCTTTGAAATCAGTTGAGCGATAGATATTCTATTTTTGGACATTATGGGTGAATTTTGTAATACCTTGAAATTTAAAAGATTGTGTTTTTTTATATCAATCTTAAGTCTATTATGGTTGCATAAGCATGACAGTAAATTACAATTCATCAAGTCATGTTACAGAGAAAACATTGAGGGATTACAACCTCTTTGTTTAAAAACAAATATCACTTTAGGTAGATAGACATTTGATATACTTGTAATGTTTGTAGGAAAGCAAGCAGAACAAGTTGGACAAGAGGCAGCAGAAGAACTTGTTAATAATTTATATCATGGAGGTTGTGTCGATGATTATATACAAGATCAGGTTAGTATCATGATTTGTCCTGTCCCACAATGCACCTGTAAATATAAAATGACTACCACAATTTAAGGTTTGTAGTTTTAATGATACATAATGTATGAAATGTCAGAACAAATATTCCTTCAACATTTTTATGAAATATCTTAATGGACTTTCTTAGCTTATCCTTAAATCAAATACTGACCAATCAGATTGATGGATGTTAATTTGGATCAGAGTAAAAGCTCAAGGATTTGAGAAAAATCTTAATTTTAAAGTTTTTTTTAAATGATCCCTGGCATCACTACAAAGAGAGCTTTTGATTGGTAGATTTTTATTACTCTAAGTTAGATGTATTTGTTCTGATACAACTATTCATCACTGTTTATGGGGGTCACAGTTAACACGTAATACAGATACTGCTGTGTTAAATTGTACAGCACAACATTACACAGACAGAGATTAAAGGAAGAATAGAATTCTTCAGAGAAAAATTCAGATAACGTATGCTTGTTTTCTTGGCAACAAGAAATACAAAAACTACGCAAATATTTTTATAAGTTTTATATACTTGTATTTTTAAAAATATTGAAAAGAGATATTCATGATTGAAGATAAAATGTTCTTCAGATTATGAACTATTAAAATATTATATTATTACGCCTAAGAATCATGTTCTTTGCTGTAGGTTATTTTATTAATGGCTTTAGCTAAAGGAAGATCACAAATAAGATGTGGTGCCTTGTCGTTACATACTGAAACAGCGATACATGTAGCTAAACAATTAACAGAGGTAGGATATATACAGTATTTAATAGAAAGTTGAGCTGTTTTTGCATGTCTGTTCTTTGATGGTATGAATACCGAAAAGAACTTTCTTGATGACCCTTTTTTTTTATTGACTTACAATCTTGCATCAATCAGTGTAGACAGAAGGTCTGATTAGATTACACCTTATTAAAATACATTAGTTGGAATACTCAGAAGGAAGAGTGAATTAATTTTAGAAATCAGGAACCAATAGCTGAACCCAATATCTCCGACGTAAAAATAATTGTCATTGGCACTCTTATTGATGTCAACTCCAAACATGTCATGTCTTGTTGTCTTTTTGACTGCATCATTTTATTATACTTCTTTTGTTTTTAACAACTCATTCTCTGCAGAAAATCTAACCATACTGTGCAGGTTCTTAGCGTGAAATGTGTGTCTGCTCTTTTGTCTTACATTTTTTAAGTTTTGGTTGATGTAAAATAGAAATTGTATTCCACTTACCTGAACAAAATTATAGGTGTTTTGGAACTTCTTCCTCATAGTTGGATAAATCAGTATTGTTACACTAATATGCTTATTACTTTATTACTCTTGATTCTATTTAGTTTTTTAATCAGTTATATTTTCAGCCAGAGTATCAATTGTAAAAACATTTATATAAGTGTGTATGTTATTTTTATATCCCCTGCAAACTTGTTTGGGGGTATATAGGAATCACCCTGTCTGTCTGTCCGTCCATTTTTCTGTCTGACTGTCTGTCGGTCTGTCCGTCTGTCCACATCCCTTGTAAGCCATTCTCCTTCTAAACTGCCTGACAGGTTTTGATGAAACTTTACATGAAGAATGTACATCATATGTAGATATGCATGACAAATTTTCGTGGCTGTTGGATATTATTCAGGGGAGATTATTGGACTTTTTTAATATAGTATTCAGTGGGAGACCTCGTAAGCGCAACTCCTCCTAAACTGTTTGACAGATTTTAATGAAACTTTACATGACGGAAGTACATCATATGTAGATGTGCATGAATAATTTTTGTTGCTGTCGGATATTGTTCAGGGGAGATAATTGGACTAAAAAAGTGAAGCGGGGGATATCCTTTTGTGAGCGTGCTCAAAGTCCACACTTGTTTAACATATTATACATAAACATAAATTTGAAATGATTCAACATTATATTTTAACCCAATTTCTTTATATTCTCAGGCTAAATTTAAGGTCACAGAAATTAACAAAGGAGCAACTTTAATAGAATGTGAAGGAATAGGACTAATTAATTCGCAGGTTGGAAATTAATGAAGAACATTTGTATCAATATTATTATCACTGTTAACACATTTCCTTCAGCAGGTGCTTTAAATATCATTACTGATGACATCAATATGTTTGAGATATTAAATATCTCAGAAGTGTTTTATGCAAACCAAATGGCACCTTTATTAAAAGATTAGCCAATGGAGGTTTTCTCTGTTGGTTCATCCTTTACAGGCAACAATGTCAGGTTAAAATCATTCTGTTAGTTTCCACAGAAACTATCAAAAAATAAAACAAGGATGGTTATCTTCAAGTCTGTTAGACACTGATTTTTAAAATTAAATTATTACTTGTGATCATTTTGTTGGCTATTTTCTTGTGGAAATATATACCAATAATTTTGTTTGTTAGTTGTTGACAACTCCATCGTTCTATTTATAACAGATATATTCCCATGTAACAGATTATGTACCAGTCAGTCCTCTATCCCCATGCAACAGTACCAGTCAGTTCTACATCCCCATCACTTTAGTCATATCAGAGTACCAGACAGTCCTCCATCAGACCTCCATTCCCAACATACTATTTATATCAAAGAACCAGTCAGTCAGTCCTCCATCCCAATCACTTTAGTTATATCAGAGTACCAGTTAGTCCTCCATCCCAATCACTTTAGTTATATCAGAGTACCAGTCAGTCCTCCATCACCAACACTTTAGTTATATCAGAGTACCAGTCAGTCCTCCTCCCCAATCACTTTAGTTATATCAGAGTACCAGTCAGTCCTCCATCCCCAATCACTTTAGTTATATCAGAGTACCAGTCAGTCCTCCATCACCAACACTTTAGTTATATCAGAGTACCAGTCAGTCCTCCTCCCCAATCACTTTAGTTATATCAGAGTACCAGTCAGTCCTCCATCCCCAAACACTTTAGTTATATCAGAGTACCAGTCAGTCCTCCATCCCCAAACACTTTAGTTATATCAGAGTACCAGTCAGTCCTCCATCCCCAAACACTTTAGTTATATCAGAGTACCAGTCAGTCCTCCATCCCAATCACCTTAGTTACATCAGAGTACCAGTCAGTCCTCCATCCCCAACACTTTAGTTATATCAGAGTACCAGTCAGTCCTCCATCCCCCATCACTTAAGTTATATCAGGTACCAGTCAGTCAGTCCTCCATCCCAGTCACCTTAGTTACATCAGAGTACCAGTCAGTCCTCCATCCCCAATCACTTTAGTTATATCAGAGTACCAGTCAGTCCTCCACCCCCCATCACTTTAGTTATATCAGAGTACCAGTCAGTCCTCAATCCCCCATCACTTTAGTTACCTCAGAGTACCAGTCAGTCCTTCATCCCCAATCACTTTAGTTATATCAGAGTACCAGTCAGTCCTCCATCCCCCATCACTTTAGTTATATCAGAGTACCAGTCAGTCCTCCATCCCCCATCACTTAAGTTAAATTAGAGAACCAGGCGGTTATTCCTACATTCAGTACATGTATAATATTAGAGTACCAATCAGTCCTCCATCCCCATCACTTTAGTTATATCAGAGTACCAGTCAGTCCTCCATCCCCATCACTTTAGTTATATCAGAGTACCAGTCAGTCCTCCATCCCCAATCACTTTAGTTATATCAGAGTACCAGTCAGTCCTCCACCCCCCATCACTTTAGTTATATCAGAGTACCAGTCAGTCAGTCCTTCATCCCAGTCACCTTAGTTACATCAGAGTACCAGTCAGTCCTCCATCCCCCATCACTTAAGTTATATCAGAGTACCAGTCAGTCCTCCATCCCCAATCACTTTAGTTATATCAGAGTACCAGTCAGTCAGTCCTTCATCCCCATCACTTAAGTTATATCAGAGTACCAGTCAGTCCTCCATCCCCCATCACTTAATTTATATCAGAGTACCAGTCAGTCCTCCATCCCCATCACTTTAGTTATATCAGAGTACCAGTCAGTCAGTCCTTCATCCCAGTCACCTTAGTTACATCAGAGTACCAGTCAGTCCTCCATCCCCCATCACTTAAGTTATATCAGAGTACCAGTCAGTCCTCCATCCCCAATCACTTTAGTTATATCAGAGTACCAGTCAGTCAGTCCTTCATCCCCATCACTTAAGTTATATCAGAGTACCAGTCAGTCCTCCATCCCCCATCACTTTAGTTATATCAGAGTACCAGTCAGTCCTTCATCCCAGTCACTTTAGTTATATCAGAGTACCAGTCAGTCCTCCATCCCCATCACTTAAGTTATATCAGAGTACCAGTCAGTCCTCCATCCCCATCACTTTAGTTATATCAGAGTACCAGTCAGTCCTTCATCCCAGTCACTTTAGTTATATCAGAGTACCAGTCAGTCCTCCACCCCCATCACTTTAGTTATATCAGAGTACCAGTCAGTCCTCCATTCCCCATCACTTAAGTTATATCAGAGTACCAGTCAGTCCTCCATCCCCATCACTTTAGTTATATCAGAGTACCAGTCAGTCCTCCATCCCCATCACTTTAGTTATATCAGAGTACCAGTCAGTCCTCCATCCCCATCACTTTAGTTATATCAGAGTACCAGTCAGTCCTCCATCCCCATCACTTTAGTTATATCAGACTACCAGTCAGTCCTCTATCCCCATCACTTAAGTTAAATTAGAGAACCAGGCGGTTATTCCTACATCTCAATATTATATCAGAGTACCAGTCACTCAGTCCTACATCTCAATCACCCTAATTTACATAAGAGTACCTGTCAGTCCTCTATACCCATTATGTAAGTTTCACCAGAGTACCATTCAATCCTCCATCCCAATCACTTTAGTTACATCACACATCCTCAAAAATCCACATGAAAGAGTACTAGTCAAACCACTATGATTGATTTTTATAGCTACTTGTTGTAGGTTAATTGTTTGCTGGTAATTGGATTTACCAATCTAATTAAAATTAAATCTTTCACTTGCTGCCCCCTTTTTGCTATGGTCGCTGCGTGTAGATCTAACAACATCCCATTACAGGTCACGTCAGGGGTCATATGCATAGATTTTTCGTTAGCCAATCAAAATCGAGCTTGGCCAATCTTAGGGTATACATTCGGAACATCGGCAAATCGGGTTTTTCCATTCGACGCCAAAGTGTACCAAATGTATTACAGATTGTTACCGGAGATGTAAACAAACCAAATTGAAGCAAATTTTCTTACAAATATGGAATCTACTGAATAAACAACGTTACGAAAGTTGTACATACGATTAAAATCACAATGTGGTTTTTATTTGTGGAGTTTCATTCGTGCGAATCGAAGCTACACCAGCCGTACCAGGACCAGGTGAAATCGAACGGAAGCATTCTTACACTCTGGAATCGGGCTGAAATGCTTTGTATTATTAAAAATGAAGGTAGATGTCCCCCAGTTACAAAACTAATTGACAGCCTTTAATTTAAATTTAAACTGTCACCAACGAAGATATTGATGGAAAAAAGGCTTTTGGATCATGCGGTTTATATCGGCCTTCATTATAGTTGAAACTTGGATAAATACGTATTATTTTAACCAGGAACAGCAAATTTCACGCAGACATGAAGATTTCTTTAAAAAATACGAAGGACATGGCTAAAAAGTGGAAAGGATTTAGTGACAAGAAAACCAAGATGGTCATTAAAATGCTATGATTGCTTGAGCCAAATCTGTTTGGCAGTGCCTATATATGACTTGTAACTTTGTGTAATGTTCCACCATCATAAACTAAAGGAACCAATTTATTGACTTAGAGATCACTCTAGACATTATTCATTTTTAATTGTTTATTTACAATTATGACAGAATAAACATAACACCTTACCTAAACTTAGTGTTCATATTTTAAATTGCTTCAGTTACTGAAATTTCTTCCACTGAACCATGTAGCTTACACACTTCCTATAGTAAAACTTTTGGCATATCCTTTTTAATTTTCCCATTTGAAAAAATTAGTGTTCCAGATGTGATTTTATTTCAAATTCATGGTATGTTTTCCAATTTGAATTTTTGTTTTTTCTACTTTCATCAAATTCATGACCTTCAGTTTTTATTAGGAACCAAAGTACCCAACAGAAAACCTCAAACTTTCTGCTGACTTGTGAATTAAGGTAGTCGTCAACCACGTAATCAATTGTAGATTCAAGAGTCAACCCCTGTTTGACTTTGCTAAAAGGAGGAAGCATTTAATTATAATTTGATTGAGTCAAGTTTTTATATTTCTTGTTACAAATGTACACAAAATGAATTATAGGCCAAAAAGACCAATCCAGAATGACTACCTTAAAAAGCAGGCACAGGTGGAAGGATTCTTAATTCTCCTTTAACAGTGTTTAAGGTAAACTAAAGTTGTAATATTCATGTACAACATGTACATTACTAAAATGTGCAATATGTCAAATGCCTATACTAGTTTAGTTTCCACAATAGTAGTCAAATGCCCCAGTCTCTGGCTTCAGTGCATCCAGTATTAGTCTACATGGGTCCTACTAAACGCAGAGAACTGCAGAGAAGTAATAAAAAAAATGATTTATTCGATTAAATAAAGGTTTATTATATATATATTTGTTATATTTTGTATAAATTTATCAAAATTGACAAAAATACAACCTTATTTCTATATAATTCGTCTGTGAATGGACAATTTCGAGCAGTTCGACGATGTTTACATTGGTTGTAATGGCTGGCAGTAGAGAGAAGTAACTGTATAATGTATCACACATGATATTTATTATGTTATATAAGTATGATTCTGAACAATTGTATCACAAAGAACACTTTTCTGTGAAAAAATTGTTATTAAAACCATAATAAAGAGTGATTTCATAGTAAGTAAACCAAGTGTACATTCTCGTACATTGTGTAAACAAATGTGCATATAATTACACCACGATTACCGGTTAAATTCCGGATTGACAGTTCATATTGGACAACCATTATATACAACAATTAAAGTATATAATGGAAGAGTCCCCACGCCACATCAAGGCTATGAACTATGTGGAGGTGGGCCCATTAATTTTTTAAACTAATTATTGTGACCCCCCATTTTATTTGAAATTTTAAAATTTTTAAATTATATTTTTAAGTGACCCCCAAAATTTATGACTGATATGTGAGTATTTAGTTTAAGTAGTTAAACCGTCAGTATTGTCTGTGATTCTCCTGTCTTGCAGGCGAAACACAATTCAATGTACGTCAAGTCACACAGTCCCCTAAATTTTTTATCATTATAGTCTTTGTGATTCTCCTGTCTTGCAGGCGAAACACTATAATTTAAAATATTAAATTTTACATCTCATTCTTTAAACCATTATTAAATGGGGTTTTAAATATGGCAAATAAAATAATAAATTTATAAATTAATTTAATATTAATAATGAGTTTTTTTTAAATTAAAATTAAACCTTACGTTTTTTATTTGGAGCAGTAACTGTCTTGCAGTTTTTACTACGTTTTCGTTGCCCCGGTTTTTTGGCAACTCTACCTACCTCTGGTATGGTCAAATGACCACCAGTAGATGGCAAAGAAATGGACGTCTTTTGCTTAAAATTTGCCAATTTTAAAAGACGCTTTGACCTTTGATCAGGGGTAAGTTGCGTCCATGTCTCGTGTGAGACTTTAAGGACGGATGCCTGCTGCGACAAGATGTATTTGCCACTGTCAGACAAGGCACCCCTAACGTCTCGAGTCTGGTCCTGCTCGAGTTCAAACAACTGTTTAACTAAGTCAGGTACCTTAAGGACTACCCAGTCAGTACTCCGCTTGATAACATTGTTGTAAGACTCGTTTCAGTTATTATACCAGAGTCGAGGCAAATGAGGGTGACGTAGGCGAGGCTTGAACACGAATGTGTCCAAGTTGGGGAGTAACCTGTCTCGCAGATATGCCACATCTGGATAAGAGGAGGTCAGTTCAGCACGAATCTCGTCGAACGTGACCTGGTCCTCTGAAGACAGAATGCCTGTTTCCCCAAAAAGCTTTATTTGCATTTTATCATGTACACCTGTCATTTGCCTGTTGGGGACATACATGTACAGATTTTTGGCTCGTTTTTTCGTCCACCCGACCTCAGGTTTACCTTTGCACTGAAGCATTGTTTAGGAAGATGACGTCACATCTTTATGATACTTAGCACACAGTTACAACATAATGATATCTCTTCACCGTCAAATTTTTATAGTGTTTTGCCAAATATTTTCTAGCTAGAGTGAACTTAGAGAAGAAAAATGAGTGTGTTAACCAATATGTGTTAATCCAGACTTAAATGTCATCGATACACATTTTCTAATTTTCAAATTGTATTCAGGTGTATGTAATTAGAGCCAGACTTAACAGAGGCATTACTTTCAATTGGTAAAGTAGTATACACAAGTGCAATTCTTCCTACTGGTCTGGAGTATCTTTGATATGTGCATTTCTTATCTTTAGGGGTCTTGGTCTTCTCTTGATTACAGAGCCCTTTATTGTGGCTGAGTGATTAACATAGTCATTTTACTTTTGATCAAGTGCCTGTCATTACTGAGGTTCTGGGTTTGAGTTTCACTGCGGGAGGGTGTGCTCAACTCCAATCTTAACTGACAAGGATTTCTAGTTTTCTTGTTTTTATACCAATTATTGTCATGGTTACTTAGGAACTGACCTAATCCAATAACTTTAATGTAGTACTCATTCAGTGTTTTCGTTAAGAACCGGCCGCCGGCCAGAATGTCCGCCTCAGTGAACTTCCTGGCCGGTTCAAATTGCGTTTCCAAAAAAAAAATATTGTGCAATTTTTCGTTTATTGAGTTTCAAGTTCGATGTTTTCACGCAGAGATTATTTTAAGCGTAAATAAACTACTTCCTTGTTGTTGTGAATGACGCTAGCCCTATAGTCTCCGGTATCGATTTTGTCATTGGTCATTTGTAATTTGGATTTTGATTGGCTGTAATTGTTTAATTCTCCGTCGCAGTGGCGTTTGAATGCAACAGAATCCATGTCAATAAGTCATGATGAACAATGACATTGATCAAAAAAGCAAACTATCGTAAATATAATACCATGAAACGGAGTATCAAAGATTTTTTTAAAAACGTTCAAAATAAAAGGTCGAAAGGTGAATATAAAGATTAAAATATATATAACTTAATTTGTCCAAGATGTGCAGTAATAAGAGTACTGATTCTGTGAAATCAAACAAACAACAAGTTACAACTGAAGCATTTTAATATCAGTAATTGTAAATATACAAACATGTAGGAGAAAAAACATACATAATTTCACTTATTCAGATACCTGAATTTGACTTGAAAATCGCTTCAGAATGCAGGATTTTGCATCCTTGATTTCAAAATTTTCTGCTCAACTGCTCAACTGAAATAAAGTGAAAACCCTGGACTCATCATAAGCTTCCACTAGACAAAATTTGATTTACCTTGGACTTAAGCTTACACAGATATAAAATATATAGTGTTTATGTAGTCGCCAGATTCCTATGTTTTGACTCCAGTCCCCACAGGCAAGACAATAAAAACTGAAAAACGATATAATTGAAAATTTGTTGAAACTGACGTTAAATCCCAGTTGGTTACATGACTGTTAACACTGGGGTTGCAGGTTCGAGTCTTATTATGGGTGCGCTCAAATATAATCTCAATTTACAAAAGGTCATGGTTTTCATCATGGTACTTCAGATTGCTCCACCAATTAAACTGGATGTGACTATATAACTGACAAATTGCTGAAAGTGGCATTAAATACCATTCAAATAAACAAACTAATTTCTACAAGAAAATTTGGTATGGTAGTTGATAATCATAAAGGTACATACAATTGCATGTATTTGATCATCAAGTAATACTGAAGATTTGTTTTCTTCATCTTTATAGCCAGACTAGTTGTACTCTCGTTTATCATCATCAGACTGCATACCGACATTAGAATCAGATGAAACATATGTTACATTCTTTGCAACTGCATTTGGCAGGCATTCCACTTTTATTTTATTTCAAGGTCTTTAGTTCAGATGTACATTGCATTTATAAAATTGTTTGTCAAAAAACTATCATACAACAGTTTTTGTTTTCAGGATATTTTTTAATTTCAAAGTCAGTTGATGCAGATGATAATTTTAATATAAAATAAAAGCAACTGAAGAATTCCAATTTCTTCCTGTCCATTGTACATGTATAAAACATGTATATCCCTTTGAAGTGCAATAGATGATAGATTTTGAAAAAATAGCATTCTTTAAGGTACTGTTATCCATCTACAGTGTATACGTCATGACACTGATATCTTAATATACTGTTAATTTTTTTTCTTTCATCTGTTTTAACTCTTTTGTGAGTATTTGTGTGTAGTACATGTAGCACTTTGGACCAGAACAGAAAAGCCAGCTATGATCAGCTTCTTCCCTGTTTAAACAATTGAAAACATGACAAAATAAGAGCAGTCGCTTGGAAGAAAATAAGAACTTAAATTTTCTATAACATTCTGTAAAGAAGAAATTCTTTATGTTATGTTATGTGTATCAAGTTTATTCCCTATTATTCAGTCAAATGCATACCTTTACAGGAAATGGTTCAATAATTTTAATTCAAAGTTACAAATTGATTAGCACCTTTAATCATACATGTAGCCAATGTGAATCAAGTTTACAAGCTGTCCTTATGCTGTTATAAATCAAGGTACATGTATTTATCTAAACAATGGTCACATCATAAATGTAAACCATATTTAGTATTGTGAATAAATTTTAAATGCAAATTTTTTTAAACTGCATGTCACTGCACTCTTTTCAATTCTTGATTATTAATATTGCATTTTAATTACTTTCATACAGAATATAAGAATGCATCTATGTGGTGAAGTTACTTATAAATAACAATCCACTTTATGAAGATCTATACAAGTTGAAACTTTTATTTACAAGATACATTGTACTAGTAGATTAAAAAAAACAAGATGTAAACATTCCACTTACCAAGTTGGCATCATGTGTGAAACTCATCTAATTTGAACAGAAACTTGGAACTTTTGAAATACAGGGTCACCAGCTAGACTCGGTGATGCACAAATGATATCTATAAATCTGTCTTTGATATTGTGATATTTTCAGAAATCTGAAATGAAATTGTTGATAATGTTAATTTATACATGTATTAAGTGACTTGAATAACTATATAACTATTTCATTTGTAGCATTGATTTTCACACACCTTTTTTGGACAAATAATTTTTAGAACAAAAAATCCACAACTTTGTTTTACAAATGAGATGGCGTTTCATTAGTGGTGATCAATGTACCTTAAATTTTTTCTGACACTCAACCAAGCCATGAATGTCGATTAAAACTGGAGCAATCGGAAATATGATGAATAATTCATGTCTACTAGTAGTTCATTGATAGTTTTTTGTCAAATGTTTAATATTAATTCCCAATATCAATCTCCTAACCACGTTAGTTACATATTTTACTGATACCATGTTGTATGTTCATCGTATGTAATTCCCCTCCCCCTTTTTTCTTGTTAAAAAATTCGCTCCTTATTGTGAAAAAGGTTCATATTTTCGTATATAATTTACGTACTGACCTTTCTATGCTGCCGTTCAGTTTTGAAGTTCTGTTTACTTGATTCTCCACAAGCAATATCAAAAGCAGACCAACATCTCTCAAATAGCGCGATGACGATTTGTTCATCTTTTTCTTCATTGGAATGTAAATGATACAAATTGAAGTGGAAAGAATTTCCCTAACGCTTTAGGAAGAACGGTAACGCAACCCTTTCTTTCTCTAAACAATCCAACATCATTCTTTGAGTTCTCGAGTACTAAAATAGTTTGTAAAACTTTTCAGACCGCAAAAATGCATCGGACATCGCCATTTTGACACTAAAGCCTAGTGTGATATACAAACCAGTATTTGATTGGTCGAATCTCTCAACTCGAACTAAAATTTGATTGGACGATCAAAATTAAAAATTTTGACCCCTGACGTGACCTGTAATGCGATGTTGTTAGATCTTAGCGACCTATAACAAAAAGGGGGGAGCAAGTGAAAGATTTAATTTTAATTAGATTGTGGATTTACTAGAATAATGACAAGTAATGATGTTTTTCTGTACTAATCTTTTATATCTATGTACTTATATAATAATAACTTTTTAAAATTTGATGTCAAAGTTTGTTTACCCAGTAAGCAATTTTTCGTCATTAAGTGTCCTGTGCTATTTTTTACATTATATCAGGACACAGTTCAATTTGACTGTTTCTGTATCATTTGTAGAAAACATTTTAATGTATAAGAACAGTTACGCCAATTACTTAACAATTTCTTCAAATTTTTATTCTAGTGCACATTTTGTACTTGGAATTTTGTTTTAAATTGGTTATCAACAATAATGGATGTTCAGAAATTATTGTAAATTAATTGAATACACCTTGTTGATTGTTCTAAATTGGTCGAATAAAAGAGAATTGGCAAACTGGTACTAAATTGACTATATTGGAGGACTGTGTTGGGTTATCCACATAACTTCATGTTGTAGTTTTACAAATAATGCTACATGTAATACTTTATAGTAAGTTATGAAAAGTAATTAATTGTGTTGTCTTCTTACTCATATTTAGGATATTGGTGTAGTTTTTGTCTCACCTGTGATATGTATGGTAATCCGGTGGCGGGGCTTCAGGTGTTAAAATCTCCATATCTACGAATATGAACGTTTATAACTTATAATATACAAGTATGTTTACCATAAAAAATGAATCAATTTAAAAAAACAAAGCTGTGATGTTTTTACCAAGTTTACATTATGCATTTTTTAAGGAATCCTCTTTTCTTACTTGGACACAGAACACCATGTTTTGTTTTATTTAAATATCACTGTAACAACAGAAACAAATTTAATCAAACAATAATATTTGTTTAAGTCGCATTATTCCATTTAGACATAAAAATTTGTTTATCTTTTAAAAAAACTTTAAATGGATACTGTTCTTGTAAAATCTGTATCTTTAGATCTTGTGTATAAAAACATTTTTTATTGATCTTTCTTTGTTACTGAATATGAATTTTATTTTCCTACTGTAAAAAATAACTTTTTAAACTTCTTTTAAATGTTCAACTACTTAACAAATGCTATACACCCTATATTCATAAGTTTACCTATCCAAATATTGCTTACCATTGTAGAGTTATATATACAGAAGAGACAATCCTTACACAACCTCACAATTAAAAGACAAAGAAACAAATAACAAAAATGAACATTAGTATTTTTGAACAGGAACATAAAACATGTACATGTATCTGGTTTGAATTGGTTGTAATACCAAGACACAGGCATGTAGAATGTATTATACCTACAAAAAAAACCCACATTTCTTAAACGGCTAAATTTGTCTTGTCAGTTAAAATCGTGAAATCCATTTGTTTAGTACATTGTTTAGGATATCATTGGTATGTTCTTTTTTAGATTGTGCAAGATACTCAGTTTTGTCTTGATGTTTCATCTGAAAATTTTGTTTTAAATAATATTCAATATGACCGATAAGATTCCTGAATAATTATTTTTTCAACGAAAACGTTCACAAAAACTATGTTTACCCTGGGACTTGTATATATAGTCTTATTTTAACTAATGCACATAAACTATTTATTTTGTCATGAATTGTAAAATCATATTATTTATGCTAATACGAAAATTTAATGGGAGAAAAGGTATTAATAAACGTATCTTCTGTCTGTTAACAAAATTTTATCAATTTGTAGCATAATATATGGAAGTCGAATAATGAACGAAAGTTTTAAAAAATCTAGACGAACCTTGTCAAATTGTTCTACAAGTTGAGTATGGCACGCCGTTCTCATCAAAACTATGATTCAAAATATCACAAATTACACACTCAAAATTAAAAAATATGCATTCAAAATTTTTAATTTCGCACTCAAAATTAAAATATGCACTCAAAATTTTAAGAAAATACACTCAAAAGATATCTTGAAATTACACACTCAAAATTTTAATTCATGCACTCAAAACTGAAAATTACGCACTCAAAATTGTGCACACCTTTTTTACGCAGGACTTATAAATATTCATTAAATTGATTTGAAAATTTCAATCCTAGTTTTTTTAAAGCTTAATAAAAGGGTCCCTGTAAAGCAACGAATGAAACAGACGAAACAATTTTTTTATTGTTTTACCTCATACCCTCGGCCCTGTATCTCAGACTCAGGTTTATTGATATATTTTCGTGGTTGTATGGTTGGTTCAGAGTCTCAAGGTGATTTACCGCTATATCATGCAGATTGAATGCAAGAGTAATATGAATGTAGGCGCAGCCTTAATGCGAGCATCGCACATTGTTCATGTCGTTACTTCAGAGCCCCCTAACAGTGCCTCTACATTCCATTGATGACATGACGTCGTATCTAATGTGTTGATGACGTCACAAAACTCAATTTCATATACAGCGTTTCAGGTTGAAAAAATTTGTCTGGGCATTTTTGTAGTAATTTAAAAAAATAAACACTTTAATTTTATCGATGTAAAAATTATTTTTGTCTACTTTTAAATTATATATTTTTTCGTTCGTCTACAATATATCTTATTCTGGTACCCTGACGATGATATCCTCATTAGCCTAAGCGGCCTTCGGATATAACGTCAGGCCAGGAGCATTGGATTTCAACGGTGACAGCGTTGAAATTAGACGTTCGGGTATTCTCTAGACTAACCATTTTGTATCATAGATAAGTTCAAGTAGACCGAACGTATTATGACGTCATTCTCTTTATGACGTTCAATGTTTACATTTCTCAGCTGAGTTTGCATTAAGATTTGATAAGATTTTAACGTTAAGTTGAATGTAATATTATATTTAAATTTTATCAAGAAAAGGTATTCCCAGGTTTAAAAAATGATTGACATGTGCATATGATATTAAATGGCGTCATATTATCAACCAATTAAACTGCTTAAATCGGAGGCCCTGACCTGGTGTTATATTTGAAGTGAAGCTGGCGTCAATGAAAAATATTGCACCAGGAGACCAGGTTACAATATATCTGAAATGGATTTGTTCATATGGATCACGTGACTTTTTTTACACACACGCATGTAACCGTATAGCTCGCATCTGCAATGCTCGCTATAAATTCGTTCTAGTTTCTGACATAAATGGAACTCTTGTAGCCATTACATACAACACTTCCATACTAACACTATGTTATAAAGGCATTAAAGCGTTGTTGTCTCGTGTTGAGGGGTGTATTTTCCTTTGATCCTGCAAAACTTTATTTTACGACTTTGTGAAATCCACTGCATATGTGTATATAAGTTTATAAATTTAATATTTTAAAATATATGTAATTAAATTTATAGTATACATTTTCAAATTTGCATATATTTTATTACTAGACCTTTTTTTAATTGGCGGTGGATCTCTTGAGATTAAAGTAAACTCGTGTTCACTTCTTTAATTAATTGTGATAATTATAATTGAATATTTGCTTGTTTACAATCGCGATTAACTTTGATGGGATTAACAGTTTTAAAGGATGAAAAGTTAACCGACGTAGTTAATATTATAATGAAGTAATTAATGTCAAATTGTCTGAGATTGGCATATGCTGTACAGATACTGGTTTTTGAACAAGATTATCGTAGCATGTACCTTCACTTTTAAAACGGTGTAAAACCTAATATTTATTACGAGAATGTTACCATAATAAAGTTTTTAACAATAAGAAAAACGTTTTGTAGAAGTCTTGTATGAGAGGCCGGACAGGGTAGTGGGAGATAGGGAGAGAAGGGGAGGGAGAAAGGAGCAACGGGGAGGGAGAAAGGAGAAAGGATGAGAAAGAAAGGGAAAAAATAAAAACGATGGAGGCAGTACTAGTACAAATTATTCTTTAATTCGTACCTGAAAATCATTTAATAAGTGCCAATTCATTGATTTAATTGAAAAAAGACTAAAATTATGTACATAAAAATCCAGTAAAAAGATATTTTGCATCCAAATGATCAGAATTTTTACTGCTAAAATATGCAGTAAGGTTTTTTCCTAAAGCGTATGTCTGTCCCCTTTACACATCAACTACAATGGTTGTTTTTATGGTCTCTTGTTAACTGTCTCGGTGTAGTTTGAATAAGCAAGCACTTTGGAAATTTTTTAACAATAAGACAACCTTGTATTTTTTTAACTTTTAGAAAACTGTTTTCAATAGTATGTAAGATTAACAGTATTCTACACAGTTTACAGACAGCATTTAATAGTTTTACATTTAGAGTACAATTTCGATTAATTAAAACACCGAGCAGTACAATATACCCAAATTAAAAAATTTATACTATCAATGCATTTATTTATATTATAAAGTATTAAATATATAAATTTCTATTGTAAATTTTATATTTTACATATGTAGGGCGAGTCGTTATTGAGTGGGGCGATTCGTTATTAATATGGGGCGACTCGTGATGGGGCGACTCGAGAGTGGGGCGAGTCGTTATATATTCATAGCAGAATAATGTTAACGAGTTTAATTAGGTTCAGAAAAGATAGTTTCTGAGTCTTACAGTAGTCATCTTCTATTGAACATAGGCGTGTAAACAGTGCAAGTTCGAGGGAGGGTCTAAAACGCGGAAATGGAAAAGCCGGAAGTATAAAAACATATTTTTGTTCATAACTTTTTAACGGCTTTCACATAGACTATTTCGGTGGCCAAGTGGTTACGTAGTTCGTCTTCTATTGATCGCGTGGTCTTTCAACACCGAGATTGGGGGTTCAAATCTCACTGCGGACATGGAACACTCGACTACAATCTTTATTAACTAGGAGATAAAGGTCGGGGCTTTCTCCGGCCTCCTCCACCGATAAAAACTAGACGCCACGATATTGCTGAAAGTGGCGTTAAACAACATTCAAACAAACAATCGATTTCTGGCAGTTTGTGCTCTCGACTCCAGCTTAAATTTACAACGATTCCAAGTTTTCCTGCCAAAGGTAGGTACTTACGGGTACTTCGGCTTCCTCTCACAATAAAATGGATGCCTTATTATAGCTGAGAGTGGCGTAAAGCCCAATTTAATCAGACAATAAAAAAATACAATACAATAGCATTATTTTTACCTGTGCATTGTTCATAAGAAATAATATGTTTTCTTCTTATTTTATAAGAAAAAAGTACTGTTGAGGTCGAAAGAATATTTATAAATACGTCGTTTACCTATGATTTAAATGTTTGCAAAACAAGGAAAAAAGTATATATTAATTGTAATTTGTCGGCAAACTCATCAACAAATATAAATATCTGTAAAAAAAAATTAAGTAAGATTACAAAATAAAAATAAAGAAATCAATAAAATAATACTGTTTACTTTTGAAAGTCTGAATGGATTTTAGGCAACCTTTTCAACAATGAGACCACAGTAACAGTTTTCAGTGTTCATTGAAATTTTTTGTTGTTTGCAAAAACACGGAGGTACACGATCTAACAATTGTGGCAACACGGAGGTACACGATCTACCAATTGTGGCAATAGGCACTATTGCCACAATTGTTAGTCGTGTACCTCCGTGTTTTTGCAAACAAAAAAAAATTTCAATTTTTATTTCTGAAAAAATGCAAACACATACAATTATCAACAAATATAAACATGTATATAAAATATTAACAATATTTAAGAACGAACTAAAAAATAAAATTTATAGAAAGCACTAAAAATAATACTGTTTATTGACTTTTTTAATAGTCTAAATACATTTAAATCGACCTCTTCCAAAGTCGGACCACAGGGACAATTTTGTGTGTTCTTACTCTCACCGCAATCGTTAGATCGTGTACCGCCGTGCAGCTTTGTCATCACAAGTGAACATAGTATTTCTATAGCTACAATAGTGTAGCTCCTTTTTTTAATCCGTCCATAAAAAAGGAGCTACATTATTGTAGCTAAGTATTTGTAGTTCTTTTAGTTTGACTTCAAATTCTACCTTTTCAGCTAACGAATTATTGTCAACCATTTTAATTATTCATCACAAGCCTTGATTATTTGCTCTTTATCATCTTGTGATATATTGTCACCGCAGTCGCCAACTGCCTGTTTTACACTGAAGACGTAGTTTTTCCAAATGATTTCTGGCTGCAATTCTTTCTTTTTGATTTTCGTCTTCCTCTCTATATTTCTCGGCCTCAGAGACCATTTTGTGGATTTCATCTTTTCTCAGACGACCTCGGTCATTAGTGATAATTATTCTCGCATCACGCAAAGCCTTTTCTGTCGGTTCCAATTTTTGCTCTGAACAAGTCGCTACACATCACCTCAGATCTAGCTCTCGTAATTTATGTGTAAAAATCTATTCCTTCAAACAGTGATTATATTTCAACACTAGCCTCTGTACTGCTTGGCAATGTTCTTTTTGCTTTTTCACACGCAGTTCTCAATCTTCCTATTGCATGGCTATTGGTCGAAATGTCTGTCCCATATTTCCTTTTGAATTCACTGACTAAATGATTGACCATTCGGTTGTCAAAATCCTCGCCATCCAAGTCACAAATAAGAACGTTTCTCTCACCTGACAAATTTTTGTCCAATCCGAAGGCCAATGCGGCAGCTGTGGGCTCGTTTATTATTCTCAAAAATTTAGTCCAGCTATTTTTCCAGCATCTTTATAGTCAGTCTCTGTGATCGTTAAAATATGCAGGAACAGTTAAGCCCCGGTCACAACCCGCCGTACTTGCAAGTGCTTGCTGTCTACGTGCAAAAACGTGGGCCATATTCAGGGATCCGTGCGTGGTGATTACCGCCTCCGTACGGATTTGGGAGCTCGCAGACAAGCCGTAGCATTTTTAGTGCATGCAAACTCTGCGTTCGAGCTGCGGGCGTGCTACGGATTCACACCCCGTACGGGTGACGTGCGTGCCCTGTACGTCCACGAGCGCATTACGCACTGCCTCCGCGAGTCTTTCTTGAAAATCCCATTTCCATGCCGCGCACGTAATAAGTGCGTAGTCCGTGCGAGGTCCGTGCGTGGTCCGTGCTTCCTTAGTTCAACTGTCCAAAACGCGCACAGAACTCAGGAGGACCTTACCTCGAGCAAGTACGTGCTCCACACTTACAACGCACGGTGTGCGCTCTGACTTCTGCGGTATATAAAAGTAGAGCCGACAGATTAGTGCTATCATTTTTGCAGCAGCACAATTCGCAATATCTCATGTTTCATGGCAGCGGCAGCTGTGGTTTCTGAGGAGCATCGATAGGTCGTACTTATAAATATCACCCAACAGCCACCGAAAATAACTCAGGTTCACCGCACTTGCACGCACTTACAACGGGTGAGCGAGTAAGAACACCGTACGTGAGCAGTACTGCCTACGTTCGTTGACATGGAAATAGCACGAAGATCTTGCGCTGTAAGCACGTTGTCAGCACGTACAACTCACTTACCACCTACGGAACGTACGAAGCACGCAACCTTTTACACCTAGACGTGGCGTGCGGTCCACGTACTCACACCTTGTGCAACCGTGAGTGTGACGTGCGTGCTCTCTGCTTTTGCCACGTCGGACCCCAAAACGCCGCGAACTTTACCTCCGCAGAACACGTACGGACAAAAGAGACGTACGGCGGGTTGTGACCGGGGCTTTATGACGGCATCTGTCACTTATTGAATCGTTCGAGGAATTTTTTCCCTTATTTTCCAGACGTGGGAGCTTAGTCATTCTCAGAACATTTGTTGATGACTATAGTAAATTCCACCTGTAGTTTTTAACCCAGATCTCTGAAATTTCAGAGAAATTGCACAAGTTATTCATCTGCTATAATGCGACAGGTCATAACGTAACCAGGTTCTGGCCAAAAAACAAACCAATAGACTACAAGAACAGTCCAGTTAGTTGTATTATTATTTATGCGTCTTTCTAAATACAACACATTTCTTTAACATCTAAACTTGTCTTATTAGTTAGTCACACAATAATTATGTTTCACCCTCCGTACGGATAAGAGTATCCGTTCGTCCGTCCTTCTGTGCCTCGGTGGTTTCCAGATAATAAAAGATGTTGTTTAAACTTTAAACAGTTGTCAAGTAATATAAAATAAAGATCAAGTTCAATTTTGAGCACAATCCCATTTCTAGTTTTCGACATAAGCCAATTCATTTTTTTTTTGTTTACAGTTGGTGGTTTCCAGATGATAACTTTAAAACGCGTCAACAGATATTGTTTAAACTTTGCACAGCTTTTAAGTACTATAAAATAAAGATCTAGTTTAATTTTCTGCACAATCCAAGTTGTAGTTTTCGACCTTGGCCAATTCAAAAATTTGTTTGGTTAACAGATGATTACTTGAAAACGCTTAATAGATATTGTTTAAACTTTGCACAGCTGTAAAGTACTATAAAATAAAGATCAATTTTGAGCACAATCCAATGTGTAGTTTTCGACTATTTGTCGGTCAACAGTTAACGGTTTCTAAATTGTTTTTTTTTAGAAGATTACTTTAAATATAGATTTTGTTAAAACTTTGCACAGCTGTTGAGTACTATAAAATGAAAATCCATTTTGAATTTTCAGCACAATCCCATTTGTTGGTTTTGATTTCTGCCAATGTAAAATTTTTTTTATAGGTCTAAGGTCAAGGTAAAATTGTCTTATGAGATGGACTGTGTTCCTTTAGGCTGATTTGTAATTCAGTAAAATGTGTTCAACAATGCAACGTGTATGGGTATCATTTAATATCGCATTATTTTTTTCAGATTTGGGAGCAAATTTTACTATACTGGGTACATATGTTGTGTAATCAACTTCTCCTTTAGCTTTCAACCCAGATCTTTTGGTTCTGTTGTTGTGTTATCAACTCCTGCTACACTTTTTGACACTTTTTGTTACATAGGTCGTCTTTAAATTGCCTTCTGGCTACCTGTATCGAATAACTTGTATCGAATTCTCTCTCTCTCTCTTTATATATATATATATATATATATATATACGTCTACAAATTAAGCCCAACACTGTTAGAATTGGATTTTTAACACTGTCAAATTTTTGCTTACCCTCAGCGGGATTCGAACTCACACCGTTGTGACACTGTGGCACCAATTCGCCTGCACTATGTCCAGCGGTCTAGACCCCTCGGCCAAATCCGCTATATAAAAATAAAGCTTCATTAACCGGGGTGAACCGTAGACATAGACATAGTACATGTGTACTAGCGTGTGACGATGGAATTTTCGTAACCAATACGTATTAATTTGACAGTAATCCAATTCTGCATTTTTGTATATATTATATAGGATGACAAAGTTACTTGTCATACAGTCACAGTAAGTAATTTATATACAAACGTCTAAGTATTGTGACAACCATATAATATATGTATCCAGCGGATTTCTGAAACATCAAATATTTATATATACGTCTACCAATTAAGCCCAACACTGTTAGAATTGGATTTTTAACACTGTCAAATTTTTGCTTACCCTCAGACGTATCGTATCAGCTAACGGCCACCCGACAGAAAAAAATATCTGTTTGATTACCATCTTCGACCACATGTTGAATCACTCCCATCATTCGTGAAGGCCACCACCGACTATCTACAAAAGATGGCAGCTCTGAATCCCCTTCCACCGGGTACCACTCTGGTCACTATGGATGTCACCTCTCTCTACACTAACATTCCTCATGCTGATGGCATAGAAGCATGCAGAGAGGTCTGGGAAAGTCGTTCAGTCAAAGATCCTTCGACTGAATGTTTAGTCACAATGCTTTGTGGAGACCATTTCTTGCAAATAAATGGAACAGCTATGGGAACTAAAATGGCTCCATCATATGCCAACATATTTATGGGTAAATAAGAAAAAGAACTTCTCAAATTGTCTTTTTAAATACCACTATCTTGGTACAGGTTTATTGATGATGTTGATATGAAGTGGATACATACTGATGAGGGATTACAAAACTTTATCAAACGTGCCAATAACGTCCATCCCTATATCAAATTTACTTTTATGAAATCTCAAAATCTCGTATATCTTTCCTCGATACTGCCAGCTCCTTAACCTTGAATGGTGAGTTGTCCACTGACCTGTATTCCAAACCAACAGACACCAACCAATACCTTTAACCTAGTAGCTGTCATGACAAAGAGCATTTCTTCTAGTCAAGCTCTTAGACTCCGACGAATCTGTTCCACCGATGATTCGTTTAAAAGGAGACTAGGAAAATTAAAAGGTCACATTAGAAGAAGGGGGTACAGAAATAATAACATCAAAAAGAATTTCCTAAAAGCACAGCAGACATCGAAGAGTACCCTTCTTCAATATAAAGAAAAAACGAAATGTGTACTAACTTGCCACCCTTGTTTGCAAAACACAATTAGCACCATTCGTGAACATTGGAAATCTATTGAAAAAAATCACTGGTTGTCAAGAATTTTTCCAGAGCCCCCATGGTTGCGTTTAAACAACCTAACAGTCTCCGCAATTTATTGGTACGAGCAGAAATTGCAAAGCCCAGCACTGCCGCTGGCAGAAGTCAGTCTTGTGGTGACAAACGCTGCAAATGTTGCAAACATATGGAACCCTTGTCTACATCTAACAGCAAAGTCACAGATAAACAGTACAAAATATTCACTACTGTTAACTGCAAAAACTCGACTGTCATTTACATTCTTGAGTGCCCCATCTGTGGCTTACAATATGTCGGCGAGTCCAAACAGCCATTCCACAAACGACTGAATGGTCACAGAAGTGACCTAACTAAGAAACTGCAGAACTGCAAGTGGTGAGACTCTGAACGGGATGCCCTAGAGAGATTCTGGATTAAAGAGCTCTGCTCTGTACACCCCAAAGAAATAAACAAAAAATAATAAATATCATTCTAAATATAAATTAATAATAAATTCATAAGTTAAAGATTAGATGGTTTATACAACTGTACAGTACTCCCTTATGTAATTACTTATAGATGTGATCCGAGAAAGTTCAAGATCAATAAAATCAGAGCCGATTACTTCACCACCGGATGCTGATGTATCAAAAATCAAATTATCCGATACGTAGTAAGTGTACTGGTTGTTAGCTTCCGTTAGACTTGGGTTGTAAGTTTCATTTCGATTTCTGATTGGTGTGATCATCTACATCCATAATTTACAGGAATTTTGCCAATTTAACATCTCTCCGATGGTCTCGAGTTTACCGGTGATACTCGAGATTCTTCCTATAAAAACTGGACGGCATTGCATAATAGCCTAAAGTCAAATTAAAACAAACAATCTGTTGCACATGTAAACTAATTTAATACAAGATTGATCCAAATTAGCAACATAAAAACAAGTAGAACGAATAATCGTACCCTCGCTTTTTTGGCGAAGATACGAATTTAGTCCCATTACTCGTAATGTAGCAGAGCGGGAGTGAATCACTCCCGGCACTTTAATGTCATATACAATCAGACATGGTCGATCTTGATATCTTTTGACAGTGTCATCATTTTTTATCGGGTTCGTGTTTAAGTTGATCATTATTGATACGTGATAGTTATTGTCGTTTTTAAGAACCCACAGTGCGTTGTGTATTAATGACATTCGTGTCTCTTTTTAATTACGTTTACTACATGAAAAACATTGAGAACCGAAACTGAATGGCGTATTGCATCTTGGGTAATACATATGTAAATTACTGTATTCTTACTACGGAATGGTTGTTATAGTATGCAAATGAGCACGTTTATAATAAAATTAAGTCACATTATCCATATACGGAAAAATAATAAACATAGCATGTTGTACTGTAACAACCAATCCGTAGTAAGAATACTGTAATATACATATACTTTCCCCAAGATGCAACACCATTTAGATTCGGGTTTCTTAATGTTTTCATATGTTCGATCTCTTCTTATTATCTCTTAATGATATATAATTGTTTTCGGGTAAATTAAGCAAAAAGGTAAAAACCATACTCTACAATATAGTTCATGTTGTAAGTGATAAAATGGCAAATTTAATATTAAAGAAAATATTTCAATTACAGTTTTTCGTATTTGTTAAATCCTGCAAGCTTTATAATACGTTTTTTTTTGTCCTGATCTAATAAGACGAAGTAAAGATGTACATAATTGCATATTAATGCGCGCTTTACCAGTATATCGGTAGTATGAATAGATCCGCTTCAATTTTTATTTTTGGATTATTTTACTATCTATAGGGTAAGCCTAGTATTTTTATTAATGCATTCTATTCTTGACATAATAAAATGTATATACTTGAGTTTCTTTTATTAATTAGTTATTTAATTTGATAAGAAAAAGGCATTGGAAATTTTTGTTATGTTATATTACGTAATGTATTTCATCGCTTCAATTGTATTTCTTGGATTATTTCGTGTTTTATATGTCAAGCTTCGTAATTTTTTATGCATTCTTATTTTAACTTGATAAAGTGTAAATTTTTCGGTTTCTTTTATAAGTTACTTAGATAATTTGACAATAAAAGTGCATTTTTAGATTTTGTTAAACGCGATTGTGACCACTCATCCAGAAAACTTATTTCTGGATTATTTCATAATTTATAAGGTAGAAAATGGAACTTTTACGCAGAAAATTAGTCATCTTGAACATTAAATTTAATTTCCCTGTGTTTTGTTTATTTACGGTTTCGAAATCCCAATCTCTCGTGAACGATTCGTGTGTGGCAGTAGTGGTTTTAGGGAGGGGGAAGAGACATTTCTGTGATGTAATTGTATATTAGATGTGCCTTGTTTATTTGCTTGATTATTTATTACCTGACACTGAACTTTGATGAAAGGTAAAAATGAAAGACCAATCAGACTCGCATAATAAGCCGCTAAAATGGCTAAATTAGATTATGATTTTGATATATATCGTATATAGCCTGTTGTTTTGTTTGTTTATTTGTTTCTTTCTCTATACCAATTGTATTATTGGCTGTGTGAGAAGAAACTATATATACAAAATTATATTTTCAAACAGGCATGTTATTTAAAAATATTGATGTCTGAATCAGTGAAAAATTTGGTACAAATTAGTAGGGAAAAGAAATTTCTCAATAATAAAAAAAGCACAAAAGATATAGATTTTTATTTAATTCAAGATTTAAAAATTTTGATGTTAAGATATTTTAACGAAGCAAGTTATATATATATATATAATAATACAACAGAAAAAAATTCAGTTACGTTCGAATAAAGGTCATCAACAGTTTATATTGTTGAAAATAATTGTAGAAGTTAATAATCTCATCAATTGTTTTGCAAAATAAGACTCTTCTTCTAATTGTTTTTTTAATATTTTAAATTCTGAAAATTTTATAATAAAGTTCTTAGAAATATTTATGCACATGAATGCTAGTTTGACGTTTGAAATACATTTAATTGCAAATCTTTTGAAACAATTTTAATTACAGTAAAATTAAATCAATAGAAATTGTAACTTGTCAGTATGTTTTCTTTGATTTTCCGAGGACAAGATAACTGCCGATCTTACATTCACATTTTCCCGCACAGAACCACTTGACTATGGTCAATGTATTTTTATTGGTAAACATATATTTGTCCTTCCAAAACTTCCTTTTATTTTATTACAGTACTCTTCTCAAAGTGAGATATTATAATCAAGATGATTATTTCTTGCCTTTCACAATCGTCTATATTTGCATCCCTTTACAGCATATGATGAAATTTTAAATAATACAAATTGAAACAAGTACTATCTTTAAAAAAGATAACCGACGCAGTAAAGATATAAATTGAGTTATGCATTGAACTACGAATCGCCTTTATTGTCATACAAATTCCCCGTTTCAATAGACCAGATGTTTGATGGAAATTTTTTGGGGGAAGTACTGACGGACAATTATTACTACGTGAATGAAATCATGAACCTATAAATTAACACTAGTCCCAGATGAAACGAGTTTGAAATTATTCATTTATACATGTGTGCCCCCTTTTATTTACGTGTTTTCGATATAAACAGATTTAACAAGCATACAGTTAACCTAAAATTGATAATTTACAAACAACTACATGTACTTTGCTGTACATGTACATGTATTCCAGAAAGTTTATTGCTATTATGTATTGAAACCCACTGCCTAAGATATAGAAATGAAGTTTTTCTGCGAGCACCAAAGCAGTTATACAATAATGTAAAAAAAATTGAATATTATAAAATTTTTAATAAAATGTTTATAGTTTAAAATTTACTGAATAAGCAAAGTATACTTTACAATTAGAGGCACAACTCTCTATCTTTGTGTGTACTACGACGGACGCCCAAGAACAATAATACATTTAATTTAATATCAACATGAATATAAAATGATTGTTAATTTGTATTTAGAAATTAATTAAAATTTCGTCTCTTCGTCTTTTTTATCCTCCATAAAAGCCCGCTAAAATCCAGCGTGTTAATATGCATTTAATTTGCGCTGTACTTCAAATAAAAAATATTTAACATTTTTGTACAAGTTGTTTGATATAAAATTTTACAAACTGCAGCCCATCTCTATCGTTCTTTATACTTAAATTGCACTATGAAATAATTTTATAAACAAACAGACGGTAAAATCTAATAATAATAGTACACAATTTGAAAGGTGAATTACCACCCTGTTCCGAACCCCCGTCCAATTGGTTTTTAACCAATCAAGAAACAGAATTACGAGAGGTGAAGTGTCATGAGGTCAAAGGGTAAAAAGTGAATATAATACCGACTGCGTCGGAAAAAGAACTATTAAACCAAATGGGTTACACCTATAACATATAAATCGAACATCTCTGGATATGGGTTTAACCCATATCTTTTCTTGTTCATGTAGTAAACGTAATTACATGTAAACAGAGACACGAATTTCAATTAATACACAACGAACAGTGGGTTATTAAAAACTTCAATAACTATCATCACGTATCAATAATGATCAATCTTAAGCACGAAACCGATAAAAAAATGGTTACACTGTTGAAAGATATCACCATTGACCACGGCGGATTATATATGGAACTTTTTGACATCAAAGTGCCTGGAGTGATTCACTTTGCTACATTACGAGTGATGGGATTAAATTCGTCCCATCGCCAAACAAGTACTATCTTTAAAAAAGATATTCGACGCATTTAACTCCTAGAGATGTATGTAAGGTAGAACGGAAACTTAGCAAACAACAATAAGAAAAAAAACTTTAAAAAAAATTATCAAACGAAAGAAAGAGACAAGAAACATTAACGTTTTCTTTCATTGATGTGTATGTGTGGGGGGAGGGGGGAATATTTTACGTGTTGCGAGCTGTATCAAATCAAAATAAGGCCATAAGAAGGTTGCTACATTCGTTGACTTTTTAGAAATGTTATTAAACAATAGGGTGTTATCAAAAATAGACTTTGCAATTAGAGCTCCATCTCCTGTCTGCGCGTGAATGACGACGGACGCAAAGTAAGAAGATAGACATTAATGGCTTTAAAAATCATAGAGCTTACAATAAACATATTTAAATATCCCAAATGAAAAGCTAATTCAGAAGTTGAAGACCTAAATGGTAAATAAAAAGCATACAAACCTTTAACCTTTTATGTATATGTCGGAGTTGTAAGTTTTTTCTTGTGATGTATCGTATATATTAACTCGAAAACAAGATAGTTAACATTTTAAAATTTCAAAACAGCACATATTTTTTAAATAAATTTCATATTAAGCAAATATGTACTTACATGCATCAAGTAATATTCATTCACATGTATTCATTACAGTTGGCTATTTTATTAATTTGACTATTTTTTAAAATGGAAACTTCTAAGTAAAATATTTTAATTAGAATTTTATTAACATGACCACAAAATGTCAATTCAATGCTAATTAAATGTGAATTGAAATCGGTAATGTGTATGCTATCCCAAAAATAGGGGGGGGGGGGGGTAATTGAGGTCCAAATAAATAAGTGCAACGAAAGTACATGTATCAGTGAAGTTTACTCTTCATTCTATGTGCTGTGTGTGTATAGTAAACAAAATGTATTTAGCGTTCTGACAATTACCAATGACCTACTTACCTTTGTGTAGTATCATTTGTATGACAATAATTTCACTATATATATGGAGAGAGAGAGAGAGAGAGAGAGAGAGAGAGACAGAGCGTGTGTCGGGCGGTCAAATGAAGAAAATACGGTGTAAGACATCACCGGCGTGAAGATTTTTAACAGATACGATGGTCAACAAAGCAAATTTATTTCTAACCCAGACGAAATGCGCAAAAATTAAAAGACGTATGGTTATATCATCATGCCAAGAATATGGTTCCCCTGAAAGTTAAGAGCTCCCGTGGAGCTTGTTACACGGTTGATTTCATAGAGATATAACAGTGCCATACTTTGTAAATGTATCTGACTCCATTGACGACATAAATTAATTATCAGATAGTTAAACAATCATGAGGACCCCAGGTGGTCAGGGGAAGTTTTAGTCGTATATTCTTGGCATGAAAAGTAACCAAAAGGGAGGGGGGGGGGGGAATACGGCTATATTACGATGTTATATATGTTCTACCCTCTGGGGCCTCTTGTTTGACGTTGAACGCCACCTTAAATTAAAGGTGGGAAGACCCTCAAATGTTCAACCGAACAGTTGATCTTTAATTAAGGCTTTCCACTTTCCAGTGGAAAGCCTTCTTGTTATTCTTCTGTTTCTTATTATTAAGGTCTTTCCCCTTTCCAAGGGAAAGACCTTACTGTAATTCTTCTGATTATTATTTTTATTATTATTATTATTATTATTATTCTTCTTCTTTTCCGCCGCAGTTGTCAAAAAAGTGTCTTGACGCATCGCTTTGAAACTTGGCACACTTAACCGGCACTGACCGGGCTCGACCTGAGTCACCCTGCGAAACCGAGCTATTTTTAGAAATGGAGTTATCTCCCCAAACACTGTTTACCCTTGTTTTCAATTCAACTTTTAAACCGTAACCGATATCAAAATTCTAAGGTGTGGAAATAGTCACCTGACTCCTGACAATGATTAATCACGCAAAAAAATTTTTTTCGATCAACTTCCTGTTTACGCGATTTTCACGCAAAGTTTGTCGAAAATGTCAAAGTTGTTCGATTTCCACAAAAATTGGTTTCCAAGTAGATATGAGGGTCCCAATTACATCTATCGGAGCAAAATTTTTTTTTGGTCAACCATTTTCAAAATGGCCGCCATTGAAATTTTGTTTTCAATATAACTCAAAAACCATACAAAATTGAAGCAGACAATATATTAGAAAAATGTTCCTCTCATTGAGATCTACATTTGATATATAGAGTCAAAAACTGCGACAAAGCGTTTTCGAGGTTATGGCCCTTGACAGGTTTCGGCTAAATTTTGTTTTCAATATAACTCGAAAACCATAAAAAATTGAAGCAGACAATATATTAGAAAAATGTTCCTTTCGTTGAGATCTACATTTGATATTATAGTTGAAAACTGTGCGACAAACTGTTTTCGAGGTTATGGCCCTTGACAGGTTTCGGCTAAATTTTGTTTTCAATATAACTCAAAAACCATAAAAAATTGAAGCAGACAATATATCAGAAAAATGTTTCTCTCATTGAGATCTACATTTCATATAATTGGTTGAAAACTGTGCGACAAACCGTTTTCGAGGTTATGGCCCTTGACAAGTTTCGGCTAAATTTTGTTTTCAATATAACTCAAAAACCATAAAAAATTGAAGCAGACAATATATCAGAAAAATGTTTCTCTCATTGAGATCTACATTTCATATAATTGGTTGAAAACTGTGCAACAAACCGTTTTCGAGGTTATGGCCCTTGACAGGTTTCGGCTAAATTTTGTTTTCAATATAACTCAAAAACCATAAAATATTGAAGCAGAAAATATACCAAAAAAATGTTCCTCTCATTGAGATCTACATTTGATATAAATTGTTGAAAACTGTGCGACAAACCGTTTTCGAGGTTATGGCCCTTGACAAGTTTTGGCAAATTTTGTTTTCAATATAACTCAAAAACCATAAAAAATTGAAGCAGACAATATATCAGAAAAATGTTTCCCTCATCGAGATCTACATGTGATGTAAAGAGTCGAAAACTGTGCGACAAACCGTTTCGAGGTTATGGCCCTTGACAGGTTTCGGCTAAATTTTGTTTTCAATATAACTCAAAAACCATAAAAAATTGAAGCAGACAATATACTAAAAAAATGTTTCTCTCATTGAGATCTACATTTGATATAAAGGGTTGAAAACTGTGCGACAAACAGTTTCATAGTGTACATTTTTTCAATATACATGACCAAAACACTAAATTTAATCAACTTACTTTGTTAGCTAAATAGAAGATACTTTCCGTTTAGAATGTGGATTTCAGTCTAAAAACGTATTTGCGCAAAGTATACGAGTCAATAAATCCTTAAAATCCCAGATTGAAGCACATGACCACCCCTCCCCCTTATTTGTAAATTTCGTCTGCTGTGATGTCCATTTCAGTTATCGTCAGTGAATCATAGTGTAAATCGTTTCTCAACAAGTTGTTTTAACTATCCGAACTGCATTTTACCTCACATTTGAATCAAATTGAAACAATTTCAGACGTGAATTTTTGTGTATTCGGTCGTCTGCTACGCGCCTCGTATCCTTATTTTACAGTGTGAAATTCCTTTGAAATAAAGCGAAAACCTCTTCCAATAATCGTCGGCATGCTCCGTTGATAATAATCCGTGTCGTCCTGAAGTAAACAATCACTGAGATTAAAGATCGTGCATCATGTCATATATAGGTCTGTTCAGGACCATGGTAACTCCCTAGTATGAGAAATTCAAACTATCACTGTGATATTATATAACAATGTCACGTGACTCCAGCTAGTGCATTTCTTGCCTTTTACCATAAATCTGTTTCTCTTCTCCTACAAGTAAAGAAAAGTCATTAAAATACAAAACATACAGTTAAAACAGAAAAATAAACAAACAAACAAATAAACAAAAAAAACTGGTTCCCGGTTTTTATACAATCATAGTTGCATATAAAACTATGAACCCAAAAAGGGCCCGGTTCTCCACCCAGGGCCAGCATGTTAAAAACAATATAAGAGCTTTAATTCGAGTCCAAGGTCAAGGTGACACCATAACAAGAATACCAGAATTGAACATTCTTAGCAACCATACATTTTCATAATCTATATGTTTTATGTCATTTCTGAACCGGAAGGTTGGTTTTTCCCTGGCAACATGCATCAAAGTCCTTAGCAACACACTCATTGCACTATTGACGTTTAGGTTTATTAGTTTTTGGCTTTTAATTTGAAAACTGTCAGATAATAAAGAAACCAGTTTAGTAAAATAAGCTTTTGTTGATAACTTAAACTGTTAACCATTACAGATAATATAGTAAACATGTATACTTTTGTGATCAATAAGAATAGACCTTCAATTTAAACACCTCAAGTCAGAGGTCATAGGCAAAAGTTCAAACCATTGAGCAAGAGCAGCCATAAATGTTTAGAAATAAACTTATTAATACACCTGTACTTACTTTTGATAAATCAATGACAACATATATCAATTTTACCAAGCTCCCACTGAAAAATCAAAGATTACCTGCAAAAAATAAAAGAAAATTTTACCAGAGCCCTGTTAGCTACTTGTGCAAAGTATACAATGTACCTTATACTTTGCATAAGTATCCACCTCCCACGACGAGGACGTAGGGTTGGATTTTTGGGAGGCACAGATTTTTTTATATATTTTATACGATTTCTTGGATTTTTTATTACTTTATTCATCCTGATTTTGCACAACAGTAAAAATACATAATTAGACTAAGATTTGATCTTCACCAAGATTGCTTCATGGTAACTGTAGTAAGTTGGCAACACTGAAATTTCTAAAGGCCTGATTCCCCTGAAGTACACATGATCAACCAATGTGGGCAAGACACATTATTTTTTATTCTGCAACTACCGCTTCAAATATACAAATACGACCCTATGAATAAAGCTAAACTTTTTTTGTAAGTAATGACGTCAGCTTCTGGTACATTTGTATAAACTTCTAAGGATATTTAGTATTCTATTCTGGTTTACGTCTTGTTGTCGAATATGATATTTGTTTGTGATGTCTGGCTATCATTCGAATACGCGCCGAAATTTCAAGTAAAAAACCGGCTTAAAGTGCACTTTTTCCTGTTTTCCAATAGTATAAAAGGTATTATCTGTTAGCAGAATAAAAAAAAACAATATTCGTACATTTTCAGAAAATATAAAGTTTATTTATACTCGTTGCAAAACAGGTAAGAAATGTTCGGCAGAGGCTTGCATTTCTACCTATTTCTAAGGCTCGTACAAATAAACTGTATATTTTTTGACAATGTACTAATATGCGAGTGAAGCGAAGCTCACTAATGTACAGATTCTGCCAAATTGCACGAGACCCAAAATATGATCATTAGAAAAAAAAACCTGGGCTACTCGGAATGCATTGAGAATTTATGAAAAGTATTTTCGCTTTTTTTTTACAAACGGCTAAAATTAAAGTGCATTAATATCATAGAAAACTGTTGGCTTAGAATTAAAAGAACTCTACAAATACGTGTTATGAGAATAACAAAACCCCTGGAATTGTTTGATGCAATTTTTGACATCTGGCAAAACTTCACGGTTGAATATGTACAAAACTTATATAATTCCATTCCAAGGAGAGTTTTGGCTTGCATAAGATCCAAGGGACACCTAACAAAATATTAAGGTAAGTCACAGCTTTATTTTAATATTTTTTGCTTGTTTTACTATTCAAGGCGAGATAACTCCAAGATGACGTCGGCCATTTTTTCGCGAATACTTTTGGCACGAGACTGTACATTCATATTATTGAATATTTATTTGGCCTAAAATATTGAATTCGATACAGTTTTTTTTCATATATGTGCATTGCATTGAACATTTTAAGCTGTCACTTCAAAAGGCACTGAATGTCAATGGTATATCTATGAATTAATACCTATCAATGGTAAACAATGTCAATGATTTCTAACACACGTCAGGCAATATCGAAAATCGAGATTAACAATGTCAAATCTGAAAGTCTGACAACTAATCAACTAAATACAAAACAGCGCTGGGGTCTATGAACCTGATACAAAAACTGGTATGCAATCCTCAACCCCGTAAAAAAGTTCGCTGATGAAAATTTTAACAAAGCAAGTTCGCTACGACCACAAGGAATCAAACAGGATATACAGATCTGATGCAATAACACACATGCGCACGAGGGTTGGTATACCACCTAAAACGGAGGTCGCTATTTCGGGTAGCCCGAACCCGAACCCGAGACAAAATCCCCGAGACAGAATTCGACTTTAATGAATTACTTAGTTATTTGAAAAATTTGTAAAAAATAATTTAAAGATATAACAGGCTTCTGATTTTTTTCGGTCCACCATTTTCAAAATGGCCGCAATTGAAATTTTGTTTTCAATATAACTCAAGAACCATACAAAATTGAAGCAGACAATATATCAGAAAAATGTTCCTCTCATTGAGATCTACATTTGAAATAAGATTCGAAAACTGCGCGACAAACCGTTTTCGAAGTTATGGCCCTTGACAGGTTTGGCTAAATTTTATTTTCAATATAACTCTAAAACCATAAAAAATTAAAGCAGACAATATATCAGAAAAATGTTCCTCTCATTAAGATCTACATTTGATATAATGGTCGAAAACTGCGACAAACCGTTTTCGAGGTTATGGCCCTTGACTGGTTTCGGCTAAATTTGGTTTTCAATATAACTCAAAAACCATAAAAATTGAAGCTGACAATATATCAGAAAAATGTTCCTCTCATTAAGATCTACATTTGATATAAATGGTCGAAAACTGTGCGGCTAACCGTTTTCGAGGTTATGGCCCTTGACATGTTTTGGCAAATCAGTTTTTGGCTTAAAACTTTAAAACGGTCAAAGATAATATAGTAAACATATGGGTTTTTTGTGACCGTCATAACAAGCTCTTCGATTTAAGACCAAAGTCGAATTGTTATGGGCAGCCATTTTCAAAATGGCCGATACCGTAAACAGTTTTTATAAAATAACAGGTAAACCGTACAAAATTGAAGCAGACAATACAAGGGAAAAATGTTCGTCACATCGAAATGTACAAAAAATGTTTCAGGTACGAACCGGAAGTGACATTTTGTCCATAGCAACCGACTAAAAGCCCTTAGCAACCATACATTTTCTCACTTGGGACCACTCGCTTTGTACAAAAAAACCATAGCAACTGACTGTAAAGTCATTAGCAACCATATACCTAGACATAACACTAACAAAATGCAGGGAAAGACCTCACATTTGTTCTCGGAACAAATGCGTTTTAATTATTATTATTATTATTATTTTTATTCTTCTTCTTTTCCGCCGCAGTTGTAAAAAAAGTGTCTTGACGCATCGCTTTGAAACTTGGCACACTTAACCGGCACTGACCGGGCTCGACCTGAGTCACCCTGTGAAACCGAGCTATTTTTAGAAACGGAGTTATCTCCCCAAACACTGTTTACCCTTGTTTTCAATTCAACTTTTAAACCGTAACCGATATCAAAATTCTAAGGTGTGGAAATAGTCACCTGACTCCTGACAATGATTAATCACGCAAAAAATTTTTTTTCGATCAACTTCCTGTTTACGCGATTTTCACGCAAAGTTTGTCGAAAATGTCAAAGTTGTTCGATTTCCACAAAAATTGGTTTCCAAGTAGATATGAGGGTCCCAATTACATCTATCGGAGCAAAATTTTTTTTTGGTCAACCATTTTCAAAATGGCCGCCATTGAAATTTTGTTTTCAATATAACTCAAAAACTATACAAAATTGAAGCAGACAATATACCAGAAAAATGTTCCTCTCCTTGCGATCTACATTTGATATATAGGGTTGAAAACTGTGTGACAAACCGTTTTCGAGGTTATGGCCCTTGACAGGTTTCGGCTAAATTTTGTTTTCAATATAACTCAAAAACCATAAAAAATTGAAGCAGACAATATATTAGAAAAATGTTCCTCTCGTTGAGATCTACATTTGATATAAAGTATCGAAAACTGTGCGACTAACCGTTTTCGAGGTTATGGCCCTTGACAGTTTTCGGATAAATTTTGTTTTCAATATAACTCTAAAACCATAAAAAAATGAAGCAGACAATATATTAGAAAAATGTTCCTCTCATTGAGATCTACATTTGATATAACTGGTCGAAAACTGTGCGACAAACCGTTTTCGAGGTTATGGCCCTTGACAGGTTTCGGCTAAATTTTGTTTTCAATATAACTCTAAAACCATAAAAAATTGAAGCAGACAATATATTAGAAAAATGTTCCTCTCATTGAGATCTACATTTGATATAACTGGTCGAAAACTGTGCGACAAACCGTTTTCGAGGTTATGGCCCTTGACAGGTTTCAGCTAAAGTTTGTTTTTAATATAACTCAAAAACCATAAAAATTTGAAGCAGAAAATATATTAGAAAAATGTTCCTCTCATTGAGATCTACATTTGATATAAATAATCGAAAACCGTGCGACTAACCGTTTTCGAGGTTATGGCCCTTGACAGGTTTCGGCTAAATTTTGTTTTCAATATAACTCAAAACGATACAAAATTGAAGCAGACAGTACATGGGAAACTGTATCGGGATCACTAACAGAATTCATATATTATCAAATATCATATTTTATGACCGGAAGTGACATTTTGTCCATAGCAACCAACTAAAAGTCCTTAGCAACCATACATTTTCTCACTTGGGACTGCTTGCTTTGTACACAAAAACCATAGCAACTAACTGTAAAGCCATTAGCAACCATATACCTAGACATAGCACTAACAAAATGCAGGGAAAGACCTCACATTTGTTCTCGGAACAAATGCGTTTTAATTATTATTAAGGTCTTTCCCCTTTCCGAGGGAAAGACCTTACTGTATTTCTTATGATTATTAAGGTCTTTCCCCTTTCCGAGGGAAAGACCTTACAGTATTTCTTATGATTATTATTATTATTATTATTATTATTTTTTTTCTTCTGCCACAGATGTCAAAAAAGTGTCTTGACGTATCGCTTTGAAACTTGGCACACTTAACCGACACTACCTGGGCTCGACCTGAGTCACCCTGCGACACCGATCTATTTTTAGAAACAGAGTTATCTCCCCAAACACTGTTTACCCTTGTGTTCAGATACACTCAGAAACAATGACAGATATCAAAAATCTAAAGTGAGGAAAATGTTGCCTGACTTATGGCCATGATTTGTCATGCATAAAAACATTCTTCGATCCACTTCCTGTTTACGCGATTTTGACGCGAAGTTTGTCGAAAACGTCAAAGTTGTCGGATTTACACAAAACTTGGTGTCCAAGTAGATATGAGGGTCCTAATTACATGTATCGGATCAAAAAAAATTTTTGGTCCACCATTTTCAAAATGGCCGCCATTGAAATTTTGTTTTCAATATAACTCAAAAACCATAAAAAATTGAAGCAGACAATATATGAGAAAAATGTTCCTCTCATTGAGATCTACATTTGATATAAAGGTTTGAAAACTGTGCGACAAACCGTTTTAGAGGTTATGGCCCTTGACAGGTTTCGGCTAAATTTTGTTTTCGAAGTAACTCAAAAACCATACAAAATTGAAGCAGACAATATATGAGAAAAATGTTCCTCTCATTGAGATCTACATTTGATATAACAGTTCGAAAACTGTGCGACAAACCGTTTTAGAGGTTATGGCCCTTGACAGGTTTCGGCTAAATTTTGTTTTCGAAATAACACAAAAACCATACAAAATTGAAGCAGACAATATATGAGAAAAATGTTCCTCTCATTGAGATCTACATTTGATATAACAGTTTGAAAACTGTGCGACAAACCGTTTTAGAGGTTATGGCCCTTGACAGGTTTCGGTTAAATTTTGTTTTCGAAATAACTCAAAAACCATCAAAAATTGAAGCAGACAATATATCAGAAAAATGTTCCTCTCATTGAAATCTACATTTGATATAATGGTTCAAAAACTGTGCGACAAACCGTTTTAGAGGTTATGGCCCTTGACAGGTTTCGGCTAAATTTTGTTTTCGAAATAACTCAAAAACCATACAAAATTGAAGCAGACAATATATGAGAAAAATGTTCCTCTCATTGAGATCTACATTTGATATAACAGTTCTTAAACTGTGCGACAAACCGTTTTAGAGGTTATGGCCCTTGACAGGTTTCGGCTAAATTTTGTTTTCGAAATAACTCAAAAACCATACAAAATTGAAGCAGACAATATATGAGAAAAATGTTCCTCTTATTGAGATCTACATTGGATATAACAGTTTGAAAACTGTGCGACAAACCGTTTTAGAGGTTATGGCCCTTGACAGGTTTCGGTTAAATTTTGTTTTCGAAATAACTCAAAAACCATCAAAAATTGAAGCAGACAATATATCAGAAAAATGTTCCTCTCATTGAAATCTACATTTGATATAATGGTTCAAAAACTGTGCGACAAACCGTTTTAGAGGTTATGGCCCTTGACAGGTTTCGGCTAAATTTTGTTTTCGAAATAACTCAAAAACCATAAAAATATTAAGCAGACAATATATCAGAAAAATGTTCCTCTCATTGAGATCTACATTTGATTTAAATTATTGAAAACTGTGCGACAAATCGTTTTCAAGTTATGGCCTTTGCGGTTTCGGCTCATCAGTATATGGCTTATAACTTTTAAACCGTCAGAGATAATATAGTGAACATAGGTTTTATGTGACCGTCTAAACAAGCCCTTCGTTTTAGGACCAAAGTCCAATAGTTATGGGCAGCAATTTTCAAAATTAGCAACCATATACCTAGAAATAACACTAAGAAAATGCCGGGAAAGACCTCACATTTGTTCTTTGAACAAATGACTTTTCATTATTATTGTTCTTCTTTTCTGCCATCAGTTGACGAAAAGTGTCGCGACATATCTTTCCGATACTTGGTACTATTATTTGGTCATACCGGTACTCGCCTTGGCCGACCCTGTGAACCCGATCTATTTTTAGTAACGGAGTTATCTGCCCCAGACAGGAAAACCTTGTGCACAGATCTCCTCCTAAATCATAACCGCTATCAAAAATCTGAAGTGCGGAAAATGTCGCTGGACGCCTGACGACATGTCATCACGCAAAAAATTTTTTTTCGATCCACTTCCTGTTTATGCGATTTTGACGCGAAATTTGTCGAAAACGTGAAAGTTGTCGGATTTACACAAAACTTGCTTTCCAAGTAGATATGAGGGTCCTAATTACATATATCGGATCAAAATTTTTTTTCGGTCCACCATTTTCAAAATGGCCGCCATTGAAATTTTGTTTTCGCTATAACTCAAAAACAGTAAAAAATTGAAGCAGACAATATATCAGAAAAATGTTCCTCTCATTGAAGTCTACATTTGATATATAGTGTCGAAAACTGTGCGACAAACCGTTTTCGAGGTTATGGCCCTTGACAGGTTTCGGCTAAATTTTGTTTTCAATATAACTCAAAAACCATAAAAAATTGAAGCAGACAATATATCAGAAAAATGTTTCTCTCATTGAGATCTACATTTGATATATATTGTCAAAAACTGTGCGACAAACCGTTTTCGAGGTTATGGCCCTTGACTTGTTTCGGCAAAATTTTGTTTTCAATATAACTCAAAAACAATAAAAAATTGAAGCAGACAATATATCAGAAAAATGTTCCTCTCACTGAGGTCTACATTTGATATAAGTGTCGAAAACTGTGCGACAAACCGTTTTCGAGGTTATGGCCCTTGACAGGTATCGGCTAAATTTTGTTTTCAATATAACTCAAAAACCATAAAAGATAGAAGCAGACAATAAATTGGACAAATACTCCTCTTATCAGGACCTTCGTTTGGTACATTGACCCAAAGCTGTACAATGAACCATTTTCGAGTTACTACCCTTGACGCGTTTCGGCTAATCTGTTTTTTGGTTAAAACTTGAAAAGGGTTAAAGATAATATAGTAAACATATAGGTTTAAAGTGATCAGTATCAAAAGAGCTTCAATTTGAGCGGAAGGTCAAAGGTCATAGGTCAAGGTCATACCCTAGCAACAAGGTAACTGTTATAAAAAAGTCCTTAGCAACCATATATTTTTAGAATCAGAATGATGTTCCTTACTGAAATATGTCATTTCACGACCGGAAGTGGCATTTTGTCCATAGCAACCAACTAAATGTCCTTAGCAACCATACATTTTCTGACTTTGGACCACTTGCTTTGTATATTAAAACCATAGTAACTGACCGTAAAGTCATTAGCAACTATATAGCTAGACATAACACTAACAAAATGCAGGGAAAGACCTCACATTTGTTCTCTGAATTATTATTATTATTCTTATTTTTTTCCGCCAAGTTTTCTTTTCCCATTATAAA
The DNA here is from genome assembly GCA_944474755.1 of Limnoperna fortunei. Taxonomy (NCBI): domain Eukaryota; kingdom Metazoa; phylum Mollusca; class Bivalvia; order Mytilida; family Modiolidae; genus Limnoperna; species Limnoperna fortunei. The sequence continues at coordinate 93,466,468 of OX104111.1, forward strand.
TTTTGTTTCGCGACATGTCGTAAAGACATTTTGTACTATGGATGTATAAGACATTACGCTTTCGCAGTTGACCCTGTCACACCGAACACTTGTTCTTTACGGAGTTATCTCCCCTGTTACAGAAAAGCTTGTGTGCAGATAAACTATGAAACCGTAAAAGATTTCGCAATAAAAGTTGTTGCAAAATGGTCAGCTATGGATTGCGACAATTTGTTACATATCGCGCAAAGTATTTTGACGACTCCTTGTAGGAGTTATTTCCCCTTATTTATTGGAAGTAAAATTTGTACCATTGTAACTCATGAACCAGAGGTGATATAGACTAGATATTTCACAGTTGGTCATCATTGACCTTGACCTTGAAAAAGGTCACAAGGTCAAAGGTCAAGGTCATGTTCTAATTTTTGACCCTTGATGGTGTGCAGATCTCCTCCTTTACTATAATAGATAGAGAACTGAAACCTTTACCAAAATGTGTATCATATTGAGATCTTGAATCGTCACTTTTTTTATTTGACATTTTTATAAGAGTTATCTCCCCTAGACCAATAAAATGTATTGTGAATTGCATTATATCACTATATCTCAGTAACTATAACAGATATATATATGAAACCTTATATCATTGGTCATCATTGACCTTGACCTTGAAAATGGACACAAGGTCAAAGGTCAAGGTCACGTTTGAAATTTTGGCATTGTCTTGTCATCGCTATTACTTTGAAACGGTAAAAGATAGGCTATAAGTTATAATGGATAAAATGTTGGTCTTATAAAGGCGCAACTTTTTCCTATTTAAAGGGAAAGGATCCGGCTTCATCTTATAGGAGTTATCCCCCATTACAACCATTGATAATTAGTTTTTCATTAATTACTTATCAACTATTGATAGTAGACGCATGGGGTCTTCACTATGGATCATTAGGACCCTTGACCTTGAAAACAAATACAAGGTCAAAGGTCAAGGTCATTTTCTAATTTTTTGTATATATTATAAGTAGTCATATCTTAATGACTTTAAGAGATATTGGCATAAATTCTTCAATGTTGATCACTGTTGACCTTCAGCATGGTCAAGGTCATGCTGTAAAAGTCAAGGTCAAAGTCCTTTATAAATGTTTTTCATGGTACTATGTATTTTGAATGGCTTCTTCTTTTAATGCTATTGCCTATAAGTAAATATTTACGTAGATTAAAAGATCAGTTGTCAAGGTCATTCAAGTTTTCTTACGTCCTATTTAATGACCTTTCTTATTTTTATAGATATCTAAATAGTTTTTTAATAACTTTTGTTCTTATTAATTGCTATAGACAAATTACGTATGTTTCTTAGCTTTTTGGTTTCAAGGTCATTTATTTAAGGTCTTCTTTTGAAGTGGAAAGCCTATTAATCGTTCTTTAGAACGATTGAACCTATATTATTATTATTACTTTTCTTCCGATCTAAAATTCAATTTAGTGCTGCCAAAAAGTTTCTTATCCGATCGAGCTGAAAATTTGGCGGTGTGATGGATACCCCGTGGGCTTTCTCCCATTCACCCTGTTAGCACGCCCCGTCAAAAATGAGGGCGTGGCAGGGACCCCCCATGAAAACGTTGTTATCACATCTCCTCCTAAGGCACACAAAATGGTACAATAAAATGGACGCCGATTGCATCTGGGATGGATGTCCTCAAATTGTCGATAGGTAGAAAATCGCTGGGCGCAACCAATAAAAAGTTACCAGTCGTGCAAGTCCAACACCACTTTTTATGTAAAAATCGTAATTTCCCGAAAAACGATGCATCCCAGCTGTTTGAAACCCTCGCCATTCGCTTTAGAATGTCGATTTCAGTCTAAAAATGTCTCCCCGTAAGGTGTACGAGTCAATAAATCCTTAAAATCCCACATTGAAACACGTGACCACCCCTCCCCCCAGCCACGTAAATTTCGTCTGTCGTGATGTCCGTTTCAGCCATCGTCAGTGAATGACCGTGTAAATCGTGTGTCAACAAGTTGTTCTAACTGTCCGAACTGCATTTTACCTGAAACAATAACAAATTGAAACAATTTCCGACGTCACTTTTTTGTGTATTCCATCGTCTGCTACGTGCCTCGTGTAATTATTTTACAGTGTAAAATTCCACTAAAATAAAATAAAAAAGTCTTTTATTAATTGTCGGCATGGTCCGTTGATATTAATCCGTGTCGTCCTGAAATAAACAATCACTGAGATTACAGATCGTGCATCATGTCCGTACAGACCATCGTAACTCCCTGTTGTGATAAAATAAAACTATCTCCGTGATATTATATAACAATGTCACGTGACTCCATCTAGTTCATTAATTTGCCTTTTACTATAAATCTCTTTCTCTTCCCCTACAAGTCAAGAAAAGTCATTAAAATACCAAACATATAATTAAAAACAGAAAAGTAAACAAACAAACAAATAAACAAAAAAAACTGGTTCCCGGTTTTTATATAATCATAGTTGCATATAAAACTATGAAACCAAAAAGGGCCCGGCTCCCCACCCAGGGCCAGCATGTTAAAAATTATAAAACATGCTGGCCCTGGGTGGGGGGCCGGGCCTTTTTTTTTATTCAATTTTTTTCCTGTTTTTTAAATAGAACGTTAGAAACAGTACCATGCCAAGAATATGGTTCCCCTGAAAGTTAAGAGCTCCCGTGGAGCTTGTTACACGGTTGATTTCATAGAGATATAACAGTGCCATACTTTGTAAATGTATCTGACTCCATTGACGACATAAATTAATTATCAGATAGTTAAACAATCATGAGGACCCCAGGTGGTCAGGGGAAGTTTTAGTCGTATATTCTTGGCATGAAAAGTAACCAAAAGGGGGGGGGGGGGGGAATACGGCTATATTACGATGTTATATATGTTCTACCCTCTGGGGCCTCTTGTTTGACGTTGAACGCCACCTTAAATTAAAGGTGGGAAGACCCTCAAATGTTAAACCGAACAGTTGATCTTTAATATTATTATTACTTTTCTTCCGATCTAAAATTCAATTTAGTGCTGCCAAAAAGTTTCTTATCCGATCGAGCTGAAAATTTGGCGGTGTGATGGATACCCCGTGGGCTTTCTCCCATTCACCCTGTTAGCACGCCCCGTCAAAAATGAGGGCGTGGCAGGGACCCCCCATGAAAACGTTGTTATCACATCTCCTCCTAAGGCACACAAAATGGTACAATAAAATGGACGCCGATTGCATCTGGGATGGATGTCCTCAAATTGTCGATAGGTAGAAAATCGCTGGGCGCAACCAATAAAAAGTTACCAGTCGTGCAAGTCCAACACCACTTTTTATGTAAAAATCGTAATTTCCCGAAAAACGATGCATCCCAGCTGTTTGAAACCCTCGCCATTCGCTTTAGAATGTCGATTTCAGTCTAAAAATGTCTCCCCGTAAGGTGTACGAGTCAATAAATCCTTAAAATCCCACATTGAAACACGTGACCACCCCTCCCCCCAGCCACGTAAATTTCGTCTGTCGTGATGTCCGTTTCAGCCATCGTCAGTGAATGACCGTGTAAATCGTGTGTCAACAAGTTGTTCTAACTGTCCGAACTGCATTTTACCTGAAACAATAACAAATTGAAACAATTTCCGACGTCACTTTTTTGTGTATTCCATCGTCTGCTACGTGCCTCGTGTAATTATTTTACAGTGTAAAATTCCACTAAAATAAAATAAAAAAGTCTTTTATTAATTGTCGGCATGGTCCGTTGATATTAATCCGTGTCGTCCTGAAATAAACAATCACTGAGATTACAGATCGTGCATCATGTCCGTACAGACCATCGTAACTCCCTGTTGTGATAAAATAAAACTATCTCCGTGATATTATATAACAATGTCACGTGACTCCATCTAGTTCATTAATTTGCCTTTTACTATAAATCTCTTTCTCTTCCCCTACAAGTCAAGAAAAGTCATTAAAATACCAAACATATAATTAAAAACAGAAAAGTAAACAAACAAACAAATAAACAAAAAAAACTGGTTCCCGGTTTTTATATAATCATAGTTGCATATAAAACTATGAAACCAAAAAGGGCCCGGCTCCCCACCCAGGGCCAGCATGTTAAAAATTATAAAACATGCTGGCCCTGGGTGGGGGGCCGGGCCTTTTTTTTTATTCAATTTTTTTCCTGTTTTTTAAATAGAACGTTAGAAACAGTACCATGCCAAGAATATGGTTCCCCTGAAAGTTAAGAGCTCCCGTGGAGCTTGTTACACGGTTGATTTCATAGAGATATAACAGTGCCATACTTTGTAAATGTATCTGACTCCATTGACGACATAAATTAATTATCAGATAGTTAAACAATCATGAGGACCCCAGGTGGTCAGGGGAAGTTTTAGTCGTATATTCTTGGCATGAAAAGTAACCAAAAGGGAGGGGGGGGGGGAATACGGCTATATTACGATGTTATATATGTTCTACCCTCTGGGGCCTCTTGTTTGACGTTGAACGCCACCTTAAATTAAAGGTGGGAAGACCCTCAAATGTTCAACCGAACAGTTGATCTTTAATATTATTATTACTTTTCTTCCGATCTAAAATTCAATTTAGTGCTGCCAAAAAGTTTCTTATCCGATCGAGCTGAAAATTTGGCGGTGTGATGGATACCCCGTGGGCTTTCTCCCATTCACCCTGTTAGCACGCCCCGTCAAAAATGAGGGCGTGGCAGGGACCCCCCATGAAAACGTTGTTATCACATCTCCTCCTAAGGCACACAAAATGGTACAATAAAATGGACGCCGATTGCATCTGGGATGGATGTCCTCAAATTGTCGATAGGTAGAAAATCGCTGGGCGCAACCAATAAAAAGTTACCAGTCGTGCAAGTCCAACACCACTTTTTATGTAAAAATCGTAATTTCCCGAAAAACGATGCATCCCAGCTGTTTGAAACCCTCGCCATTCGCTTTAGAATGTCGATTTCAGTCTAAAAATGTCTCCCCGTAAGGTGTACGAGTCAATAAATCCTTAAAATCCCACATTGAAACACGTGACCACCCCTCCCCCCAGCCACGTAAATTTCGTCTGTCGTGATGTCCGTTTCAGCCATCGTCAGTGAATGACCGTGTAAATCGTGTGTCAACAAGTTGTTCTAACTGTCCGAACTGCATTTTACCTGAAACAATAACAAATTGAAACAATTTCCGACGTCACTTTTTTGTGTATTCCATCGTCTGCTACGTGCCTCGTGTAATTATTTTACAGTGTAAAATTCCACTAAAATAAAATAAAAAAGTCTTTTATTAATTGTCGGCATGGTCCGTTGATATTAATCCGTGTCGTCCTGAAATAAACAATCACTGAGATTACAGATCGTGCATCATGTCCGTACAGACCATCGTAACTCCCTGTTGTGATAAAATAAAACTATCTCCGTGATATTATATAACAATGTCACGTGACTCCATCTAGTTCATTAATTTGCCTTTTACTATAAATCTCTTTCTCTTCCCCTACAAGTCAAGAAAAGTCATTAAAATACCAAACATATAATTAAAAACAGAAAAGTAAACAAACAAACAAATAAACAAAAAAAACTGGTTCCCGGTTTTTATATAATCATAGTTGCATATAAAACTATGAAACCAAAAAGGGCCCGGCTCCCCACCCAGGGCCAGCATGTTAAAAATTATAAAACATGCTGGCCCTGGGTGGGGGGCCGGGCCTTTTTTTTTATTCAATTTTTTTCCTGTTTTTTAAATAGAACGTTAGAAACAGTACCGAAAAGTAACCAAAAGGGAGGGGGGGGGGAATACGGCTATATTACGATGTTATATATGTTCTACCCTCTGGGGCCTCTTGTTTGACGTTGAACGCCACCTTAAATTAAAGGTGGGAAGACCCTCAAATGTTCAACCGAACAGTTGATCTTTAATATTATTATTACTTTTCTTCCGATCTAAAATTCAATTTAGTGCTGCCAAAAAGTTTCTTATCCGATCGAGCTGAAAATTTGGCGGTGTGATGGATACCCCGTGGGCTTTCTCCCATTCACCCTGTTAGCACGCCCCGTCAAAAATGAGGGCGTGGCAGGGACCCCCCATGAAAACGTTGTTATCACATCTCCTCCTAAGGCACACAAAATGGTACAATAAAATGGACGCCGATTGCATCTGGGATGGATGTCCTCAAATTGTCGATAGGTAGAAAATCGCTGGGCGCAACCAATAAAAAGTTACCAGTCGTGCAAGTCCAACACCACTTTTTATGTAAAAATCGTAATTTCCCGAAAAACGATGCATCCCAGCTGTTTGAAACCCTCGCCATTCGCTTTAGAATGTCGATTTCAGTCTAAAAATGTCTCCCCGTAAGGTGTACGAGTCAATAAATCCTTAAAATCCCACATTGAAACACGTGACCACCCCTCCCCCCAGCCACGTAAATTTCGTCTGTCGTGATGTCCGTTTCAGCCATCGTCAGTGAATGACCGTGTAAATCGTGTGTCAACAAGTTGTTCTAACTGTCCGAACTGCATTTTACCTGAAACAATAACAAATTGAAACAATTTCCGACGTCACTTTTTTGTGTATTCCATCGTCTGCTACGTGCCTCGTGTAATTATTTTACAGTGTAAAATTCCACTAAAATAAAATAAAAAAGTCTTTTATTAATTGTCGGCATGGTCCGTTGATATTAATCCGTGTCGTCCTGAAATAAACAATCACTGAGATTACAGATCGTGCATCATGTCCGTACAGACCATCGTAACTCCCTGTTGTGATAAAATAAAACTATCTCCGTGATATTATATAACAATGTCACGTGACTCCATCTAGTTCATTAATTTGCCTTTTACTATAAATCTCTTTCTCTTCCCCTACAAGTCAAGAAAAGTCATTAAAATACCAAACATATAATTAAAAACAGAAAAGTAAACAAACAAACAAATAAACAAAAAAAACTGGTTCCCGGTTTTTATATAATCATAGTTGCATATAAAACTATGAAACCAAAAAGGGCCCGGCTCCCCACCCAGGGCCAGCATGTTAAAAATTATAAAACATGCTGGCCCTGGGTGGGGGGCCGGGCCTTTTTTTTTATTCAATTTTTTTCCTGTTTTTTAAATAGAACGTTAGAAACAGTACCGAAAAGTAACCAAAAGGGAGGGGGGGGGGAATACGGCTATATTACGATGTTATATATGTTCTACCCTCTGGGGCCTCTTGTTTGACGTTGAACGCCACCTTAAATTAAAGGTGGGAAGACCCTCAAATGTTCAACCGAACAGTTGATCTTTAATATTATTATTACTTTTCTTCCGATCTAAAATTCAATTTAGTGCTGCCAAAAAGTTTCTTATCCGATCGAGCTGAAAATTTGGCGGTGTGATGGATACCCCGTGGGCTTTCTCCCATTCACCCTGTTAGCACGCCCCGTCAAAAATGAGGGCGTGGCAGGGACCCCCCATGAAAACGTTGTTATCACATCTCCTCCTAAGGCACACAAAATGGTACAATAAAATGGACGCCGATTGCATCTGGGATGGATGTCCTCAAATTGTCGATAGGTAGAAAATCGCTGGGCGCAACCAATAAAAAGTTACCAGTCGTGCAAGTCCAACACCACTTTTTATGTAAAAATCGTAATTTCCCGAAAAACGATGCATCCCAGCTGTTTGAAACCCTCGCCATTCGCTTTAGAATGTCGATTTCAGTCTAAAAATGTCTCCCCGTAAGGTGTACGAGTCAATAAATCCTTAAAATCCCACATTGAAACACGTGACCACCCCTCCCCCCAGCCACGTAAATTTCGTCTGTCGTGATGTCCGTTTCAGCCATCGTCAGTGAATGACCGTGTAAATCGTGTGTCAACAAGTTGTTCTAACTGTCCGAACTGCATTTTACCTGAAACAATAACAAATTGAAACAATTTCCGACGTCACTTTTTTGTGTATTCCATCGTCTGCTACGTGCCTCGTGTAATTATTTTACAGTGTAAAATTCCACTAAAATAAAATAAAAAAGTCTTTTATTAATTGTCGGCATGGTCCGTTGATATTAATCCGTGTCGTCCTGAAATAAACAATCACTGAGATTACAGATCGTGCATCATGTCCGTACAGACCATCGTAACTCCCTGTTGTGATAAAATAAAACTATCTCCGTGATATTATATAACAATGTCACGTGACTCCATCTAGTTCATTAATTTGCCTTTTACTATAAATCTCTTTCTCTTCCCCTACAAGTCAAGAAAAGTCATTAAAATACCAAACATATAATTAAAAACAGAAAAGTAAACAAACAAACAAATAAACAAAAAAAACTGGTTCCCGGTTTTTATATAATCATAGTTGCATATAAAACTATGAAACCAAAAAGGGCCCGGCTCCCCACCCAGGGCCAGCATGTTAAAAATTATAAAACATGCTGGCCCTGGGTGGGGGGCCGGGCCTTTTTTTTTATTCAATTTTTTTCCTGTTTTTTAAATAGAACGTTAGAAACAGTACCGAAAAGTAACCAAAAGGGAGGGGGGGGGGGAATACGGCTATATTACGATGTTATATATGTTCTACCCTCTGGGGCCTCTTGTTTGACGTTGAACGCCACCTTAAATTAAAGGTGGGAAGACCCTCAAATGTTCAACCGAACAGTTGATCTTTAATATTATTATTACTTTTCTTCCGATCTAAAATTCAATTTAGTGCTGCCAAAAAGTTTCTTATCCGATCGAGCTGAAAATTTGGCGGTGTGATGGATACCCCGTGGGCTTTCTCCCATTCACCCTGTTAGCACGCCCCGTCAAAAATGAGGGCGTGGCAGGGACCCCCCATGAAAACGTTGTTATCACATCTCCTCCTAAGGCACACAAAATGGTACAATAAAATGGACGCCGATTGCATCTGGGATGGATGTCCTCAAATTGTCGATAGGTAGAAAATCGCTGGGCGCAACCAATAAAAAGTTACCAGTCGTGCAAGTCCAACACCACTTTTTATGTAAAAATCGTAATTTCCCGAAAAACGATGCATCCCAGCTGTTTGAAACCCTCGCCATTCGCTTTAGAATGTCGATTTCAGTCTAAAAATGTCTCCCCGTAAGGTGTACGAGTCAATAAATCCTTAAAATCCCACATTGAAACACGTGACCACCCCTCCCCCCAGCCACGTAAATTTCGTCTGTCGTGATGTCCGTTTCAGCCATCGTCAGTGAATGACCGTGTAAATCGTGTGTCAACAAGTTGTTCTAACTGTCCGAACTGCATTTTACCTGAAACAATAACAAATTGAAACAATTTCCGACGTCACTTTTTTGTGTATTCCATCGTCTGCTACGTGCCTCGTGTAATTATTTTACAGTGTAAAATTCCACTAAAATAAAATAAAAAAGTCTTTTATTAATTGTCGGCATGGTCCGTTGATATTAATCCGTGTCGTCCTGAAATAAACAATCACTGAGATTACAGATCGTGCATCATGTCCGTACAGACCATCGTAACTCCCTGTTGTGATAAAATAAAACTATCTCCGTGATATTATATAACAATGTCACGTGACTCCATCTAGTTCATTAATTTGCCTTTTACTATAAATCTCTTTCTCTTCCCCTACAAGTCAAGAAAAGTCATTAAAATACCAAACATATAATTAAAAACAGAAAAGTAAACAAACAAACAAATAAACAAAAAAAACTGGTTCCCGGTTTTTATATAATCATAGTTGCATATAAAACTATGAAACCAAAAAGGGCCCGGCTCCCCACCCAGGGCCAGCATGTTAAAAATTATAAAACATGCTGGCCCTGGGTGGGGGGCCGGGCCTTTTTTTTTATTCAATTTTTTTCCTGTTTTTTAAATAGAACGTTAGAAACAGTACCGAAAAGTAACCAAAAGGGAGGGGGGGGGGAATACGGCTATATTACGATGTTATATATGTTCTACCCTCTGGGGCCTCTTGTTTGACGTTGAACGCCACCTTAAATTAAAGGTGGGAAGACCCTCAAATGTTCAACCGAACAGTTGATCTTTAATATTATTATTACTTTTCTTCCGATCTAAAATTCAATTTAGTGCTGCCAAAAAGTTTCTTATCCGATCGAGCTGAAAATTTGGCGGTGTGATGGATACCCCGTGGGCTTTCTCCCATTCACCCTGTTAGCACGCCCCGTCAAAAATGAGGGCGTGGCAGGGACCCCCCATGAAAACGTTGTTATCACATCTCCTCCTAAGGCACACAAAATGGTACAATAAAATGGACGCCGATTGCATCTGGGATGGATGTCCTCAAATTGTCGATAGGTAGAAAATCGCTGGGCGCAACCAATAAAAAGTTACCAGTCGTGCAAGTCCAACACCACTTTTTATGTAAAAATCGTAATTTCCCGAAAAACGATGCATCCCAGCTGTTTGAAACCCTCGCCATTCGCTTTAGAATGTCGATTTCAGTCTAAAAATGTCTCCCCGTAAGGTGTACGAGTCAATAAATCCTTAAAATCCCACATTGAAACACGTGACCACCCCTCCCCCCAGCCACGTAAATTTCGTCTGTCGTGATGTCCGTTTCAGCCATCGTCAGTGAATGACCGTGTAAATCGTGTGTCAACAAGTTGTTCTAACTGTCCGAACTGCATTTTACCTGAAACAATAACAAATTGAAACAATTTCCGACGTCACTTTTTTGTGTATTCCATCGTCTGCTACGTGCCTCGTGTAATTATTTTACAGTGTAAAATTCCACTAAAATAAAATAAAAAAGTCTTTTATTAATTGTCGGCATGGTCCGTTGATATTAATCCGTGTCGTCCTGAAATAAACAATCACTGAGATTACAGATCGTGCATCATGTCCGTACAGACCATCGTAACTCCCTGTTGTGATAAAATAAAACTATCTCCGTGATATTATATAACAATGTCACGTGACTCCATCTAGTTCATTAATTTGCCTTTTACTATAAATCTCTTTCTCTTCCCCTACAAGTCAAGAAAAGTCATTAAAATACCAAACATATAATTAAAAACAGAAAAGTAAACAAACAAACAAATAAACAAAAAAAACTGGTTCCCGGTTTTTATATAATCATAGTTGCATATAAAACTATGAAACCAAAAAGGGCCCGGCTCCCCACCCAGGGCCAGCATGTTAAAAATTATAAAACATGCTGGCCCTGGGTGGGGGGCCGGGCCTTTTTTTTTATTCAATTTTTTTCCTGTTTTTTAAATAGAACGTTAGAAACAGTACCATGCCAAGAATATGGTTCCCCTGAAAGTTAAGAGCTCCCGTGGAGCTTGTTACACGGTTGATTTCATAGAGATATAACAGTGCCATACTTTGTAAATGTATCTGACTCCATTGACGACATAAATTAATTATCAGATAGTTAAACAATCATGAGGACCCCAGGTGGTCAGGGGAAGTTTTAGTCGTATATTCTTGGCATGAAAAGTAACCAAAAGGGAGGGGGGGGGGGAATACGGCTATATTACGATGTTATATATGTTCTACCCTCTGGGGCCTCTTGTTTGACGTTGAACGCCACCTTAAATTAAAGGTGGGAAGACCCTCAAATGTTCAACCGAACAGTTGATCTTTAATATTATTATTACTTTTCTTCCGATCTAAAATTCAATTTAGTGCTGCCAAAAAGTTTCTTATCCGATCGAGCTGAAAATTTGGCGGTGTGATGGATACCCCGTGGGCTTTCTCCCATTCACCCTGTTAGCACGCCCCGTCAAAAATGAGGGCGTGGCAGGGACCCCCCATGAAAACGTTGTTATCACATCTCCTCCTAAGGCACACAAAATGGTACAATAAAATGGACGCCGATTGCATCTGGGATGGATGTCCTCAAATTGTCGATAGGTAGAAAATCGCTGGGCGCAACCAATAAAAAGTTACCAGTCGTGCAAGTCCAACACCACTTTTTATGTAAAAATCGTAATTTCCCGAAAAACGATGCATCCCAGCTGTTTGAAACCCTCGCCATTCGCTTTAGAATGTCGATTTCAGTCTAAAAATGTCTCCCCGTAAGGTGTACGAGTCAATAAATCCTTAAAATCCCACATTGAAACACGTGACCACCCCTCCCCCCAGCCACGTAAATTTCGTCTGTCGTGATGTCCGTTTCAGCCATCGTCAGTGAATGACCGTGTAAATCGTGTGTCAACAAGTTGTTCTAACTGTCCGAACTGCATTTTACCTGAAACAATAACAAATTGAAACAATTTCCGACGTCACTTTTTTGTGTATTCCATCGTCTGCTACGTGCCTCGTGTAATTATTTTACAGTGTAAAATTCCACTAAAATAAAATAAAAAAGTCTTTTATTAATTGTCGGCATGGTCCGTTGATATTAATCCGTGTCGTCCTGAAATAAACAATCACTGAGATTACAGATCGTGCATCATGTCCGTACAGACCATCGTAACTCCCTGTTGTGATAAAATAAAACTATCTCCGTGATATTATATAACAATGTCACGTGACTCCATCTAGTTCATTAATTTGCCTTTTACTATAAATCTCTTTCTCTTCCCCTACAAGTCAAGAAAAGTCATTAAAATACCAAACATATAATTAAAAACAGAAAAGTAAACAAACAAACAAATAAACAAAAAAAACTGGTTCCCGGTTTTTATATAATCATAGTTGCATATAAAACTATGAAACCAAAAAGGGCCCGGCTCCCCACCCAGGGCCAGCATGTTAAAAATTATAAAACATGCTGGCCCTGGGTGGGGGGCCGGGCCTTTTTTTTTATTCAATTTTTTTCCTGTTTTTTAAATAGAACGTTAGAAACAGTACCGAAAAGTAACCAAAAGGGAGGGGGGGGGGAATACGGCTATATTACGATGTTATATATGTTCTACCCTCTGGGGCCTCTTGTTTGACGTTGAACGCCACCTTAAATTAAAGGTGGGAAGACCCTCAAATGTTCAACCGAACAGTTGATCTTTAATATTATTATTACTTTTCTTCCGATCTAAAATTCAATTTAGTGCTGCCAAAAAGTTTCTTATCCGATCGAGCTGAAAATTTGGCGGTGTGATGGATACCCCGTGGGCTTTCTCCCATTCACCCTGTTAGCACGCCCCGTCAAAAATGAGGGCGTGGCAGGGACCCCCCATGAAAACGTTGTTATCACATCTCCTCCTAAGGCACACAAAATGGTACAATAAAATGGACGCCGATTGCATCTGGGATGGATGTCCTCAAATTGTCGATAGGTAGAAAATCGCTGGGCGCAACCAATAAAAAGTTACCAGTCGTGCAAGTCCAACACCACTTTTTATGTAAAAATCGTAATTTCCCGAAAAACGATGCATCCCAGCTGTTTGAAACCCTCGCCATTCGCTTTAGAATGTCGATTTCAGTCTAAAAATGTCTCCCCGTAAGGTGTACGAGTCAATAAATCCTTAAAATCCCACATTGAAACACGTGACCACCCCTCCCCCCAGCCACGTAAATTTCGTCTGTCGTGATGTCCGTTTCAGCCATCGTCAGTGAATGACCGTGTAAATCGTGTGTCAACAAGTTGTTCTAACTGTCCGAACTGCATTTTACCTGAAACAATAACAAATTGAAACAATTTCCGACGTCACTTTTTTGTGTATTCCATCGTCTGCTACGTGCCTCGTGTAATTATTTTACAGTGTAAAATTCCACTAAAATAAAATAAAAAAGTCTTTTATTAATTGTCGGCATGGTCCGTTGATATTAATCCGTGTCGTCCTGAAATAAACAATCACTGAGATTACAGATCGTGCATCATGTCCGTACAGACCATCGTAACTCCCTGTTGTGATAAAATAAAACTATCTCCGTGATATTATATAACAATGTCACGTGACTCCATCTAGTTCATTAATTTGCCTTTTACTATAAATCTCTTTCTCTTCCCCTACAAGTCAAGAAAAGTCATTAAAATACCAAACATATAATTAAAAACAGAAAAGTAAACAAACAAACAAATAAACAAAAAAAACTGGTTCCCGGTTTTTATATAATCATAGTTGCATATAAAACTATGAAACCAAAAAGGGCCCGGCTCCCCACCCAGGGCCAGCATGTTAAAAATTATAAAACATGCTGGCCCTGGGTGGGGGGCCGGGCCTTTTTTTTTATTCAATTTTTTTCCTGTTTTTTAAATAGAACGTTAGAAACAGTACCATGCCAAGAATATGGTTCCCCTGAAAGTTAAGAGCTCCCGTGGAGCTTGTTACACGGTTGATTTCATAGAGATATAACAGTGCCATACTTTGTAAATGTATCTGACTCCATTGACGACATAAATTAATTATCAGATAGTTAAACAATCATGAGGACCCCAGGTGGTCAGGGGAAGTTTTAGTCGTATATTCTTGGCATGAAAAGTAACCAAAAGGGAGGGGGGGGGGGAATACGGCTATATTACGATGTTATATATGTTCTACCCTCTGGGGCCTCTTGTTTGACGTTGAACGCCACCTTAAATTAAAGGTGGGAAGACCCTCAAATGTTCAACCGAACAGTTGATCTTTAATATTATTATTACTTTTCTTCCGATCTAAAATTCAATTTAGTGCTGCCAAAAAGTTTCTTATCCGATCGAGCTGAAAATTTGGCGGTGTGATGGATACCCCGTGGGCTTTCTCCCATTCACCCTGTTAGCACGCCCCGTCAAAAATGAGGGCGTGGCAGGGACCCCCCATGAAAACGTTGTTATCACATCTCCTCCTAAGGCACACAAAATGGTACAATAAAATGGACGCCGATTGCATCTGGGATGGATGTCCTCAAATTGTCGATAGGTAGAAAATCGCTGGGCGCAACCAATAAAAAGTTACCAGTCGTGCAAGTCCAACACCACTTTTTATGTAAAAATCGTAATTTCCCGAAAAACGATGCATCCCAGCTGTTTGAAACCCTCGCCATTCGCTTTAGAATGTCGATTTCAGTCTAAAAATGTCTCCCCGTAAGGTGTACGAGTCAATAAATCCTTAAAATCCCACATTGAAACACGTGACCACCCCTCCCCCCAGCCACGTAAATTTCGTCTGTCGTGATGTCCGTTTCAGCCATCGTCAGTGAATGACCGTGTAAATCGTGTGTCAACAAGTTGTTCTAACTGTCCGAACTGCATTTTACCTGAAACAATAACAAATTGAAACAATTTCCGACGTCACTTTTTTGTGTATTCCATCGTCTGCTACGTGCCTCGTGTAATTATTTTACAGTGTAAAATTCCACTAAAATAAAATAAAAAAGTCTTTTATTAATTGTCGGCATGGTCCGTTGATATTAATCCGTGTCGTCCTGAAATAAACAATCACTGAGATTACAGATCGTGCATCATGTCCGTACAGACCATCGTAACTCCCTGTTGTGATAAAATAAAACTATCTCCGTGATATTATATAACAATGTCACGTGACTCCATCTAGTTCATTAATTTGCCTTTTACTATAAATCTCTTTCTCTTCCCCTACAAGTCAAGAAAAGTCATTAAAATACCAAACATATAATTAAAAACAGAAAAGTAAACAAACAAACAAATAAACAAAAAAAACTGGTTCCCGGTTTTTATATAATCATAGTTGCATATAAAACTATGAAACCAAAAAGGGCCCGGCTCCCCACCCAGGGCCAGCATGTTAAAAATTATAAAACATGCTGGCCCTGGGTGGGGGGCCGGGCCTTTTTTTTTATTCAATTTTTTTCCTGTTTTTTAAATAGAACGTTAGAAACAGTACCGAAAAGTAACCAAAAGGGAGGGGGGGGGGAATACGGCTATATTACGATGTTATATATGTTCTACCCTCTGGGGCCTCTTGTTTGACGTTGAACGCCACCTTAAATTAAAGGTGGGAAGACCCTCAAATGTTCAACCGAACAGTTGATCTTTAATATTATTATTACTTTTCTTCCGATCTAAAATTCAATTTAGTGCTGCCAAAAAGTTTCTTATCCGATCGAGCTGAAAATTTGGCGGTGTGATGGATACCCCGTGGGCTTTCTCCCATTCACCCTGTTAGCACGCCCCGTCAAAAATGAGGGCGTGGCAGGGACCCCCCATGAAAACGTTGTTATCACATCTCCTCCTAAGGCACACAAAATGGTACAATAAAATGGACGCCGATTGCATCTGGGATGGATGTCCTCAAATTGTCGATAGGTAGAAAATCGCTGGGCGCAACCAATAAAAAGTTACCAGTCGTGCAAGTCCAACACCACTTTTTATGTAAAAATCGTAATTTCCCGAAAAACGATGCATCCCAGCTGTTTGAAACCCTCGCCATTCGCTTTAGAATGTCGATTTCAGTCTAAAAATGTCTCCCCGTAAGGTGTACGAGTCAATAAATCCTTAAAATCCCACATTGAAACACGTGACCACCCCTCCCCCCAGCCACGTAAATTTCGTCTGTCGTGATGTCCGTTTCAGCCATCGTCAGTGAATGACCGTGTAAATCGTGTGTCAACAAGTTGTTCTAACTGTCCGAACTGCATTTTACCTGAAACAATAACAAATTGAAACAATTTCCGACGTCACTTTTTTGTGTATTCCATCGTCTGCTACGTGCCTCGTGTAATTATTTTACAGTGTAAAATTCCACTAAAATAAAATAAAAAAGTCTTTTATTAATTGTCGGCATGGTCCGTTGATATTAATCCGTGTCGTCCTGAAATAAACAATCACTGAGATTACAGATCGTGCATCATGTCCGTACAGACCATCGTAACTCCCTGTTGTGATAAAATAAAACTATCTCCGTGATATTATATAACAATGTCACGTGACTCCATCTAGTTCATTAATTTGCCTTTTACTATAAATCTCTTTCTCTTCCCCTACAAGTCAAGAAAAGTCATTAAAATACCAAACATATAATTAAAAACAGAAAAGTAAACAAACAAACAAATAAACAAAAAAAACTGGTTCCCGGTTTTTATATAATCATAGTTGCATATAAAACTATGAAACCAAAAAGGGCCCGGCTCCCCACCCAGGGCCAGCATGTTAAAAATTATAAAACATGCTGGCCCTGGGTGGGGGGCCGGGCCTTTTTTTTTATTCAATTTTTTTCCTGTTTTTTAAATAGAACGTTAGAAACAGTACCATGCCAAGAATATGGTTCCCCTGAAAGTTAAGAGCTCCCGTGGAGCTTGTTACACGGTTGATTTCATAGAGATATAACAGTGCCATACTTTGTAAATGTATCTGACTCCATTGACGACATAAATTAATTATCAGATAGTTAAACAATCATGAGGACCCCAGGTGGTCAGGGGAAGTTTTAGTCGTATATTCTTGGCATGAAAAGTAACCAAAAGGGAGGGGGGGGGGAATACGGCTATATTACGATGTTATATATGTTCTACCCTCTGGGGCCTCTTGTTTGACGTTGAACGCCACCTTAAATTAAAGGTGGGAAGACCCTCAAATGTTCAACCGAACAGTTGATCTTTAATATTATTATTACTTTTCTTCCGATCTAAAATTCAATTTAGTGCTGCCAAAAAGTTTCTTATCCGATCGAGCTGAAAATTTGGCGGTGTGATGGATACCCCGTGGGCTTTCTCCCATTCACCCTGTTAGCACGCCCCGTCAAAAATGAGGGCGTGGCAGGGACCCCCCATGAAAACGTTGTTATCACATCTCCTCCTAAGGCACACAAAATGGTACAATAAAATGGACGCCGATTGCATCTGGGATGGATGTCCTCAAATTGTCGATAGGTAGAAAATCGCTGGGCGCAACCAATAAAAAGTTACCAGTCGTGCAAGTCCAACACCACTTTTTATGTAAAAATCGTAATTTCCCGAAAAACGATGCATCCCAGCTGTTTGAAACCCTCGCCATTCGCTTTAGAATGTCGATTTCAGTCTAAAAATGTCTCCCCGTAAGGTGTACGAGTCAATAAATCCTTAAAATCCCACATTGAAACACGTGACCACCCCTCCCCCCAGCCACGTAAATTTCGTCTGTCGTGATGTCCGTTTCAGCCATCGTCAGTGAATGACCGTGTAAATCGTGTGTCAACAAGTTGTTCTAACTGTCCGAACTGCATTTTACCTGAAACAATAACAAATTGAAACAATTTCCGACGTCACTTTTTTGTGTATTCCATCGTCTGCTACGTGCCTCGTGTAATTATTTTACAGTGTAAAATTCCACTAAAATAAAATAAAAAAGTCTTTTATTAATTGTCGGCATGGTCCGTTGATATTAATCCGTGTCGTCCTGAAATAAACAATCACTGAGATTACAGATCGTGCATCATGTCCGTACAGACCATCGTAACTCCCTGTTGTGATAAAATAAAACTATCTCCGTGATATTATATAACAATGTCACGTGACTCCATCTAGTTCATTAATTTGCCTTTTACTATAAATCTCTTTCTCTTCCCCTACAAGTCAAGAAAAGTCATTAAAATACCAAACATATAATTAAAAACAGAAAAGTAAACAAACAAACAAATAAACAAAAAAAACTGGTTCCCGGTTTTTATATAATCATAGTTGCATATAAAACTATGAAACCAAAAAGGGCCCGGCTCCCCACCCAGGGCCAGCATGTTAAAAATTATAAAACATGCTGGCCCTGGGTGGGGGGCCGGGCCTTTTTTTTTATTCAATTTTTTTCCTGTTTTTTAAATAGAACGTTAGAAACAGTACCGAAAAGTAACCAAAAGGGAGGGGGGGGGGAATACGGCTATATTACGATGTTATATATGTTCTACCCTCTGGGGCCTCTTGTTTGACGTTGAACGCCACCTTAAATTAAAGGTGGGAAGACCCTCAAATGTTCAACCGAACAGTTGATCTTTAATATTATTATTACTTTTCTTCCGATCTAAAATTCAATTTAGTGCTGCCAAAAAGTTTCTTATCCGATCGAGCTGAAAATTTGGCGGTGTGATGGATACCCCGTGGGCTTTCTCCCATTCACCCTGTTAGCACGCCCCGTCAAAAATGAGGGCGTGGCAGGGACCCCCCATGAAAACGTTGTTATCACATCTCCTCCTAAGGCACACAAAATGGTACAATAAAATGGACGCCGATTGCATCTGGGATGGATGTCCTCAAATTGTCGATAGGTAGAAAATCGCTGGGCGCAACCAATAAAAAGTTACCAGTCGTGCAAGTCCAACACCACTTTTTATGTAAAAATCGTAATTTCCCGAAAAACGATGCATCCCAGCTGTTTGAAACCCTCGCCATTCGCTTTAGAATGTCGATTTCAGTCTAAAAATGTCTCCCCGTAAGGTGTACGAGTCAATAAATCCTTAAAATCCCACATTGAAACACGTGACCACCCCTCCCCCCAGCCACGTAAATTTCGTCTGTCGTGATGTCCGTTTCAGCCATCGTCAGTGAATGACCGTGTAAATCGTGTGTCAACAAGTTGTTCTAACTGTCCGAACTGCATTTTACCTGAAACAATAACAAATTGAAACAATTTCCGACGTCACTTTTTTGTGTATTCCATCGTCTGCTACGTGCCTCGTGTAATTATTTTACAGTGTAAAATTCCACTAAAATAAAATAAAAAAGTCTTTTATTAATTGTCGGCATGGTCCGTTGATATTAATCCGTGTCGTCCTGAAATAAACAATCACTGAGATTACAGATCGTGCATCATGTCCGTACAGACCATCGTAACTCCCTGTTGTGATAAAATAAAACTATCTCCGTGATATTATATAACAATGTCACGTGACTCCATCTAGTTCATTAATTTGCCTTTTACTATAAATCTCTTTCTCTTCCCCTACAAGTCAAGAAAAGTCATTAAAATACCAAACATATAATTAAAAACAGAAAAGTAAACAAACAAACAAATAAACAAAAAAAACTGGTTCCCGGTTTTTATATAATCATAGTTGCATATAAAACTATGAAACCAAAAAGGGCCCGGCTCCCCACCCAGGGCCAGCATGTTAAAAATTATAAAACATGCTGGCCCTGGGTGGGGGGCCGGGCCTTTTTTTTTATTCAATTTTTTTCCTGTTTTTTAAATAGAACGTTAGAAACAGTACCGAAAAGTAACCAAAAGGGAGGGGGGGGGGAATACGGCTATATTACGATGTTATATATGTTCTACCCTCTGGGGCCTCTTGTTTGACGTTGAACGCCACCTTAAATTAAAGGTGGGAAGACCCTCAAATGTTCAACCGAACAGTTGATCTTTAATATTATTATTACTTTTCTTCCGATCTAAAATTCAATTTAGTGCTGCCAAAAAGTTTCTTATCCGATCGAGCTGAAAATTTGGCGGTGTGATGGATACCCCGTGGGCTTTCTCCCATTCACCCTGTTAGCACGCCCCGTCAAAAATGAGGGCGTGGCAGGGACCCCCCATGAAAACGTTGTTATCACATCTCCTCCTAAGGCACACAAAATGGTACAATAAAATGGACGCCGATTGCATCTGGGATGGATGTCCTCAAATTGTCGATAGGTAGAAAATCGCTGGGCGCAACCAATAAAAAGTTACCAGTCGTGCAAGTCCAACACCACTTTTTATGTAAAAATCGTAATTTCCCGAAAAACGATGCATCCCAGCTGTTTGAAACCCTCGCCATTCGCTTTAGAATGTCGATTTCAGTCTAAAAATGTCTCCCCGTAAGGTGTACGAGTCAATAAATCCTTAAAATCCCACATTGAAACACGTGACCACCCCTCCCCCCAGCCACGTAAATTTCGTCTGTCGTGATGTCCGTTTCAGCCATCGTCAGTGAATGACCGTGTAAATCGTGTGTCAACAAGTTGTTCTAACTGTCCGAACTGCATTTTACCTGAAACAATAACAAATTGAAACAATTTCCGACGTCACTTTTTTGTGTATTCCATCGTCTGCTACGTGCCTCGTGTAATTATTTTACAGTGTAAAATTCCACTAAAATAAAATAAAAAAGTCTTTTATTAATTGTCGGCATGGTCCGTTGATATTAATCCGTGTCGTCCTGAAATAAACAATCACTGAGATTACAGATCGTGCATCATGTCCGTACAGACCATCGTAACTCCCTGTTGTGATAAAATAAAACTATCTCCGTGATATTATATAACAATGTCACGTGACTCCATCTAGTTCATTAATTTGCCTTTTACTATAAATCTCTTTCTCTTCCCCTACAAGTCAAGAAAAGTCATTAAAATACCAAACATATAATTAAAAACAGAAAAGTAAACAAACAAACAAATAAACAAAAAAAACTGGTTCCCGGTTTTTATATAATCATAGTTGCATATAAAACTATGAAACCAAAAAGGGCCCGGCTCCCCACCCAGGGCCAGCATGTTAAAAATTATAAAACATGCTGGCCCTGGGTGGGGGGCCGGGCCTTTTTTTTTATTCAATTTTTTTCCTGTTTTTTAAATAGAACGTTAGAAACAGTACCATGCCAAGAATATGGTTCCCCTGAAAGTTAAGAGCTCCCGTGGAGCTTGTTACACGGTTGATTTCATAGAGATATAACAGTGCCATACTTTGTAAATGTATCTGACTCCATTGACGACATAAATTAATTATCAGATAGTTAAACAATCATGAGGACCCCAGGTGGTCAGGGGAAGTTTTAGTCGTATATTCTTGGCATGAAAAGTAACCAAAAGGGAGGGGGGGGGGGAATACGGCTATATTACGATGTTATATATGTTCTACCCTCTGGGGCCTCTTGTTTGACGTTGAACGCCACCTTAAATTAAAGGTGGGAAGACCCTCAAATGTTCAACCGAACAGTTGATCTTTAATATTATTATTACTTTTCTTCCGATCTAAAATTCAATTTAGTGCTGCCAAAAAGTTTCTTATCCGATCGAGCTGAAAATTTGGCGGTGTGATGGATACCCCGTGGGCTTTCTCCCATTCACCCTGTTAGCACGCCCCGTCAAAAATGAGGGCGTGGCAGGGACCCCCCATGAAAACGTTGTTATCACATCTCCTCCTAAGGCACACAAAATGGTACAATAAAATGGACGCCGATTGCATCTGGGATGGATGTCCTCAAATTGTCGATAGGTAGAAAATCGCTGGGCGCAACCAATAAAAAGTTACCAGTCGTGCAAGTCCAACACCACTTTTTATGTAAAAATCGTAATTTCCCGAAAAACGATGCATCCCAGCTGTTTGAAACCCTCGCCATTCGCTTTAGAATGTCGATTTCAGTCTAAAAATGTCTCCCCGTAAGGTGTACGAGTCAATAAATCCTTAAAATCCCACATTGAAACACGTGACCACCCCTCCCCCCAGCCACGTAAATTTCGTCTGTCGTGATGTCCGTTTCAGCCATCGTCAGTGAATGACCGTGTAAATCGTGTGTCAACAAGTTGTTCTAACTGTCCGAACTGCATTTTACCTGAAACAATAACAAATTGAAACAATTTCCGACGTCACTTTTTTGTGTATTCCATCGTCTGCTACGTGCCTCGTGTAATTATTTTACAGTGTAAAATTCCACTAAAATAAAATAAAAAAGTCTTTTATTAATTGTCGGCATGGTCCGTTGATATTAATCCGTGTCGTCCTGAAATAAACAATCACTGAGATTACAGATCGTGCATCATGTCCGTACAGACCATCGTAACTCCCTGTTGTGATAAAATAAAACTATCTCCGTGATATTATATAACAATGTCACGTGACTCCATCTAGTTCATTAATTTGCCTTTTACTATAAATCTCTTTCTCTTCCCCTACAAGTCAAGAAAAGTCATTAAAATACCAAACATATAATTAAAAACAGAAAAGTAAACAAACAAACAAATAAACAAAAAAAACTGGTTCCCGGTTTTTATATAATCATAGTTGCATATAAAACTATGAAACCAAAAAGGGCCCGGCTCCCCACCCAGGGCCAGCATGTTAAAAATTATAAAACATGCTGGCCCTGGGTGGGGGGCCGGGCCTTTTTTTTTATTCAATTTTTTTCCTGTTTTTTAAATAGAACGTTAGAAACAGTACCATGCCAAGAATATGGTTCCCCTGAAAGTTAAGAGCTCCCGTGGAGCTTGTTACACGGTTGATTTCATAGAGATATAACAGTGCCATACTTTGTAAATGTATCTGACTCCATTGACGACATAAATTAATTATCAGATAGTTAAACAATCATGAGGACCCCAGGTGGTCAGGGGAAGTTTTAGTCGTATATTCTTGGCATGAAAAGTAACCAAAAGGGAGGGGGGGGGGGAATACGGCTATATTACGATGTTATATATGTTCTACCCTCTGGGGCCTCTTGTTTGACGTTGAACGCCACCTTAAATTAAAGGTGGGAAGACCCTCAAATGTTCAACCGAACAGTTGATCTTTAATATTATTATTACTTTTCTTCCGATCTAAAATTCAATTTAGTGCTGCCAAAAAGTTTCTTATCCGATCGAGCTGAAAATTTGGCGGTGTGATGGATACCCCGTGGGCTTTCTCCCATTCACCCTGTTAGCACGCCCCGTCAAAAATGAGGGCGTGGCAGGGACCCCCCATGAAAACGTTGTTATCACATCTCCTCCTAAGGCACACAAAATGGTACAATAAAATGGACGCCGATTGCATCTGGGATGGATGTCCTCAAATTGTCGATAGGTAGAAAATCGCTGGGCGCAACCAATAAAAAGTTACCAGTCGTGCAAGTCCAACACCACTTTTTATGTAAAAATCGTAATTTCCCGAAAAACGATGCATCCCAGCTGTTTGAAACCCTCGCCATTCGCTTTAGAATGTCGATTTCAGTCTAAAAATGTCTCCCCGTAAGGTGTACGAGTCAATAAATCCTTAAAATCCCACATTGAAACACGTGACCACCCCTCCCCCCAGCCACGTAAATTTCGTCTGTCGTGATGTCCGTTTCAGCCATCGTCAGTGAATGACCGTGTAAATCGTGTGTCAACAAGTTGTTCTAACTGTCCGAACTGCATTTTACCTGAAACAATAACAAATTGAAACAATTTCCGACGTCACTTTTTTGTGTATTCCATCGTCTGCTACGTGCCTCGTGTAATTATTTTACAGTGTAAAATTCCACTAAAATAAAATAAAAAAGTCTTTTATTAATTGTCGGCATGGTCCGTTGATATTAATCCGTGTCGTCCTGAAATAAACAATCACTGAGATTACAGATCGTGCATCATGTCCGTACAGACCATCGTAACTCCCTGTTGTGATAAAATAAAACTATCTCCGTGATATTATATAACAATGTCACGTGACTCCATCTAGTTCATTAATTTGCCTTTTACTATAAATCTCTTTCTCTTCCCCTACAAGTCAAGAAAAGTCATTAAAATACCAAACATATAATTAAAAACAGAAAAGTAAACAAACAAACAAATAAACAAAAAAAACTGGTTCCCGGTTTTTATATAATCATAGTTGCATATAAAACTATGAAACCAAAAAGGGCCCGGCTCCCCACCCAGGGCCAGCATGTTAAAAATTATAAAACATGCTGGCCCTGGGTGGGGGGCCGGGCCTTTTTTTTTATTCAATTTTTTTCCTGTTTTTTAAATAGAACGTTAGAAACAGTACCATGCCAAGAATATGGTTCCCCTGAAAGTTAAGAGCTCCCGTGGAGCTTGTTACACGGTTGATTTCATAGAGATATAACAGTGCCATACTTTGTAAATGTATCTGACTCCATTGACGACATAAATTAATTATCAGATAGT
The DNA here is from genome assembly GCA_944474755.1 of Limnoperna fortunei. NCBI lineage: Eukaryota > Metazoa > Mollusca > Bivalvia > Mytilida > Modiolidae > Limnoperna > Limnoperna fortunei. The sequence goes on from OX104111.1 coordinate 93,491,090, forward strand.
TAAACAATCATGAGGACCCCAGGTGGTCAGGGGAAGTTTTAGTCGTATATTCTTGGCATGAAAAGTAACCAAAAGGGAGGGGGGGGGGGAATACGGCTATATTACGATGTTATATATGTTCTACCCTCTGGGGCCTCTTGTTTGACGTTGAACGCCACCTTAAATTAAAGGTGGGAAGACCCTCAAATGTTCAACCGAACAGTTGATCTTTAATATTATTATTACTTTTCTTCCGATCTAAAATTCAATTTAGTGCTGCCAAAAAGTTTCTTATCCGATCGAGCTGAAAATTTGGCGGTGTGATGGATACCCCGTGGGCTTTCTCCCATTCACCCTGTTAGCACGCCCCGTCAAAAATGAGGGCGTGGCAGGGACCCCCCATGAAAACGTTGTTATCACATCTCCTCCTAAGGCACACAAAATGGTACAATAAAATGGACGCCGATTGCATCTGGGATGGATGTCCTCAAATTGTCGATAGGTAGAAAATCGCTGGGCGCAACCAATAAAAAGTTACCAGTCGTGCAAGTCCAACACCACTTTTTATGTAAAAATCGTAATTTCCCGAAAAACGATGCATCCCAGCTGTTTGAAACCCTCGCCATTCGCTTTAGAATGTCGATTTCAGTCTAAAAATGTCTCCCCGTAAGGTGTACGAGTCAATAAATCCTTAAAATCCCACATTGAAACACGTGACCACCCCTCCCCCCAGCCACGTAAATTTCGTCTGTCGTGATGTCCGTTTCAGCCATCGTCAGTGAATGACCGTGTAAATCGTGTGTCAACAAGTTGTTCTAACTGTCCGAACTGCATTTTACCTGAAACAATAACAAATTGAAACAATTTCCGACGTCACTTTTTTGTGTATTCCATCGTCTGCTACGTGCCTCGTGTAATTATTTTACAGTGTAAAATTCCACTAAAATAAAATAAAAAAGTCTTTTATTAATTGTCGGCATGGTCCGTTGATATTAATCCGTGTCGTCCTGAAATAAACAATCACTGAGATTACAGATCGTGCATCATGTCCGTACAGACCATCGTAACTCCCTGTTGTGATAAAATAAAACTATCTCCGTGATATTATATAACAATGTCACGTGACTCCATCTAGTTCATTAATTTGCCTTTTACTATAAATCTCTTTCTCTTCCCCTACAAGTCAAGAAAAGTCATTAAAATACCAAACATATAATTAAAAACAGAAAAGTAAACAAACAAACAAATAAACAAAAAAAACTGGTTCCCGGTTTTTATATAATCATAGTTGCATATAAAACTATGAAACCAAAAAGGGCCCGGCTCCCCACCCAGGGCCAGCATGTTAAAAATTATAAAACATGCTGGCCCTGGGTGGGGGGCCGGGCCTTTTTTTTTATTCAATTTTTTTCCTGTTTTTTAAATAGAACGTTAGAAACAGTACCATGCCAAGAATATGGTTCCCCTGAAAGTTAAGAGCTCCCGTGGAGCTTGTTACACGGTTGATTTCATAGAGATATAACAGTGCCATACTTTGTAAATGTATCTGACTCCATTGACGACATAAATTAATTATCAGATAGTTAAACAATCATGAGGACCCCAGGTGGTCAGGGGAAGTTTTAGTCGTATATTCTTGGCATGAAAAGTAACCAAAAGGGAGGGGGGGGGGGAATACGGCTATATTACGATGTTATATATGTTCTACCCTCTGGGGCCTCTTGTTTGACGTTGAACGCCACCTTAAATTAAAGGTGGGAAGACCCTCAAATGTTCAACCGAACAGTTGATCTTTAATATTATTATTACTTTTCTTCCGATCTAAAATTCAATTTAGTGCTGCCAAAAAGTTTCTTATCCGATCGAGCTGAAAATTTGGCGGTGTGATGGATACCCCGTGGGCTTTCTCCCATTCACCCTGTTAGCACGCCCCGTCAAAAATGAGGGCGTGGCAGGGACCCCCCATGAAAACGTTGTTATCACATCTCCTCCTAAGGCACACAAAATGGTACAATAAAATGGACGCCGATTGCATCTGGGATGGATGTCCTCAAATTGTCGATAGGTAGAAAATCGCTGGGCGCAACCAATAAAAAGTTACCAGTCGTGCAAGTCCAACACCACTTTTTATGTAAAAATCGTAATTTCCCGAAAAACGATGCATCCCAGCTGTTTGAAACCCTCGCCATTCGCTTTAGAATGTCGATTTCAGTCTAAAAATGTCTCCCCGTAAGGTGTACGAGTCAATAAATCCTTAAAATCCCACATTGAAACACGTGACCACCCCTCCCCCCAGCCACGTAAATTTCGTCTGTCGTGATGTCCGTTTCAGCCATCGTCAGTGAATGACCGTGTAAATCGTGTGTCAACAAGTTGTTCTAACTGTCCGAACTGCATTTTACCTGAAACAATAACAAATTGAAACAATTTCCGACGTCACTTTTTTGTGTATTCCATCGTCTGCTACGTGCCTCGTGTAATTATTTTACAGTGTAAAATTCCACTAAAATAAAATAAAAAAGTCTTTTATTAATTGTCGGCATGGTCCGTTGATATTAATCCGTGTCGTCCTGAAATAAACAATCACTGAGATTACAGATCGTGCATCATGTCCGTACAGACCATCGTAACTCCCTGTTGTGATAAAATAAAACTATCTCCGTGATATTATATAACAATGTCACGTGACTCCATCTAGTTCATTAATTTGCCTTTTACTATAAATCTCTTTCTCTTCCCCTACAAGTCAAGAAAAGTCATTAAAATACCAAACATATAATTAAAAACAGAAAAGTAAACAAACAAACAAATAAACAAAAAAAACTGGTTCCCGGTTTTTATATAATCATAGTTGCATATAAAACTATGAAACCAAAAAGGGCCCGGCTCCCCACCCAGGGCCAGCATGTTAAAAATTATAAAACATGCTGGCCCTGGGTGGGGGGCCGGGCCTTTTTTTTTATTCAATTTTTTTCCTGTTTTTTAAATAGAACGTTAGAAACAGTACCATGCCAAGAATATGGTTCCCCTGAAAGTTAAGAGCTCCCGTGGAGCTTGTTACACGGTTGATTTCATAGAGATATAACAGTGCCATACTTTGTAAATGTATCTGACTCCATTGACGACATAAATTAATTATCAGATAGTTAAACAATCATGAGGACCCCAGGTGGTCAGGGGAAGTTTTAGTCGTATATTCTTGGCATGAAAAGTAACCAAAAGGGAGGGGGGGGGGGAATACGGCTATATTACGATGTTATATATGTTCTACCCTCTGGGGCCTCTTGTTTGACGTTGAACGCCACCTTAAATTAAAGGTGGGAAGACCCTCAAATGTTCAACCGAACAGTTGATCTTTAATATTATTATTACTTTTCTTCCGATCTAAAATTCAATTTAGTGCTGCCAAAAAGTTTCTTATCCGATCGAGCTGAAAATTTGGCGGTGTGATGGATACCCCGTGGGCTTTCTCCCATTCACCCTGTTAGCACGCCCCGTCAAAAATGAGGGCGTGGCAGGGACCCCCCATGAAAACGTTGTTATCACATCTCCTCCTAAGGCACACAAAATGGTACAATAAAATGGACGCCGATTGCATCTGGGATGGATGTCCTCAAATTGTCGATAGGTAGAAAATCGCTGGGCGCAACCAATAAAAAGTTACCAGTCGTGCAAGTCCAACACCACTTTTTATGTAAAAATCGTAATTTCCCGAAAAACGATGCATCCCAGCTGTTTGAAACCCTCGCCATTCGCTTTAGAATGTCGATTTCAGTCTAAAAATGTCTCCCCGTAAGGTGTACGAGTCAATAAATCCTTAAAATCCCACATTGAAACACGTGACCACCCCTCCCCCCAGCCACGTAAATTTCGTCTGTCGTGATGTCCGTTTCAGCCATCGTCAGTGAATGACCGTGTAAATCGTGTGTCAACAAGTTGTTCTAACTGTCCGAACTGCATTTTACCTGAAACAATAACAAATTGAAACAATTTCCGACGTCACTTTTTTGTGTATTCCATCGTCTGCTACGTGCCTCGTGTAATTATTTTACAGTGTAAAATTCCACTAAAATAAAATAAAAAAGTCTTTTATTAATTGTCGGCATGGTCCGTTGATATTAATCCGTGTCGTCCTGAAATAAACAATCACTGAGATTACAGATCGTGCATCATGTCCGTACAGACCATCGTAACTCCCTGTTGTGATAAAATAAAACTATCTCCGTGATATTATATAACAATGTCACGTGACTCCATCTAGTTCATTAATTTGCCTTTTACTATAAATCTCTTTCTCTTCCCCTACAAGTCAAGAAAAGTCATTAAAATACCAAACATATAATTAAAAACAGAAAAGTAAACAAACAAACAAATAAACAAAAAAAACTGGTTCCCGGTTTTTATATAATCATAGTTGCATATAAAACTATGAAACCAAAAAGGGCCCGGCTCCCCACCCAGGGCCAGCATGTTAAAAATTATAAAACATGCTGGCCCTGGGTGGGGGGCCGGGCCTTTTTTTTTATTCAATTTTTTTCCTGTTTTTTAAATAGAACGTTAGAAACAGTACCATGCCAAGAATATGGTTCCCCTGAAAGTTAAGAGCTCCCGTGGAGCTTGTTACACGGTTGATTTCATAGAGATATAACAGTGCCATACTTTGTAAATGTATCTGACTCCATTGACGACATAAATTAATTATCAGATAGTTAAACAATCATGAGGACCCCAGGTGGTCAGGGGAAGTTTTAGTCGTATATTCTTGGCATGAAAAGTAACCAAAAGGGAGGGGGGGGGGGAATACGGCTATATTACGATGTTATATATGTTCTACCCTCTGGGGCCTCTTGTTTGACGTTGAACGCCACCTTAAATTAAAGGTGGGAAGACCCTCAAATGTTCAACCGAACAGTTGATCTTTAATATTATTATTACTTTTCTTCCGATCTAAAATTCAATTTAGTGCTGCCAAAAAGTTTCTTATCCGATCGAGCTGAAAATTTGGCGGTGTGATGGATACCCCGTGGGCTTTCTCCCATTCACCCTGTTAGCACGCCCCGTCAAAAATGAGGGCGTGGCAGGGACCCCCCATGAAAACGTTGTTATCACATCTCCTCCTAAGGCACACAAAATGGTACAATAAAATGGACGCCGATTGCATCTGGGATGGATGTCCTCAAATTGTCGATAGGTAGAAAATCGCTGGGCGCAACCAATAAAAAGTTACCAGTCGTGCAAGTCCAACACCACTTTTTATGTAAAAATCGTAATTTCCCGAAAAACGATGCATCCCAGCTGTTTGAAACCCTCGCCATTCGCTTTAGAATGTCGATTTCAGTCTAAAAATGTCTCCCCGTAAGGTGTACGAGTCAATAAATCCTTAAAATCCCACATTGAAACACGTGACCACCCCTCCCCCCAGCCACGTAAATTTCGTCTGTCGTGATGTCCGTTTCAGCCATCGTCAGTGAATGACCGTGTAAATCGTGTGTCAACAAGTTGTTCTAACTGTCCGAACTGCATTTTACCTGAAACAATAACAAATTGAAACAATTTCCGACGTCACTTTTTTGTGTATTCCATCGTCTGCTACGTGCCTCGTGTAATTATTTTACAGTGTAAAATTCCACTAAAATAAAATAAAAAAGTCTTTTATTAATTGTCGGCATGGTCCGTTGATATTAATCCGTGTCGTCCTGAAATAAACAATCACTGAGATTACAGATCGTGCATCATGTCCGTACAGACCATCGTAACTCCCTGTTGTGATAAAATAAAACTATCTCCGTGATATTATATAACAATGTCACGTGACTCCATCTAGTTCATTAATTTGCCTTTTACTATAAATCTCTTTCTCTTCCCCTACAAGTCAAGAAAAGTCATTAAAATACCAAACATATAATTAAAAACAGAAAAGTAAACAAACAAACAAATAAACAAAAAAAACTGGTTCCCGGTTTTTATATAATCATAGTTGCATATAAAACTATGAAACCAAAAAGGGCCCGGCTCCCCACCCAGGGCCAGCATGTTAAAAATTATAAAACATGCTGGCCCTGGGTGGGGGGCCGGGCCTTTTTTTTTATTCAATTTTTTTCCTGTTTTTTAAATAGAACGTTAGAAACAGTACCATGCCAAGAATATGGTTCCCCTGAAAGTTAAGAGCTCCCGTGGAGCTTGTTACACGGTTGATTTCATAGAGATATAACAGTGCCATACTTTGTAAATGTATCTGACTCCATTGACGACATAAATTAATTATCAGATAGTTAAACAATCATGAGGACCCCAGGTGGTCAGGGGAAGTTTTAGTCGTATATTCTTGGCATGAAAAGTAACCAAAAGGGAGGGGGGGGGGGAATACGGCTATATTACGATGTTATATATGTTCTACCCTCTGGGGCCTCTTGTTTGACGTTGAACGCCACCTTAAATTAAAGGTGGGAAGACCCTCAAATGTTCAACCGAACAGTTGATCTTTAATATTATTATTACTTTTCTTCCGATCTAAAATTCAATTTAGTGCTGCCAAAAAGTTTCTTATCCGATCGAGCTGAAAATTTGGCGGTGTGATGGATACCCCGTGGGCTTTCTCCCATTCACCCTGTTAGCACGCCCCGTCAAAAATGAGGGCGTGGCAGGGACCCCCCATGAAAACGTTGTTATCACATCTCCTCCTAAGGCACACAAAATGGTACAATAAAATGGACGCCGATTGCATCTGGGATGGATGTCCTCAAATTGTCGATAGGTAGAAAATCGCTGGGCGCAACCAATAAAAAGTTACCAGTCGTGCAAGTCCAACACCACTTTTTATGTAAAAATCGTAATTTCCCGAAAAACGATGCATCCCAGCTGTTTGAAACCCTCGCCATTCGCTTTAGAATGTCGATTTCAGTCTAAAAATGTCTCCCCGTAAGGTGTACGAGTCAATAAATCCTTAAAATCCCACATTGAAACACGTGACCACCCCTCCCCCCAGCCACGTAAATTTCGTCTGTCGTGATGTCCGTTTCAGCCATCGTCAGTGAATGACCGTGTAAATCGTGTGTCAACAAGTTGTTCTAACTGTCCGAACTGCATTTTACCTGAAACAATAACAAATTGAAACAATTTCCGACGTCACTTTTTTGTGTATTCCATCGTCTGCTACGTGCCTCGTGTAATTATTTTACAGTGTAAAATTCCACTAAAATAAAATAAAAAAGTCTTTTATTAATTGTCGGCATGGTCCGTTGATATTAATCCGTGTCGTCCTGAAATAAACAATCACTGAGATTACAGATCGTGCATCATGTCCGTACAGACCATCGTAACTCCCTGTTGTGATAAAATAAAACTATCTCCGTGATATTATATAACAATGTCACGTGACTCCATCTAGTTCATTAATTTGCCTTTTACTATAAATCTCTTTCTCTTCCCCTACAAGTCAAGAAAAGTCATTAAAATACCAAACATATAATTAAAAACAGAAAAGTAAACAAACAAACAAATAAACAAAAAAAACTGGTTCCCGGTTTTTATATAATCATAGTTGCATATAAAACTATGAAACCAAAAAGGGCCCGGCTCCCCACCCAGGGCCAGCATGTTAAAAATTATAAAACATGCTGGCCCTGGGTGGGGGGCCGGGCCTTTTTTTTTATTCAATTTTTTTCCTGTTTTTTAAATAGAACGTTAGAAACAGTACCATGCCAAGAATATGGTTCCCCTGAAAGTTAAGAGCTCCCGTGGAGCTTGTTACACGGTTGATTTCATAGAGATATAACAGTGCCATACTTTGTAAATGTATCTGACTCCATTGACGACATAAATTAATTATCAGATAGTTAAACAATCATGAGGACCCCAGGTGGTCAGGGGAAGTTTTAGTCGTATATTCTTGGCATGAAAAGTAACCAAAAGGGAGGGGGGGGGGGAATACGGCTATATTACGATGTTATATATGTTCTACCCTCTGGGGCCTCTTGTTTGACGTTGAACGCCACCTTAAATTAAAGGTGGGAAGACCCTCAAATGTTCAACCGAACAGTTGATCTTTAATATTATTATTACTTTTCTTCCGATCTAAAATTCAATTTAGTGCTGCCAAAAAGTTTCTTATCCGATCGAGCTGAAAATTTGGCGGTGTGATGGATACCCCGTGGGCTTTCTCCCATTCACCCTGTTAGCACGCCCCGTCAAAAATGAGGGCGTGGCAGGGACCCCCCATGAAAACGTTGTTATCACATCTCCTCCTAAGGCACACAAAATGGTACAATAAAATGGACGCCGATTGCATCTGGGATGGATGTCCTCAAATTGTCGATAGGTAGAAAATCGCTGGGCGCAACCAATAAAAAGTTACCAGTCGTGCAAGTCCAACACCACTTTTTATGTAAAAATCGTAATTTCCCGAAAAACGATGCATCCCAGCTGTTTGAAACCCTCGCCATTCGCTTTAGAATGTCGATTTCAGTCTAAAAATGTCTCCCCGTAAGGTGTACGAGTCAATAAATCCTTAAAATCCCACATTGAAACACGTGACCACCCCTCCCCCCAGCCACGTAAATTTCGTCTGTCGTGATGTCCGTTTCAGCCATCGTCAGTGAATGACCGTGTAAATCGTGTGTCAACAAGTTGTTCTAACTGTCCGAACTGCATTTTACCTGAAACAATAACAAATTGAAACAATTTCCGACGTCACTTTTTTGTGTATTCCATCGTCTGCTACGTGCCTCGTGTAATTATTTTACAGTGTAAAATTCCACTAAAATAAAATAAAAAAGTCTTTTATTAATTGTCGGCATGGTCCGTTGATATTAATCCGTGTCGTCCTGAAATAAACAATCACTGAGATTACAGATCGTGCATCATGTCCGTACAGACCATCGTAACTCCCTGTTGTGATAAAATAAAACTATCTCCGTGATATTATATAACAATGTCACGTGACTCCATCTAGTTCATTAATTTGCCTTTTACTATAAATCTCTTTCTCTTCCCCTACAAGTCAAGAAAAGTCATTAAAATACCAAACATATAATTAAAAACAGAAAAGTAAACAAACAAACAAATAAACAAAAAAAACTGGTTCCCGGTTTTTATATAATCATAGTTGCATATAAAACTATGAAACCAAAAAGGGCCCGGCTCCCCACCCAGGGCCAGCATGTTAAAAATTATAAAACATGCTGGCCCTGGGTGGGGGGCCGGGCCTTTTTTTTTATTCAATTTTTTTCCTGTTTTTTAAATAGAACGTTAGAAACAGTACCGAAAAGTAACCAAAAGGGAGGGGGGGGGGAATACGGCTATATTACGATGTTATATATGTTCTACCCTCTGGGGCCTCTTGTTTGACGTTGAACGCCACCTTAAATTAAAGGTGGGAAGACCCTCAAATGTTCAACCGAACAGTTGATCTTTAATATTATTATTACTTTTCTTCCGATCTAAAATTCAATTTAGTGCTGCCAAAAAGTTTCTTATCCGATCGAGCTGAAAATTTGGCGGTGTGATGGATACCCCGTGGGCTTTCTCCCATTCACCCTGTTAGCACGCCCCGTCAAAAATGAGGGCGTGGCAGGGACCCCCCATGAAAACGTTGTTATCACATCTCCTCCTAAGGCACACAAAATGGTACAATAAAATGGACGCCGATTGCATCTGGGATGGATGTCCTCAAATTGTCGATAGGTAGAAAATCGCTGGGCGCAACCAATAAAAAGTTACCAGTCGTGCAAGTCCAACACCACTTTTTATGTAAAAATCGTAATTTCCCGAAAAACGATGCATCCCAGCTGTTTGAAACCCTCGCCATTCGCTTTAGAATGTCGATTTCAGTCTAAAAATGTCTCCCCGTAAGGTGTACGAGTCAATAAATCCTTAAAATCCCACATTGAAACACGTGACCACCCCTCCCCCCAGCCACGTAAATTTCGTCTGTCGTGATGTCCGTTTCAGCCATCGTCAGTGAATGACCGTGTAAATCGTGTGTCAACAAGTTGTTCTAACTGTCCGAACTGCATTTTACCTGAAACAATAACAAATTGAAACAATTTCCGACGTCACTTTTTTGTGTATTCCATCGTCTGCTACGTGCCTCGTGTAATTATTTTACAGTGTAAAATTCCACTAAAATAAAATAAAAAAGTCTTTTATTAATTGTCGGCATGGTCCGTTGATATTAATCCGTGTCGTCCTGAAATAAACAATCACTGAGATTACAGATCGTGCATCATGTCCGTACAGACCATCGTAACTCCCTGTTGTGATAAAATAAAACTATCTCCGTGATATTATATAACAATGTCACGTGACTCCATCTAGTTCATTAATTTGCCTTTTACTATAAATCTCTTTCTCTTCCCCTACAAGTCAAGAAAAGTCATTAAAATACCAAACATATAATTAAAAACAGAAAAGTAAACAAACAAACAAATAAACAAAAAAAACTGGTTCCCGGTTTTTATATAATCATAGTTGCATATAAAACTATGAAACCAAAAAGGGCCCGGCTCCCCACCCAGGGCCAGCATGTTAAAAATTATAAAACATGCTGGCCCTGGGTGGGGGGCCGGGCCTTTTTTTTTATTCAATTTTTTTCCTGTTTTTTAAATAGAACGTTAGAAACAGTACCATGCCAAGAATATGGTTCCCCTGAAAGTTAAGAGCTCCCGTGGAGCTTGTTACACGGTTGATTTCATAGAGATATAACAGTGCCATACTTTGTAAATGTATCTGACTCCATTGACGACATAAATTAATTATCAGATAGTTAAACAATCATGAGGACCCCAGGTGGTCAGGGGAAGTTTTAGTCGTATATTCTTGGCATGAAAAGTAACCAAAAGGGAGGGGGGGGGGAATACGGCTATATTACGATGTTATATATGTTCTACCCTCTGGGGCCTCTTGTTTGACGTTGAACGCCACCTTAAATTAAAGGTGGGAAGACCCTCAAATGTTCAACCGAACAGTTGATCTTTAATATTATTATTACTTTTCTTCCGATCTAAAATTCAATTTAGTGCTGCCAAAAAGTTTCTTATCCGATCGAGCTGAAAATTTGGCGGTGTGATGGATACCCCGTGGGCTTTCTCCCATTCACCCTGTTAGCACGCCCCGTCAAAAATGAGGGCGTGGCAGGGACCCCCCATGAAAACGTTGTTATCACATCTCCTCCTAAGGCACACAAAATGGTACAATAAAATGGACGCCGATTGCATCTGGGATGGATGTCCTCAAATTGTCGATAGGTAGAAAATCGCTGGGCGCAACCAATAAAAAGTTACCAGTCGTGCAAGTCCAACACCACTTTTTATGTAAAAATCGTAATTTCCCGAAAAACGATGCATCCCAGCTGTTTGAAACCCTCGCCATTCGCTTTAGAATGTCGATTTCAGTCTAAAAATGTCTCCCCGTAAGGTGTACGAGTCAATAAATCCTTAAAATCCCACATTGAAACACGTGACCACCCCTCCCCCCAGCCACGTAAATTTCGTCTGTCGTGATGTCCGTTTCAGCCATCGTCAGTGAATGACCGTGTAAATCGTGTGTCAACAAGTTGTTCTAACTGTCCGAACTGCATTTTACCTGAAACAATAACAAATTGAAACAATTTCCGACGTCACTTTTTTGTGTATTCCATCGTCTGCTACGTGCCTCGTGTAATTATTTTACAGTGTAAAATTCCACTAAAATAAAATAAAAAAGTCTTTTATTAATTGTCGGCATGGTCCGTTGATATTAATCCGTGTCGTCCTGAAATAAACAATCACTGAGATTACAGATCGTGCATCATGTCCGTACAGACCATCGTAACTCCCTGTTGTGATAAAATAAAACTATCTCCGTGATATTATATAACAATGTCACGTGACTCCATCTAGTTCATTAATTTGCCTTTTACTATAAATCTCTTTCTCTTCCCCTACAAGTCAAGAAAAGTCATTAAAATACCAAACATATAATTAAAAACAGAAAAGTAAACAAACAAACAAATAAACAAAAAAAACTGGTTCCCGGTTTTTATATAATCATAGTTGCATATAAAACTATGAAACCAAAAAGGGCCCGGCTCCCCACCCAGGGCCAGCATGTTAAAAATTATAAAACATGCTGGCCCTGGGTGGGGGGCCGGGCCTTTTTTTTTATTCAATTTTTTTCCTGTTTTTTAAATAGAACGTTAGAAACAGTACCGAAAAGTAACCAAAAGGGAGGGGGGGGGGAATACGGCTATATTACGATGTTATATATGTTCTACCCTCTGGGGCCTCTTGTTTGACGTTGAACGCCACCTTAAATTAAAGGTGGGAAGACCCTCAAATGTTCAACCGAACAGTTGATCTTTAATATTATTATTACTTTTCTTCCGATCTAAAATTCAATTTAGTGCTGCCAAAAAGTTTCTTATCCGATCGAGCTGAAAATTTGGCGGTGTGATGGATACCCCGTGGGCTTTCTCCCATTCACCCTGTTAGCACGCCCCGTCAAAAATGAGGGCGTGGCAGGGACCCCCCATGAAAACGTTGTTATCACATCTCCTCCTAAGGCACACAAAATGGTACAATAAAATGGACGCCGATTGCATCTGGGATGGATGTCCTCAAATTGTCGATAGGTAGAAAATCGCTGGGCGCAACCAATAAAAAGTTACCAGTCGTGCAAGTCCAACACCACTTTTTATGTAAAAATCGTAATTTCCCGAAAAACGATGCATCCCAGCTGTTTGAAACCCTCGCCATTCGCTTTAGAATGTCGATTTCAGTCTAAAAATGTCTCCCCGTAAGGTGTACGAGTCAATAAATCCTTAAAATCCCACATTGAAACACGTGACCACCCCTCCCCCCAGCCACGTAAATTTCGTCTGTCGTGATGTCCGTTTCAGCCATCGTCAGTGAATGACCGTGTAAATCGTGTGTCAACAAGTTGTTCTAACTGTCCGAACTGCATTTTACCTGAAACAATAACAAATTGAAACAATTTCCGACGTCACTTTTTTGTGTATTCCATCGTCTGCTACGTGCCTCGTGTAATTATTTTACAGTGTAAAATTCCACTAAAATAAAATAAAAAAGTCTTTTATTAATTGTCGGCATGGTCCGTTGATATTAATCCGTGTCGTCCTGAAATAAACAATCACTGAGATTACAGATCGTGCATCATGTCCGTACAGACCATCGTAACTCCCTGTTGTGATAAAATAAAACTATCTCCGTGATATTATATAACAATGTCACGTGACTCCATCTAGTTCATTAATTTGCCTTTTACTATAAATCTCTTTCTCTTCCCCTACAAGTCAAGAAAAGTCATTAAAATACCAAACATATAATTAAAAACAGAAAAGTAAACAAACAAACAAATAAACAAAAAAAACTGGTTCCCGGTTTTTATATAATCATAGTTGCATATAAAACTATGAAACCAAAAAGGGCCCGGCTCCCCACCCAGGGCCAGCATGTTAAAAATTATAAAACATGCTGGCCCTGGGTGGGGGGCCGGGCCTTTTTTTTTATTCAATTTTTTTCCTGTTTTTTAAATAGAACGTTAGAAACAGTACCATGCCAAGAATATGGTTCCCCTGAAAGTTAAGAGCTCCCGTGGAGCTTGTTACACGGTTGATTTCATAGAGATATAACAGTGCCATACTTTGTAAATGTATCTGACTCCATTGACGACATAAATTAATTATCAGATAGTTAAACAATCATGAGGACCCCAGGTGGTCAGGGGAAGTTTTAGTCGTATATTCTTGGCATGAAAAGTAACCAAAAGGGAGGGGGGGGGGGAATACGGCTATATTACGATGTTATATATGTTCTACCCTCTGGGGCCTCTTGTTTGACGTTGAACGCCACCTTAAATTAAAGGTGGGAAGACCCTCAAATGTTCAACCGAACAGTTGATCTTTAATATTATTATTACTTTTCTTCCGATCTAAAATTCAATTTAGTGCTGCCAAAAAGTTTCTTATCCGATCGAGCTGAAAATTTGGCGGTGTGATGGATACCCCGTGGGCTTTCTCCCATTCACCCTGTTAGCACGCCCCGTCAAAAATGAGGGCGTGGCAGGGACCCCCCATGAAAACGTTGTTATCACATCTCCTCCTAAGGCACACAAAATGGTACAATAAAATGGACGCCGATTGCATCTGGGATGGATGTCCTCAAATTGTCGATAGGTAGAAAATCGCTGGGCGCAACCAATAAAAAGTTACCAGTCGTGCAAGTCCAACACCACTTTTTATGTAAAAATCGTAATTTCCCGAAAAACGATGCATCCCAGCTGTTTGAAACCCTCGCCATTCGCTTTAGAATGTCGATTTCAGTCTAAAAATGTCTCCCCGTAAGGTGTACGAGTCAATAAATCCTTAAAATCCCACATTGAAACACGTGACCACCCCTCCCCCCAGCCACGTAAATTTCGTCTGTCGTGATGTCCGTTTCAGCCATCGTCAGTGAATGACCGTGTAAATCGTGTGTCAACAAGTTGTTCTAACTGTCCGAACTGCATTTTACCTGAAACAATAACAAATTGAAACAATTTCCGACGTCACTTTTTTGTGTATTCCATCGTCTGCTACGTGCCTCGTGTAATTATTTTACAGTGTAAAATTCCACTAAAATAAAATAAAAAAGTCTTTTATTAATTGTCGGCATGGTCCGTTGATATTAATCCGTGTCGTCCTGAAATAAACAATCACTGAGATTACAGATCGTGCATCATGTCCGTACAGACCATCGTAACTCCCTGTTGTGATAAAATAAAACTATCTCCGTGATATTATATAACAATGTCACGTGACTCCATCTAGTTCATTAATTTGCCTTTTACTATAAATCTCTTTCTCTTCCCCTACAAGTCAAGAAAAGTCATTAAAATACCAAACATATAATTAAAAACAGAAAAGTAAACAAACAAACAAATAAACAAAAAAAACTGGTTCCCGGTTTTTATATAATCATAGTTGCATATAAAACTATGAAACCAAAAAGGGCCCGGCTCCCCACCCAGGGCCAGCATGTTAAAAATTATAAAACATGCTGGCCCTGGGTGGGGGGCCGGGCCTTTTTTTTTATTCAATTTTTTTCCTGTTTTTTAAATAGAACGTTAGAAACAGTACCATGCCAAGAATATGGTTCCCCTGAAAGTTAAGAGCTCCCGTGGAGCTTGTTACACGGTTGATTTCATAGAGATATAACAGTGCCATACTTTGTAAATGTATCTGACTCCATTGACGACATAAATTAATTATCAGATAGTTAAACAATCATGAGGACCCCAGGTGGTCAGGGGAAGTTTTAGTCGTATATTCTTGGCATGAAAAGTAACCAAAAGGGAGGGGGGGGGGGAATACGGCTATATTACGATGTTATATATGTTCTACCCTCTGGGGCCTCTTGTTTGACGTTGAACGCCACCTTAAATTAAAGGTGGGAAGACCCTCAAATGTTCAACCGAACAGTTGATCTTTAATATTATTATTACTTTTCTTCCGATCTAAAATTCAATTTAGTGCTGCCAAAAAGTTTCTTATCCGATCGAGCTGAAAATTTGGCGGTGTGATGGATACCCCGTGGGCTTTCTCCCATTCACCCTGTTAGCACGCCCCGTCAAAAATGAGGGCGTGGCAGGGACCCCCCATGAAAACGTTGTTATCACATCTCCTCCTAAGGCACACAAAATGGTACAATAAAATGGACGCCGATTGCATCTGGGATGGATGTCCTCAAATTGTCGATAGGTAGAAAATCGCTGGGCGCAACCAATAAAAAGTTACCAGTCGTGCAAGTCCAACACCACTTTTTATGTAAAAATCGTAATTTCCCGAAAAACGATGCATCCCAGCTGTTTGAAACCCTCGCCATTCGCTTTAGAATGTCGATTTCAGTCTAAAAATGTCTCCCCGTAAGGTGTACGAGTCAATAAATCCTTAAAATCCCACATTGAAACACGTGACCACCCCTCCCCCCAGCCACGTAAATTTCGTCTGTCGTGATGTCCGTTTCAGCCATCGTCAGTGAATGACCGTGTAAATCGTGTGTCAACAAGTTGTTCTAACTGTCCGAACTGCATTTTACCTGAAACAATAACAAATTGAAACAATTTCCGACGTCACTTTTTTGTGTATTCCATCGTCTGCTACGTGCCTCGTGTAATTATTTTACAGTGTAAAATTCCACTAAAATAAAATAAAAAAGTCTTTTATTAATTGTCGGCATGGTCCGTTGATATTAATCCGTGTCGTCCTGAAATAAACAATCACTGAGATTACAGATCGTGCATCATGTCCGTACAGACCATCGTAACTCCCTGTTGTGATAAAATAAAACTATCTCCGTGATATTATATAACAATGTCACGTGACTCCATCTAGTTCATTAATTTGCCTTTTACTATAAATCTCTTTCTCTTCCCCTACAAGTCAAGAAAAGTCATTAAAATACCAAACATATAATTAAAAACAGAAAAGTAAACAAACAAACAAATAAACAAAAAAAACTGGTTCCCGGTTTTTATATAATCATAGTTGCATATAAAACTATGAAACCAAAAAGGGCCCGGCTCCCCACCCAGGGCCAGCATGTTAAAAATTATAAAACATGCTGGCCCTGGGTGGGGGGCCGGGCCTTTTTTTTTATTCAATTTTTTTCCTGTTTTTTAAATAGAACGTTAGAAACAGTACCATGCCAAGAATATGGTTCCCCTGAAAGTTAAGAGCTCCCGTGGAGCTTGTTACACGGTTGATTTCATAGAGATATAACAGTGCCATACTTTGTAAATGTATCTGACTCCATTGACGACATAAATTAATTATCAGATAGTTAAACAATCATGAGGACCCCAGGTGGTCAGGGGAAGTTTTAGTCGTATATTCTTGGCATGAAAAGTAACCAAAAGGGAGGGGGGGGGGGAATACGGCTATATTACGATGTTATATATGTTCTACCCTCTGGGGCCTCTTGTTTGACGTTGAACGCCACCTTAAATTAAAGGTGGGAAGACCCTCAAATGTTCAACCGAACAGTTGATCTTTAATATTATTATTACTTTTCTTCCGATCTAAAATTCAATTTAGTGCTGCCAAAAAGTTTCTTATCCGATCGAGCTGAAAATTTGGCGGTGTGATGGATACCCCGTGGGCTTTCTCCCATTCACCCTGTTAGCACGCCCCGTCAAAAATGAGGGCGTGGCAGGGACCCCCCATGAAAACGTTGTTATCACATCTCCTCCTAAGGCACACAAAATGGTACAATAAAATGGACGCCGATTGCATCTGGGATGGATGTCCTCAAATTGTCGATAGGTAGAAAATCGCTGGGCGCAACCAATAAAAAGTTACCAGTCGTGCAAGTCCAACACCACTTTTTATGTAAAAATCGTAATTTCCCGAAAAACGATGCATCCCAGCTGTTTGAAACCCTCGCCATTCGCTTTAGAATGTCGATTTCAGTCTAAAAATGTCTCCCCGTAAGGTGTACGAGTCAATAAATCCTTAAAATCCCACATTGAAACACGTGACCACCCCTCCCCCCAGCCACGTAAATTTCGTCTGTCGTGATGTCCGTTTCAGCCATCGTCAGTGAATGACCGTGTAAATCGTGTGTCAACAAGTTGTTCTAACTGTCCGAACTGCATTTTACCTGAAACAATAACAAATTGAAACAATTTCCGACGTCACTTTTTTGTGTATTCCATCGTCTGCTACGTGCCTCGTGTAATTATTTTACAGTGTAAAATTCCACTAAAATAAAATAAAAAAGTCTTTTATTAATTGTCGGCATGGTCCGTTGATATTAATCCGTGTCGTCCTGAAATAAACAATCACTGAGATTACAGATCGTGCATCATGTCCGTACAGACCATCGTAACTCCCTGTTGTGATAAAATAAAACTATCTCCGTGATATTATATAACAATGTCACGTGACTCCATCTAGTTCATTAATTTGCCTTTTACTATAAATCTCTTTCTCTTCCCCTACAAGTCAAGAAAAGTCATTAAAATACCAAACATATAATTAAAAACAGAAAAGTAAACAAACAAACAAATAAACAAAAAAAACTGGTTCCCGGTTTTTATATAATCATAGTTGCATATAAAACTATGAAACCAAAAAGGGCCCGGCTCCCCACCCAGGGCCAGCATGTTAAAAATTATAAAACATGCTGGCCCTGGGTGGGGGGCCGGGCCTTTTTTTTTATTCAATTTTTTTCCTGTTTTTTAAATAGAACGTTAGAAACAGTACCATGCCAAGAATATGGTTCCCCTGAAAGTTAAGAGCTCCCGTGGAGCTTGTTACACGGTTGATTTCATAGAGATATAACAGTGCCATACTTTGTAAATGTATCTGACTCCATTGACGACATAAATTAATTATCAGATAGTTAAACAATCATGAGGACCCCAGGTGGTCAGGGGAAGTTTTAGTCGTATATTCTTGGCATGAAAAGTAACCAAAAGGGAGGGGGGGGGGGAATACGGCTATATTACGATGTTATATATGTTCTACCCTCTGGGGCCTCTTGTTTGACGTTGAACGCCACCTTAAATTAAAGGTGGGAAGACCCTCAAATGTTCAACCGAACAGTTGATCTTTAATATTATTATTACTTTTCTTCCGATCTAAAATTCAATTTAGTGCTGCCAAAAAGTTTCTTATCCGATCGAGCTGAAAATTTGGCGGTGTGATGGATACCCCGTGGGCTTTCTCCCATTCACCCTGTTAGCACGCCCCGTCAAAAATGAGGGCGTGGCAGGGACCCCCCATGAAAACGTTGTTATCACATCTCCTCCTAAGGCACACAAAATGGTACAATAAAATGGACGCCGATTGCATCTGGGATGGATGTCCTCAAATTGTCGATAGGTAGAAAATCGCTGGGCGCAACCAATAAAAAGTTACCAGTCGTGCAAGTCCAACACCACTTTTTATGTAAAAATCGTAATTTCCCGAAAAACGATGCATCCCAGCTGTTTGAAACCCTCGCCATTCGCTTTAGAATGTCGATTTCAGTCTAAAAATGTCTCCCCGTAAGGTGTACGAGTCAATAAATCCTTAAAATCCCACATTGAAACACGTGACCACCCCTCCCCCCAGCCACGTAAATTTCGTCTGTCGTGATGTCCGTTTCAGCCATCGTCAGTGAATGACCGTGTAAATCGTGTGTCAACAAGTTGTTCTAACTGTCCGAACTGCATTTTACCTGAAACAATAACAAATTGAAACAATTTCCGACGTCACTTTTTTGTGTATTCCATCGTCTGCTACGTGCCTCGTGTAATTATTTTACAGTGTAAAATTCCACTAAAATAAAATAAAAAAGTCTTTTATTAATTGTCGGCATGGTCCGTTGATATTAATCCGTGTCGTCCTGAAATAAACAATCACTGAGATTACAGATCGTGCATCATGTCCGTACAGACCATCGTAACTCCCTGTTGTGATAAAATAAAACTATCTCCGTGATATTATATAACAATGTCACGTGACTCCATCTAGTTCATTAATTTGCCTTTTACTATAAATCTCTTTCTCTTCCCCTACAAGTCAAGAAAAGTCATTAAAATACCAAACATATAATTAAAAACAGAAAAGTAAACAAACAAACAAATAAACAAAAAAAACTGGTTCCCGGTTTTTATATAATCATAGTTGCATATAAAACTATGAAACCAAAAAGGGCCCGGCTCCCCACCCAGGGCCAGCATGTTAAAAATGATAAAACATGCTGGCCCTGGGTGGGGGGCCGGGCCTTTTTTTTTATTCAATTTTTTTCCTGTTTTTTAAATAGAACGTTAGAAACAGTACCATGCCAAGAATATGGTTCCCCTGAAAGTTAAGAGCTCCCGTGGAGCTTGTTACACGGTTGATTTCATAGAGATATAACAGTGCCATACTTTGTAAATGTATCTGACTCCATTGACGACATAAATTAATTATCAGATAGTTAAACAATCATGAGGACCCCAGGTGGTCAGGGGAAGTTTTGGTCGTATATTCTTGGCATGAAAAGTAACCAAAAGGGAGGGGGGGGGGGGAATACGGCTATATTACGATGTTATATATGTTCTACCCTCTGGGGCCTCTTGTTTGACGTTGAACGCCACCTTAAATTAAAGGTGGGAAGACCCTCAAATGTTCAACCGAACAGTTGATCTTTAATATTATTATTACTTTTCTTCCGATCTAAAATTCAATTTAGTGCTGCCAAAAAGTTTCTTATCCGATCGAGCTGAAAATTTGGCGGTGTGATGGATACCCCGTGGGCTTTCTCCCATTCACCCTGTTAGCACGCCCCGTCAAAAATGAGGGCGTGGCAGGGACCCCCCATGAAAACGTTGTTATCACATCTCCTCCTAAGGCACACAAAATGGTACAATAAAATGGACGCCGATTGCATCTGGGATGGATGTCCTCAAATTGTCGATAGGTAGAAAATCGCTGGGCGCAACCAATAAAAAGTTACCAGTCGTGCAAGTCCAACACCACTTTTTATGTAAAAATCGTAATTTCCCGAAAAACGATGCATCCCAGCTGTTTGAAACCCTCGCCATTCGCTTTAGAATGTCGATTTCAGTCTAAAAATGTCTCCCCGTAAGGTGTACGAGTCAATAAATCCTTAAAATCCCACATTGAAACACGTGACCACCCCTCCCCCCAGCCACGTAAATTTCGTCTGTCGTGATGTCCGTTTCAGCCATCGTCAGTGAATGACCGTGTAAATCGTGTGTCAACAAGTTGTTCTAACTGTCCGAACTGCATTTTACCTGAAACAATAACAAATTGAAACAATTTCCGACGTCACTTTTTTGTGTATTCCATCGTCTGCTACGTGCCTCGTGTAATTATTTTACAGTGTAAAATTCCACTAAAATAAAATAAAAAAGTCTTTTATTAATTGTCGGCATGGTCCGTTGATATTAATCCGTGTCGTCCTGAAATAAACAATCACTGAGATTACAGATCGTGCATCATGTCCGTACAGACCATCGTAACTCCCTGTTGTGATAAAATAAAACTATCTCCGTGATATTATATAACAATGTCACGTGACTCCATCTAGTTCATTAATTTGCCTTTTACTATAAATCTCTTTCTCTTCCCCTACAAGTCAAGAAAAGTCATTAAAATACCAAACATATAATTAAAAACAGAAAAGTAAACAAACAAACAAATAAACAAAAAAAACTGGTTCCCGGTTTTTATATAATCATAGTTGCATATAAAACTATGAAACCAAAAAGGGCCCGGCTCCCCACCCAGGGCCAGCATGTTAAAAATTATAAAACATGCTGGCCCTGGGTGGGGGGCCGGGCCTTTTTTTTTATTCAATTTTTTTCCTGTTTTTTAAATAGAACGTTAGAAACAGTACCATGCCAAGAATATGGTTCCCCTGAAAGTTAAGAGCTCCCGTGGAGCTTGTTACACGGTTGATTTCATAGAGATATAACAGTGCCATACTTTGTAAATGTATCTGACTCCATTGACGACATAAATTAATTATCAGATAGTTAAACAATCATGAGGACCCCAGGTGGTCAGGGGAAGTTTTGGTCGTATATTCTTGGCATGAAAAGTAACCAAAAGGGAGGGGGGGGGGAATACGGCTATATTACGATGTTATATATGTTCTACCCTCTGGGGCCTCTTGTTTGACGTTGAACGCCACCTTAAATTAAAGGTGGGAAGACCCTCAAATGTTCAACCGAACAGTTGATCTTTAATATTATTATTACTTTTCTTCCGATCTAAAATTCAATTTAGTGCTGCCAAAAAGTTTCTTATCCGATCGAGCTGAAAATTTGGCGGTGTGATGGATACCCCGTGGGCTTTCTCCCATTCACCCTGTTAGCACGCCCCGTCAAAAATGAGGGCGTGGCAGGGACCCCCCATGAAAACGTTGTTATCACATCTCCTCCTAAGGCACACAAAATGGTACAATAAAATGGACGCCGATTGCATCTGGGATGGATGTCCTCAAATTGTCGATAGGTAGAAAATCGCTGGGCGCAACCAATAAAAAGTTACCAGTCGTGCAAGTCCAACACCACTTTTTATGTAAAAATCGTAATTTCCCGAAAAACGATGCATCCCAGCTGTTTGAAACCCTCGCCATTCGCTTTAGAATGTCGATTTCAGTCTAAAAATGTCTCCCCGTAAGGTGTACGAGTCAATAAATCCTTAAAATCCCACATTGAAACACGTGACCACCCCTCCCCCCAGCCACGTAAATTTCGTCTGTCGTGATGTCCGTTTCAGCCATCGTCAGTGAATGACCGTGTAAATCGTGTGTCAACAAGTTGTTCTAACTGTCCGAACTGCATTTTACCTGAAACAATAACAAATTGAAACAATTTCCGACGTCACTTTTTTGTGTATTCCATCGTCTGCTACGTGCCTCGTGTAATTATTTTACAGTGTAAAATTCCACTAAAATAAAATAAAAAAGTCTTTTATTAATTGTCGGCATGGTCCGTTGATATTAATCCGTGTCGTCCTGAAATAAACAATCACTGAGATTACAGATCGTGCATCATGTCCGTACAGACCATCGTAACTCCCTGTTGTGATAAAATAAAACTATCTCCGTGATATTATATAACAATGTCACGTGACTCCATCTAGTTCATTAATTTGCCTTTTACTATAAATCTCTTTCTCTTCCCCTACAAGTCAAGAAAAGTCATTAAAATACCAAACATATAATTAAAAACAGAAAAGTAAACAAACAAACAAATAAACAAAAAAAACTGGTTCCCGGTTTTTATATAATCATAGTTGCATATAAAACTATGAAACCAAAAAGGGCCCGGCTCCCCACCCAGGGCCAGCATGTTAAAAATTATAAAACATGCTGGCCCTGGGTGGGGGGCCGGGCCTTTTTTTTTATTCAATTTTTTTCCTGTTTTTTAAATAGAACGTTAGAAACAGTACCATGCCAAGAATATGGTTCCCCTGAAAGTTAAGAGCTCCCGTGGAGCTTGTTACACGGTTGATTTCATAGAGATATAACAGTGCCATACTTTGTAAATGTATCTGACTCCATTGACGACATAAATTAATTATCAGATAGTTAAACAATCATGAGGACCCCAGGTGGTCAGGGGAAGTTTTGGTCGTATATTCTTGGCATGAAAAGTAACCAAAAGGGAGGGGGGGGGGAATACGGCTATATTACGATGTTATATATGTTCTACCCTCTGGGGCCTCTTGTTTGACGTTGAACGCCACCTTAAATTAAAGGTGGGAAGACCCTCAAATGTTCAACCGAACAGTTGATCTTTAATATTATTATTACTTTTCTTCCGATCTAAAATTCAATTTAGTGCTGCCAAAAAGTTTCTTATCCGATCGAGCTGAAAATTTGGCGGTGTGATGGATACCCCGTGGGCTTTCTCCCATTCACCCTGTTAGCACGCCCCGTCAAAAATGAGGGCGTGGCAGGGACCCCCCATGAAAACGTTGTTATCACATCTCCTCCTAAGGCACACAAAATGGTACAATAAAATGGACGCCGATTGCATCTGGGATGGATGTCCTCAAATTGTCGATAGGTAGAAAATCGCTGGGCGCAACCAATAAAAAGTTACCAGTCGTGCAAGTCCAACACCACTTTTTATGTAAAAATCGTAATTTCCCGAAAAACGATGCATCCCAGCTGTTTGAAACCCTCGCCATTCGCTTTAGAATGTCGATTTCAGTCTAAAAATGTCTCCCCGTAAGGTGTACGAGTCAATAAATCCTTAAAATCCCACATTGAAACACGTGACCACCCCTCCCCCCAGCCACGTAAATTTCGTCTGTCGTGATGTCCGTTTCAGCCATCGTCAGTGAATGACCGTGTAAATCGTGTGTCAACAAGTTGTTCTAACTGTCCGAACTGCATTTTACCTGAAACAATAACAAATTGAAACAATTTCCGACGTCACTTTTTTGTGTATTCCATCGTCTGCTACGTGCCTCGTGTAATTATTTTACAGTGTAAAATTCCACTAAAATAAAATAAAAAAGTCTTTTATTAATTGTCGGCATGGTCCGTTGATATTAATCCGTGTCGTCCTGAAATAAACAATCACTGAGATTACAGATCGTGCATCATGTCCGTACTGACCATCGTAACTCCCTGTTGTGATAAAATAAAACTATCTCCGTGATATTATATAACAATGTCACGTGACTCCATCTAGTTCATTAATTTGCCTTTTACTATAAATCTCTTTCTCTTCCCCTACAAGTCAAGAAAAGTCATTAAAATACCAAACATATAATTAAAAACAGAAAAGTAAACAAACAAACAAATAAACAAAAAAAACTGGTTCCCGGTTTTTATATAATCATAGTTGCATATAAAACTATGAAACCAAAAAGGGCCCGGCTCCCCACCCAGGGCCAGCATGTTAAAAATTATAAAACATGCTGGCCCTGGGTGGGGGGCCGGGCCTTTTTTTTTATTCAATTTTTTTCCTGTTTTTTAAATAGAACGTTAGAAACAGTACCATGCCAAGAATATGGTTCCCCTGAAAGTTAAGAGCTCCCGTGGAGCTTGTTACACGGTTGATTTCATAGAGATATAACAGTGCCATACTTTGTAAATGTATCTGACTCCATTGACGACATAAATTAATTATCAGATAGTTAAACAATCATGAGGACCCCAGGTGGTCAGGGGAAGTTTTGGTCGTATATTCTTGGCATGAAAAGTAACCAAAAGGGAGGGGGGGGGGGGAATACGGCTATATTACGATGTTATATATGTTCTACCCTCTGGGGCCTCTTGTTTGACGTTGAACGCCACCTTAAATTAAAGGTGGGAAGACCCTCAAATGTTCAACCGAACAGTTGATCTTTAATATTATTATTACTTTTCTTCCGATCTAAAATTCAATTTAGTGCTGCCAAAAAGTTTCTTATCCGATCGAGCTGAAAATTTGGCGGTGTGATGGATACCCCGTGGGCTTTCTCCCATTCACCCTGTTAGCACGCCCCGTCAAAAATGAGGGCGTGGCAGGGACCCCCCATGAAAACGTTGTTATCACATCTCCTCCTAAGGCACACAAAATGGTACAATAAAATGGACGCCGATTGCATCTGGGATGGATGTCCTCAAATTGTCGATAGGTAGAAAATCGCTGGGCGCAACCAATAAAAAGTTACCAGTCGTGCAAGTCCAACACCACTTTTTATGTAAAAATCGTAATTTCCCGAAAAACGATGCATCCCAGCTGTTTGAAACCCTCGCCATTCGCTTTAGAATGTCGATTTCAGTCTAAAAATGTCTCCCCGTAAGGTGTACGAGTCAATAAATCCTTAAA
Organism: Limnoperna fortunei; assembly: GCA_944474755.1. Taxonomy (NCBI): domain Eukaryota; kingdom Metazoa; phylum Mollusca; class Bivalvia; order Mytilida; family Modiolidae; genus Limnoperna; species Limnoperna fortunei. The sequence goes on from OX104111.1 coordinate 93,516,374, forward strand.
ATCCCACATTGAAACACGTGACCACCCCTCCCCCCAGCCACGTAAATTTCGTCTGTCGTGATGTCCGTTTCAGCCATCGTCAGTGAATGACCGTGTAAATCGTGTGTCAACAAGTTGTTCTAACTGTCCGAACTGCATTTTACCTGAAACAATAACAAATTGAAACAATTTCCGACGTCACTTTTTTGTGTATTCCATCGTCTGCTACGTGCCTCGTGTAATTATTTTACAGTGTAAAATTCCACTAAAATAAAATAAAAAAGTCTTTTATTAATTGTCGGCATGGTCCGTTGATATTAATCCGTGTCGTCCTGAAATAAACAATCACTGAGATTACAGATCGTGCATCATGTCCGTACAGACCATCGTAACTCCCTGTTGTGATAAAATAAAACTATCTCCGTGATATTATATAACAATGTCACGTGACTCCATCTAGTTCATTAATTTGCCTTTTACTATAAATCTCTTTCTCTTCCCCTACAAGTCAAGAAAAGTCATTAAAATACCAAACATATAATTAAAAACAGAAAAGTAAACAAACAAACAAATAAACAAAAAAAACTGGTTCCCGGTTTTTATATAATCATAGTTGCATATAAAACTATGAAACCAAAAAGGGCCCGGCTCCCCACCCAGGGCCAGCATGTTAAAAATTATAAAACATGCTGGCCCTGGGTGGGGGGCCGGGCCTTTTTTTTTATTCAATTTTTTTCCTGTTTTTTAAATAGAACGTTAGAAACAGTACCATGCCAAGAATATGGTTCCCCTGAAAGTTAAGAGCTCCCGTGGAGCTTGTTACACGGTTGATTTCATAGAGATATAACAGTGCCATACTTTGTAAATGTATCTGACTCCATTGACGACATAAATTAATTATCAGATAGTTAAACAATCATGAGGACCCCAGGTGGTCAGGGGAAGTTTTGGTCGTATATTCTTGGCATGAAAAGTAACCAAAAGGGAGGGGGGGGGAATACGGCTATATTACGATGTTATATATGTTCTACCCTCTGGGGCCTCTTGTTTGACGTTGAACGCCACCTTAAATTAAAGGTGGGAAGACCCTCAAATGTTCAACCGAACAGTTGATCTTTAATATTATTATTACTTTTCTTCCGATCTAAAATTCAATTTAGTGCTGCCAAAAAGTTTCTTATCCGATCGAGCTGAAAATTTGGCGGTGTGATGGATACCCCGTGGGCTTTCTCCCATTCACCCTGTTAGCACGCCCCGTCAAAAATGAGGGCGTGGCAGGGACCCCCCATGAAAACGTTGTTATCACATCTCCTCCTAAGGCACACAAAATGGTACAATAAAATGGACGCCGATTGCATCTGGGATGGATGTCCTCAAATTGTCGATAGGTAGAAAATCGCTGGGCGCAACCAATAAAAAGTTACCAGTCGTGCAAGTCCAACACCACTTTTTATGTAAAAATCGTAATTTCCCGAAAAACGATGCATCCCAGCTGTTTGAAACCCTCGCCATTCGCTTTAGAATGTCGATTTCAGTCTAAAAATGTCTCCCCGTAAGGTGTACGAGTCAATAAATCCTTAAAATCCCACATTGAAACACGTGACCACCCCTCCCCCCAGCCACGTAAATTTCGTCTGTCGTGATGTCCGTTTCAGCCATCGTCAGTGAATGACCGTGTAAATCGTGTGTCAACAAGTTGTTCTAACTGTCCGAACTGCATTTTACCTGAAACAATAACAAATTGAAACAATTTCCGACGTCACTTTTTTGTGTATTCCATCGTCTGCTACGTGCCTCGTGTAATTATTTTACAGTGTAAAATTCCACTAAAATAAAATAAAAAAGTCTTTTATTAATTGTCGGCATGGTCCGTTGATATTAATCCGTGTCGTCCTGAAATAAACAATCACTGAGATTACAGATCGTGCATCATGTCCGTACAGACCATCGTAACTCCCTGTTGTGATAAAATAAAACTATCTCCGTGATATTATATAACAATGTCACGTGACTCCATCTAGTTCATTAATTTGCCTTTTACTATAAATCTCTTTCTCTTCCCCTACAAGTCAAGAAAAGTCATTAAAATACCAAACATATAATTAAAAACAGAAAAGTAAACAAACAAACAAATAAACAAAAAAAACTGGTTCCCGGTTTTTATATAATCATAGTTGCATATAAAACTATGAAACCAAAAAGGGCCCGGCTCCCCACCCAGGGCCAGCATGTTAAAAATTATAAAACATGCTGGCCCTGGGTGGGGGGCCGGGCCTTTTTTTTTATTCAATTTTTTTCCTGTTTTTTAAATAGAACGTTAGAAACAGTACCGAAAAGTAACCAAAAGGGAGGGGGGGGGGGAATACGGCTATATTACGATGTTATATATGTTCTACCCTCTGGGGCCTCTTGTTTGACGTTGAACGCCACCTTAAATTAAAGGTGGGAAGACCCTCAAATGTTCAACCGAACAGTTGATCTTTAATATTATTATTACTTTTCTTCCGATCTAAAATTCAATTTAGTGCTGCCAAAAAGTTTCTTATCCGATCGAGCTGAAAATTTGGCGGTGTGATGGATACCCCGTGGGCTTTCTCCCATTCACCCTGTTAGCACGCCCCGTCAAAAATGAGGGCGTGGCAGGGACCCCCCATGAAAACGTTGTTATCACATCTCCTCCTAAGGCACACAAAATGGTACAATAAAATGGACGCCGATTGCATCTGGGATGGATGTCCTCAAATTGTCGATAGGTAGAAAATCGCTGGGCGCAACCAATAAAAAGTTACCAGTCGTGCAAGTCCAACACCACTTTTTATGTAAAAATCGTAATTTCCCGAAAAACGATGCATCCCAGCTGTTTGAAACCCTCGCCATTCGCTTTAGAATGTCGATTTCAGTCTAAAAATGTCTCCCCGTAAGGTGTACGAGTCAATAAATCCTTAAAATCCCACATTGAAACACGTGACCACCCCTCCCCCCAGCCACGTAAATTTCGTCTGTCGTGATGTCCGTTTCAGCCATCGTCAGTGAATGACCGTGTAAATCGTGTGTCAACAAGTTGTTCTAACTGTCCGAACTGCATTTTACCTGAAACAATAACAAATTGAAACAATTTCCGACGTCACTTTTTTGTGTATTCCATCGTCTGCTACGTGCCTCGTGTAATTATTTTACAGTGTAAAATTCCACTAAAATAAAATAAAAAAGTCTTTTATTAATTGTCGGCATGGTCCGTTGATATTAATCCGTGTCGTCCTGAAATAAACAATCACTGAGATTACAGATCGTGCATCATGTCCGTACAGACCATCGTAACTCCCTGTTGTGATAAAATAAAACTATCTCCGTGATATTATATAACAATGTCACGTGACTCCATCTAGTTCATTAATTTGCCTTTTACTATAAATCTCTTTCTCTTCCCCTACAAGTCAAGAAAAGTCATTAAAATACCAAACATATAATTAAAAACAGAAAAGTAAACAAACAAACAAATAAACAAAAAAAACTGGTTCCCGGTTTTTATATAATCATAGTTGCATATAAAACTATGAAACCAAAAAGGGCCCGGCTCCCCACCCAGGGCCAGCATGTTAAAAATTATAAAACATGCTGGCCCTGGGTGGGGGGCCGGGCCTTTTTTTTTATTCAATTTTTTTCCTGTTTTTTAAATAGAACGTTAGAAACAGTACCATGCCAAGAATATGGTTCCCCTGAAAGTTAAGAGCTCCCGTGGAGCTTGTTACACGGTTGATTTCATAGAGATATAACAGTGCCATACTTTGTAAATGTATCTGACTCCATTGACGACATAAATTAATTATCAGATAGTTAAACAATCATGAGGACCCCAGGTGGTCAGGGGAAGTTTTGGTCGTATATTCTTGGCATGAAAAGTAACCAAAAGGGAGGGGGGGGGGAATACGGCTATATTACGATGTTATATATGTTCTACCCTCTGGGGCCTCTTGTTTGACGTTGAACGCCACCTTAAATTAAAGGTGGGAAGACCCTCAAATGTTCAACCGAACAGTTGATCTTTAATATTATTATTACTTTTCTTCCGATCTAAAATTCAATTTAGTGCTGCCAAAAAGTTTCTTATCCGATCGAGCTGAAAATTTGGCGGTGTGATGGATACCCCGTGGGCTTTCTCCCATTCACCCTGTTAGCACGCCCCGTCAAAAATGAGGGCGTGGCAGGGACCCCCCATGAAAACGTTGTTATCACATCTCCTCCTAAGGCACACAAAATGGTACAATAAAATGGACGCCGATTGCATCTGGGATGGATGTCCTCAAATTGTCGATAGGTAGAAAATCGCTGGGCGCAACCAATAAAAAGTTACCAGTCGTGCAAGTCCAACACCACTTTTTATGTAAAAATCGTAATTTCCCGAAAAACGATGCATCCCAGCTGTTTGAAACCCTCGCCATTCGCTTTAGAATGTCGATTTCAGTCTAAAAATGTCTCCCCGTAAGGTGTACGAGTCAATAAATCCTTAAAATCCCACATTGAAACACGTGACCACCCCTCCCCCCAGCCACGTAAATTTCGTCTGTCGTGATGTCCGTTTCAGCCATCGTCAGTGAATGACCGTGTAAATCGTGTGTCAACAAGTTGTTCTAACTGTCCGAACTGCATTTTACCTGAAACAATAACAAATTGAAACAATTTCCGACGTCACTTTTTTGTGTATTCCATCGTCTGCTACGTGCCTCGTGTAATTATTTTACAGTGTAAAATTCCACTAAAATAAAATAAAAAAGTCTTTTATTAATTGTCGGCATGGTCCGTTGATATTAATCCGTGTCGTCCTGAAATAAACAATCACTGAGATTACAGATCGTGCATCATGTCCGTACTGACCATCGTAACTCCCTGTTGTGATAAAATAAAACTATCTCCGTGATATTATATAACAATGTCACGTGACTCCATCTAGTTCATTAATTTGCCTTTTACTATAAATCTCTTTCTCTTCCCCTACAAGTCAAGAAAAGTCATTAAAATACCAAACATATAATTAAAAACAGAAAAGTAAACAAACAAACAAATAAACAAAAAAAACTGGTTCCCGGTTTTTATATAATCATAGTTGCATATAAAACTATGAAACCAAAAAGGGCCCGGCTCCCCACCCAGGGCCAGCATGTTAAAAATTATAAAACATGCTGGCCCTGGGTGGGGGGCCGGGCCTTTTTTTTTATTCAATTTTTTTCCTGTTTTTTAAATAGAACGTTAGAAACAGTACCATGCCAAGAATATGGTTCCCCTGAAAGTTAAGAGCTCCCGTGGAGCTTGTTACACGGTTGATTTCATAGAGATATAACAGTGCCATACTTTGTAAATGTATCTGACTCCATTGACGACATAAATTAATTATCAGATAGTTAAACAATCATGAGGACCCCAGGTGGTCAGGGGAAGTTTTGGTCGTATATTCTTGGCATGAAAAGTAACCAAAAGGGAGGGGGGGGGGGGAATACGGCTATATTACGATGTTATATATGTTCTACCCTCTGGGGCCTCTTGTTTGACGTTGAACGCCACCTTAAATTAAAGGTGGGAAGACCCTCAAATGTTCAACCGAACAGTTGATCTTTAATATTATTATTACTTTTCTTCCGATCTAAAATTCAATTTAGTGCTGCCAAAAAGTTTCTTATCCGATCGAGCTGAAAATTTGGCGGTGTGATGGATACCCCGTGGGCTTTCTCCCATTCACCCTGTTAGCACGCCCCGTCAAAAATGAGGGCGTGGCAGGGACCCCCCATGAAAACGTTGTTATCACATCTCCTCCTAAGGCACACAAAATGGTACAATAAAATGGACGCCGATTGCATCTGGGATGGATGTCCTCAAATTGTCGATAGGTAGAAAATCGCTGGGCGCAACCAATAAAAAGTTACCAGTCGTGCAAGTCCAACACCACTTTTTATGTAAAAATCGTAATTTCCCGAAAAACGATGCATCCCAGCTGTTTGAAACCCTCGCCATTCGCTTTAGAATGTCGATTTCAGTCTAAAAATGTCTCCCCGTAAGGTGTACGAGTCAATAAATCCTTAAAATCCCACATTGAAACACGTGACCACCCCTCCCCCCAGCCACGTAAATTTCGTCTGTCGTGATGTCCGTTTCAGCCATCGTCAGTGAATGACCGTGTAAATCGTGTGTCAACAAGTTGTTCTAACTGTCCGAACTGCATTTTACCTGAAACAATAACAAATTGAAACAATTTCCGACGTCACTTTTTTGTGTATTCCATCGTCTGCTACGTGCCTCGTGTAATTATTTTACAGTGTAAAATTCCACTAAAATAAAATAAAAAAGTCTTTTATTAATTGTCGGCATGGTCCGTTGATATTAATCCGTGTCGTCCTGAAATAAACAATCACTGAGATTACAGATCGTGCATCATGTCCGTACAGACCATCGTAACTCCCTGTTGTGATAAAATAAAACTATCTCCGTGATATTATATAACAATGTCACGTGACTCCATCTAGTTCATTAATTTGCCTTTTACTATAAATCTCTTTCTCTTCCCCTACAAGTCAAGAAAAGTCATTAAAATACCAAACATATAATTAAAAACAGAAAAGTAAACAAACAAACAAATAAACAAAAAAAACTGGTTCCCGGTTTTTATATAATCATAGTTGCATATAAAACTATGAAACCAAAAAGGGCCCGGCTCCCCACCCAGGGCCAGCATGTTAAAAATTATAAAACATGCTGGCCCTGGGTGGGGGGCCGGGCCTTTTTTTTTATTCAATTTTTTTCCTGTTTTTTAAATAGAACGTTAGAAACAGTACCATGCCAAGAATATGGTTCCCCTGAAAGTTAAGAGCTCCCGTGGAGCTTGTTACACGGTTGATTTCATAGAGATATAACAGTGCCATACTTTGTAAATGTATCTGACTCCATTGACGACATAAATTAATTATCAGATAGTTAAACAATCATGAGGACCCCAGGTGGTCAGGGGAAGTTTTGGTCGTATATTCTTGGCATGAAAAGTAACCAAAAGGGAGGGGGGGGGGAATACGGCTATATTACGATGTTATATATGTTCTACCCTCTGGGGCCTCTTGTTTGACGTTGAACGCCACCTTAAATTAAAGGTGGGAAGACCCTCAAATGTTCAACCGAACAGTTGATCTTTAATATTATTATTACTTTTCTTCCGATCTAAAATTCAATTTAGTGCTGCCAAAAAGTTTCTTATCCGATCGAGCTGAAAATTTGGCGGTGTGATGGATACCCCGTGGGCTTTCTCCCATTCACCCTGTTAGCACGCCCCGTCAAAAATGAGGGCGTGGCAGGGACCCCCCATGAAAACGTTGTTATCACATCTCCTCCTAAGGCACACAAAATGGTACAATAAAATGGACGCCGATTGCATCTGGGATGGATGTCCTCAAATTGTCGATAGGTAGAAAATCGCTGGGCGCAACCAATAAAAAGTTACCAGTCGTGCAAGTCCAACACCACTTTTTATGTAAAAATCGTAATTTCCCGAAAAACGATGCATCCCAGCTGTTTGAAACCCTCGCCATTCGCTTTAGAATGTCGATTTCAGTCTAAAAATGTCTCCCCGTAAGGTGTACGAGTCAATAAATCCTTAAAATCCCACATTGAAACACGTGACCACCCCTCCCCCCAGCCACGTAAATTTCGTCTGTCGTGATGTCCGTTTCAGCCATCGTCAGTGAATGACCGTGTAAATCGTGTGTCAACAAGTTGTTCTAACTGTCCGAACTGCATTTTACCTGAAACAATAACAAATTGAAACAATTTCCGACGTCACTTTTTTGTGTATTCCATCGTCTGCTACGTGCCTCGTGTAATTATTTTACAGTGTAAAATTCCACTAAAATAAAATAAAAAAGTCTTTTATTAATTGTCGGCATGGTCCGTTGATATTAATCCGTGTCGTCCTGAAATAAACAATCACTGAGATTACAGATCGTGCATCATGTCCGTACAGACCATCGTAACTCCCTGTTGTGATAAAATAAAACTATCTCCGTGATATTATATAACAATGTCACGTGACTCCATCTAGTTCATTAATTTGCCTTTTACTATAAATCTCTTTCTCTTCCCCTACAAGTCAAGAAAAGTCATTAAAATACCAAACATATAATTAAAAACAGAAAAGTAAACAAACAAACAAATAAACAAAAAAAACTGGTTCCCGGTTTTTATATAATCATAGTTGCATATAAAACTATGAAACCAAAAAGGGCCCGGCTCCCCACCCAGGGCCAGCATGTTAAAAATTATAAAACATGCTGGCCCTGGGTGGGGGGCCGGGCCTTTTTTTTTATTCAATTTTTTTCCTGTTTTTTAAATAGAACGTTAGAAACAGTACCGAAAAGTAACCAAAAGGGAGGGGGGGGGGGAATACGGCTATATTACGATGTTATATATGTTCTACCCTCTGGGGCCTCTTGTTTGACGTTGAACGCCACCTTAAATTAAAGGTGGGAAGACCCTCAAATGTTCAACCGAACAGTTGATCTTTAATATTATTATTACTTTTCTTCCGATCTAAAATTCAATTTAGTGCTGCCAAAAAGTTTCTTATCCGATCGAGCTGAAAATTTGGCGGTGTGATGGATACCCCGTGGGCTTTCTCCCATTCACCCTGTTAGCACGCCCCGTCAAAAATGAGGGCGTGGCAGGGACCCCCCATGAAAACGTTGTTATCACATCTCCTCCTAAGGCACACAAAATGGTACAATAAAATGGACGCCGATTGCATCTGGGATGGATGTCCTCAAATTGTCGATAGGTAGAAAATCGCTGGGCGCAACCAATAAAAAGTTACCAGTCGTGCAAGTCCAACACCACTTTTTATGTAAAAATCGTAATTTCCCGAAAAACGATGCATCCCAGCTGTTTGAAACCCTCGCCATTCGCTTTAGAATGTCGATTTCAGTCTAAAAATGTCTCCCCGTAAGGTGTACGAGTCAATAAATCCTTAAAATCCCACATTGAAACACGTGACCACCCCTCCCCCCAGCCACGTAAATTTCGTCTGTCGTGATGTCCGTTTCAGCCATCGTCAGTGAATGACCGTGTAAATCGTGTGTCAACAAGTTGTTCTAACTGTCCGAACTGCATTTTACCTGAAACAATAACAAATTGAAACAATTTCCGACGTCACTTTTTTGTGTATTCCATCGTCTGCTACGTGCCTCGTGTAATTATTTTACAGTGTAAAATTCCACTAAAATAAAATAAAAAAGTCTTTTATTAATTGTCGGCATGGTCCGTTGATATTAATCCGTGTCGTCCTGAAATAAACAATCACTGAGATTACAGATCGTGCATCATGTCCGTACAGACCATCGTAACTCCCTGTTGTGATAAAATAAAACTATCTCCGTGATATTATATAACAATGTCACGTGACTCCATCTAGTTCATTAATTTGCCTTTTACTATAAATCTCTTTCTCTTCCCCTACAAGTCAAGAAAAGTCATTAAAATACCAAACATATAATTAAAAACAGAAAAGTAAACAAACAAACAAATAAACAAAAAAAACTGGTTCCCGGTTTTTATATAATCATAGTTGCATATAAAACTATGAAACCAAAAAGGGCCCGGCTCCCCACCCAGGGCCAGCATGTTAAAAATTATAAAACATGCTGGCCCTGGGTGGGGGGCCGGGCCTTTTTTTTTATTCAATTTTTTTCCTGTTTTTTAAATAGAACGTTAGAAACAGTACCATGCCAAGAATATGGTTCCCCTGAAAGTTAAGAGCTCCCGTGGAGCTTGTTACACGGTTGATTTCATAGAGATATAACAGTGCCATACTTTGTAAATGTATCTGACTCCATTGACGACATAAATTAATTATCAGATAGTTAAACAATCATGAGGACCCCAGGTGGTCAGGGGAAGTTTTGGTCGTATATTCTTGGCATGAAAAGTAACCAAAAGGGAGGGGGGGGGGGAATACGGCTATATTACGATGTTATATATGTTCTACCCTCTGGGGCCTCTTGTTTGACGTTGAACGCCACCTTAAATTAAAGGTGGGAAGACCCTCAAATGTTCAACCGAACAGTTGATCTTTAATATTATTATTACTTTTCTTCCGATCTAAAATTCAATTTAGTGCTGCCAAAAAGTTTCTTATCCGATCGAGCTGAAAATTTGGCGGTGTGATGGATACCCCGTGGGCTTTCTCCCATTCACCCTGTTAGCACGCCCCGTCAAAAATGAGGGCGTGGCAGGGACCCCCCATGAAAACGTTGTTATCACATCTCCTCCTAAGGCACACAAAATGGTACAATAAAATGGACGCCGATTGCATCTGGGATGGATGTCCTCAAATTGTCGATAGGTAGAAAATCGCTGGGCGCAACCAATAAAAAGTTACCAGTCGTGCAAGTCCAACACCACTTTTTATGTAAAAATCGTAATTTCCCGAAAAACGATGCATCCCAGCTGTTTGAAACCCTCGCCATTCGCTTTAGAATGTCGATTTCAGTCTAAAAATGTCTCCCCGTAAGGTGTACGAGTCAATAAATCCTTAAAATCCCACATTGAAACACGTGACCACCCCTCCCCCCAGCCACGTAAATTTCGTCTGTCGTGATGTCCGTTTCAGCCATCGTCAGTGAATGACCGTGTAAATCGTGTGTCAACAAGTTGTTCTAACTGTCCGAACTGCATTTTACCTGAAACAATAACAAATTGAAACAATTTCCGACGTCACTTTTTTGTGTATTCCATCGTCTGCTACGTGCCTCGTGTAATTATTTTACAGTGTAAAATTCCACTAAAATAAAATAAAAAAGTCTTTTATTAATTGTCGGCATGGTCCGTTGATATTAATCCGTGTCGTCCTGAAATAAACAATCACTGAGATTACAGATCGTGCATCATGTCCGTACTGACCATCGTAACTCCCTGTTGTGATAAAATAAAACTATCTCCGTGATATTATATAACAATGTCACGTGACTCCATCTAGTTCATTAATTTGCCTTTTACTATAAATCTCTTTCTCTTCCCCTACAAGTCAAGAAAAGTCATTAAAATACCAAACATATAATTAAAAACAGAAAAGTAAACAAACAAACAAATAAACAAAAAAAACTGGTTCCCGGTTTTTATATAATCATAGTTGCATATAAAACTATGAAACCAAAAAGGGCCCGGCTCCCCACCCAGGGCCAGCATGTTAAAAATTATAAAACATGCTGGCCCTGGGTGGGGGGCCGGGCCTTTTTTTTTATTCAATTTTTTTCCTGTTTTTTAAATAGAACGTTAGAAACAGTACCATGCCAAGAATATGGTTCCCCTGAAAGTTAAGAGCTCCCGTGGAGCTTGTTACACGGTTGATTTCATAGAGATATAACAGTGCCATACTTTGTAAATGTATCTGACTCCATTGACGACATAAATTAATTATCAGATAGTTAAACAATCATGAGGACCCCAGGTGGTCAGGGGAAGTTTTGGTCGTATATTCTTGGCATGAAAAGTAACCAAAAGGGAGGGGGGGGGGAATACGGCTATATTACGATGTTATATATGTTCTACCCTCTGGGGCCTCTTGTTTGACGTTGAACGCCACCTTAAATTAAAGGTGGGAAGACCCTCAAATGTTCAACCGAACAGTTGATCTTTAATATTATTATTACTTTTCTTCCGATCTAAAATTCAATTTAGTGCTGCCAAAAAGTTTCTTATCCGATCGAGCTGAAAATTTGGCGGTGTGATGGATACCCCGTGGGCTTTCTCCCATTCACCCTGTTAGCACGCCCCGTCAAAAATGAGGGCGTGGCAGGGACCCCCCATGAAAACGTTGTTATCACATCTCCTCCTAAGGCACACAAAATGGTACAATAAAATGGACGCCGATTGCATCTGGGATGGATGTCCTCAAATTGTCGATAGGTAGAAAATCGCTGGGCGCAACCAATAAAAAGTTACCAGTCGTGCAAGTCCAACACCACTTTTTATGTAAAAATCGTAATTTCCCGAAAAACGATGCATCCCAGCTGTTTGAAACCCTCGCCATTCGCTTTAGAATGTCGATTTCAGTCTAAAAATGTCTCCCCGTAAGGTGTACGAGTCAATAAATCCTTAAAATCCCACATTGAAACACGTGACCACCCCTCCCCCCAGCCACGTAAATTTCGTCTGTCGTGATGTCCGTTTCAGCCATCGTCAGTGAATGACCGTGTAAATCGTGTGTCAACAAGTTGTTCTAACTGTCCGAACTGCATTTTACCTGAAACAATAACAAATTGAAACAATTTCCGACGTCACTTTTTTGTGTATTCCATCGTCTGCTACGTGCCTCGTGTAATTATTTTACAGTGTAAAATTCCACTAAAATAAAATAAAAAAGTCTTTTATTAATTGTCGGCATGGTCCGTTGATATTAATCCGTGTCGTCCTGAAATAAACAATCACTGAGATTACAGATCGTGCATCATGTCCGTACAGACCATCGTAACTCCCTGTTGTGATAAAATAAAACTATCTCCGTGATATTATATAACAATGTCACGTGACTCCATCTAGTTCATTAATTTGCCTTTTACTATAAATCTCTTTCTCTTCCCCTACAAGTCAAGAAAAGTCATTAAAATACCAAACATATAATTAAAAACAGAAAAGTAAACAAACAAACAAATAAACAAAAAAAACTGGTTCCCGGTTTTTATATAATCATAGTTGCATATAAAACTATGAAACCAAAAAGGGCCCGGCTCCCCACCCAGGGCCAGCATGTTAAAAATTATAAAACATGCTGGCCCTGGGTGGGGGGCCGGGCCTTTTTTTTTATTCAATTTTTTTCCTGTTTTTTAAATAGAACGTTAGAAACAGTACCATGCCAAGAATATGGTTCCCCTGAAAGTTAAGAGCTCCCGTGGAGCTTGTTACACGGTTGATTTCATAGAGATATAACAGTGCCATACTTTGTAAATGTATCTGACTCCATTGACGACATAAATTAATTATCAGATAGTTAAACAATCATGAGGACCCCAGGTGGTCAGGGGAAGTTTTGGTCGTATATTCTTGGCATGAAAAGTAACCAAAAGGGAGGGGGGGGGGAATACGGCTATATTACGATGTTATATATGTTCTACCCTCTGGGGCCTCTTGTTTGACGTTGAACGCCACCTTAAATTAAAGGTGGGAAGACCCTCAAATGTTCAACCGAACAGTTGATCTTTAATATTATTATTACTTTTCTTCCGATCTAAAATTCAATTTAGTGCTGCCAAAAAGTTTCTTATCCGATCGAGCTGAAAATTTGGCGGTGTGATGGATACCCCGTGGGCTTTCTCCCATTCACCCTGTTAGCACGCCCCGTCAAAAATGAGGGCGTGGCAGGGACCCCCCATGAAAACGTTGTTATCACATCTCCTCCTAAGGCACACAAAATGGTACAATAAAATGGACGCCGATTGCATCTGGGATGGATGTCCTCAAATTGTCGATAGGTAGAAAATCGCTGGGCGCAACCAATAAAAAGTTACCAGTCGTGCAAGTCCAACACCACTTTTTATGTAAAAATCGTAATTTCCCGAAAAACGATGCATCCCAGCTGTTTGAAACCCTCGCCATTCGCTTTAGAATGTCGATTTCAGTCTAAAAATGTCTCCCCGTAAGGTGTACGAGTCAATAAATCCTTAAAATCCCACATTGAAACACGTGACCACCCCTCCCCCCAGCCACGTAAATTTCGTCTGTCGTGATGTCCGTTTCAGCCATCGTCAGTGAATGACCGTGTAAATCGTGTGTCAACAAGTTGTTCTAACTGTCCGAACTGCATTTTACCTGAAACAATAACAAATTGAAACAATTTCCGACGTCACTTTTTTGTGTATTCCATCGTCTGCTACGTGCCTCGTGTAATTATTTTACAGTGTAAAATTCCACTAAAATAAAATAAAAAAGTCTTTTATTAATTGTCGGCATGGTCCGTTGATATTAATCCGTGTCGTCCTGAAATAAACAATCACTGAGATTACAGATCGTGCATCATGTCCGTACTGACCATCGTAACTCCCTGTTGTGATAAAATAAAACTATCTCCGTGATATTATATAACAATGTCACGTGACTCCATCTAGTTCATTAATTTGCCTTTTACTATAAATCTCTTTCTCTTCCCCTACAAGTCAAGAAAAGTCATTAAAATACCAAACATATAATTAAAAACAGAAAAGTAAACAAACAAACAAATAAACAAAAAAAACTGGTTCCCGGTTTTTATATAATCATAGTTGCATATAAAACTATGAAACCAAAAAGGGCCCGGCTCCCCACCCAGGGCCAGCATGTTAAAAATTATAAAACATGCTGGCCCTGGGTGGGGGGCCGGGCCTTTTTTTTTATTCAATTTTTTTCCTGTTTTTTAAATAGAACGTTAGAAACAGTGAAAAGTAACCAAAAGGGAGGGGGGGGGGGGAATACGGCTATATTACGATGTTATATATGTTCTACCCTCTGGGGCCTCTTGTTTGACGTTGAACGCCACCTTAAATTAAAGGTGGGAAGACCCTCAAATGTTCAACCGAACAGTTGATCTTTAATATTATTATTACTTTTCTTCCGATCTAAAATTCAATTTAGTGCTGCCAAAAAGTTTCTTATCCGATCGAGCTGAAAATTTGGCGGTGTGATGGATACCCCGTGGGCTTTCTCCCATTCACCCTGTTAGCACGCCCCGTCAAAAATGAGGGCGTGGCAGGGACCCCCCATGAAAACGTTGTTATCACATCTCCTCCTAAGGCACACAAAATGGTACAATAAAATGGACGCCGATTGCATCTGGGATGGATGTCCTCAAATTGTCGATAGGTAGAAAATCGCTGGGCGCAACCAATAAAAAGTTACCAGTCGTGCAAGTCCAACACCACTTTTTATGTAAAAATCGTAATTTCCCGAAAAACGATGCATCCCAGCTGTTTGAAACCCTCGCCATTCGCTTTAGAATGTCGATTTCAGTCTAAAAATGTCTCCCCGTAAGGTGTACGAGTCAATAAATCCTTAAAATCCCACATTGAAACACGTGACCACCCCTCCCCCCAGCCACGTAAATTTCGTCTGTCGTGATGTCCGTTTCAGCCATCGTCAGTGAATGACCGTGTAAATCGTGTGTCAACAAGTTGTTCTAACTGTCCGAACTGCATTTTACCTGAAACAATAACAAATTGAAACAATTTCCGACGTCACTTTTTTGTGTATTCCATCGTCTGCTACGTGCCTCGTGTAATTATTTTACAGTGTAAAATTCCACTAAAATAAAATAAAAAAGTCTTTTATTAATTGTCGGCATGGTCCGTTGATATTAATCCGTGTCGTCCTGAAATAAACAATCACTGAGATTACAGATCGTGCATCATGTCCGTACAGACCATCGTAACTCCCTGTTGTGATAAAATAAAACTATCTCCGTGATATTATATAACAATGTCACGTGACTCCATCTAGTTCATTAATTTGCCTTTTACTATAAATCTCTTTCTCTTCCCCTACAAGTCAAGAAAAGTCATTAAAATACCAAACATATAATTAAAAACAGAAAAGTAAACAAACAAACAAATAAACAAAAAAAACTGGTTCCCGGTTTTTATATAATCATAGTTGCATATAAAACTATGAAACCAAAAAGGGCCCGGCTCCCCACCCAGGGCCAGCATGTTAAAAATTATAAAACATGCTGGCCCTGGGTGGGGGGCCGGGCCTTTTTTTTTATTCAATTTTTTTCCTGTTTTTTAAATAGAACGTTAGAAACAGTACCATGCCAAGAATATGGTTCCCCTGAAAGTTAAGAGCTCCCGTGGAGCTTGTTACACGGTTGATTTCATAGAGATATAACAGTGCCATACTTTGTAAATGTATCTGACTCCATTGACGACATAAATTAATTATCAGATAGTTAAACAATCATGAGGACCCCAGGTGGTCAGGGGAAGTTTTGGTCGTATATTCTTGGCATGAAAAGTAACCAAAAGGGAGGGGGGGGGGGAATACGGCTATATTACGATGTTATATATGTTCTACCCTCTGGGGCCTCTTGTTTGACGTTGAACGCCACCTTAAATTAAAGGTGGGAAGACCCTCAAATGTTCAACCGAACAGTTGATCTTTAATATTATTATTACTTTTCTTCCGATCTAAAATTCAATTTAGTGCTGCCAAAAAGTTTCTTATCCGATCGAGCTGAAAATTTGGCGGTGTGATGGATACCCCGTGGGCTTTCTCCCATTCACCCTGTTAGCACGCCCCGTCAAAAATGAGGGCGTGGCAGGGACCCCCCATGAAAACGTTGTTATCACATCTCCTCCTAAGGCACACAAAATGGTACAATAAAATGGACGCCGATTGCATCTGGGATGGATGTCCTCAAATTGTCGATAGGTAGAAAATCGCTGGGCGCAACCAATAAAAAGTTACCAGTCGTGCAAGTCCAACACCACTTTTTATGTAAAAATCGTAATTTCCCGAAAAACGATGCATCCCAGCTGTTTGAAACCCTCGCCATTCGCTTTAGAATGTCGATTTCAGTCTAAAAATGTCTCCCCGTAAGGTGTACGAGTCAATAAATCCTTAAAATCCCACATTGAAACACGTGACCACCCCTCCCCCCAGCCACGTAAATTTCGTCTGTCGTGATGTCCGTTTCAGCCATCGTCAGTGAATGACCGTGTAAATCGTGTGTCAACAAGTTGTTCTAACTGTCCGAACTGCATTTTACCTGAAACAATAACAAATTGAAACAATTTCCGACGTCACTTTTTTGTGTATTCCATCGTCTGCTACGTGCCTCGTGTAATTATTTTACAGTGTAAAATTCCACTAAAATAAAATAAAAAAGTCTTTTATTAATTGTCGGCATGGTCCGTTGATATTAATCCGTGTCGTCCTGAAATAAACAATCACTGAGATTACAGATCGTGCATCATGTCCGTACAGACCATCGTAACTCCCTGTTGTGATAAAATAAAACTATCTCCGTGATATTATATAACAATGTCACGTGACTCCATCTAGTTCATTAATTTGCCTTTTACTATAAATCTCTTTCTCTTCCCCTACAAGTCAAGAAAAGTCATTAAAATACCAAACATATAATTAAAAACAGAAAAGTAAACAAACAAACAAATAAACAAAAAAAACTGGTTCCCGGTTTTTATATAATCATAGTTGCATATAAAACTATGAAACCAAAAAGGGCCCGGCTCCCCACCCAGGGCCAGCATGTTAAAAATTATAAAACATGCTGGCCCTGGGTGGGGGGCCGGGCCTTTTTTTTTATTCAATTTTTTTCCTGTTTTTTAAATAGAACGTTAGAAACAGTACCATGCCAAGAATATGGTTCCCCTGAAAGTTAAGAGCTCCCGTGGAGCTTGTTACACGGTTGATTTCATAGAGATATAACAGTGCCATACTTTGTAAATGTATCTGACTCCATTGACGACATAAATTAATTATCAGATAGTTAAACAATCATGAGGACCCCAGGTGGTCAGGGGAAGTTTTGGTCGTATATTCTTGGCATGAAAAGTAACCAAAAGGGAGGGGGGGGGGGAATACGGCTATATTACGATGTTATATATGTTCTACCCTCTGGGGCCTCTTGTTTGACGTTGAACGCCACCTTAAATTAAAGGTGGGAAGACCCTCAAATGTTCAACCGAACAGTTGATCTTTAATATTATTATTACTTTTCTTCCGATCTAAAATTCAATTTAGTGCTGCCAAAAAGTTTCTTATCCGATCGAGCTGAAAATTTGGCGGTGTGATGGATACCCCGTGGGCTTTCTCCCATTCACCCTGTTAGCACGCCCCGTCAAAAATGAGGGCGTGGCAGGGACCCCCCATGAAAACGTTGTTATCACATCTCCTCCTAAGGCACACAAAATGGTACAATAAAATGGACGCCGATTGCATCTGGGATGGATGTCCTCAAATTGTCGATAGGTAGAAAATCGCTGGGCGCAACCAATAAAAAGTTACCAGTCGTGCAAGTCCAACACCACTTTTTATGTAAAAATCGTAATTTCCCGAAAAACGATGCATCCCAGCTGTTTGAAACCCTCGCCATTCGCTTTAGAATGTCGATTTCAGTCTAAAAATGTCTCCCCGTAAGGTGTACGAGTCAATAAATCCTTAAAATCCCACATTGAAACACGTGACCACCCCTCCCCCCAGCCACGTAAATTTCGTCTGTCGTGATGTCCGTTTCAGCCATCGTCAGTGAATGACCGTGTAAATCGTGTGTCAACAAGTTGTTCTAACTGTCCGAACTGCATTTTACCTGAAACAATAACAAATTGAAACAATTTCCGACGTCACTTTTTTGTGTATTCCATCGTCTGCTACGTGCCTCGTGTAATTATTTTACAGTGTAAAATTCCACTAAAATAAAATAAAAAAGTCTTTTATTAATTGTCGGCATGGTCCGTTGATATTAATCCGTGTCGTCCTGAAATAAACAATCACTGAGATTACAGATCGTGCATCATGTCCGTACAGACCATCGTAACTCCCTGTTGTGATAAAATAAAACTATCTCCGTGATATTATATAACAATGTCACGTGACTCCATCTAGTTCATTAATTTGCCTTTTACTATAAATCTCTTTCTCTTCCCCTACAAGTCAAGAAAAGTCATTAAAATACCAAACATATAATTAAAAACAGAAAAGTAAACAAACAAACAAATAAACAAAAAAAACTGGTTCCCGGTTTTTATATAATCATAGTTGCATATAAAACTATGAAACCAAAAAGGGCCCGGCTCCCCACCCAGGGCCAGCATGTTAAAAATTATAAAACATGCTGGCCCTGGGTGGGGGGCCGGGCCTTTTTTTTTATTCAATTTTTTTCCTGTTTTTTAAATAGAACGTTAGAAACAGTACCATGCCAAGAATATGGTTCCCCTGAAAGTTAAGAGCTCCCGTGGAGCTTGTTACACGGTTGATTTCATAGAGATATAACAGTGCCATACTTTGTAAATGTATCTGACTCCATTGACGACATAAATTAATTATCAGATAGTTAAACAATCATGAGGACCCCAGGTGGTCAGGGGAAGTTTTGGTCGTATATTCTTGGCATGAAAAGTAACCAAAAGGGAGGGGGGGGGGAATACGGCTATATTACGATGTTATATATGTTCTACCCTCTGGGGCCTCTTGTTTGACGTTGAACGCCACCTTAAATTAAAGGTGGGAAGACCCTCAAATGTTCAACCGAACAGTTGATCTTTAATATTATTATTACTTTTCTTCCGATCTAAAATTCAATTTAGTGCTGCCAAAAAGTTTCTTATCCGATCGAGCTGAAAATTTGGCGGTGTGATGGATACCCCGTGGGCTTTCTCCCATTCACCCTGTTAGCACGCCCCGTCAAAAATGAGGGCGTGGCAGGGACCCCCCATGAAAACGTTGTTATCACATCTCCTCCTAAGGCACACAAAATGGTACAATAAAATGGACGCCGATTGCATCTGGGATGGATGTCCTCAAATTGTCGATAGGTAGAAAATCGCTGGGCGCAACCAATAAAAAGTTACCAGTCGTGCAAGTCCAACACCACTTTTTATGTAAAAATCGTAATTTCCCGAAAAACGATGCATCCCAGCTGTTTGAAACCCTCGCCATTCGCTTTAGAATGTCGATTTCAGTCTAAAAATGTCTCCCCGTAAGGTGTACGAGTCAATAAATCCTTAAAATCCCACATTGAAACACGTGACCACCCCTCCCCCCAGCCACGTAAATTTCGTCTGTCGTGATGTCCGTTTCAGCCATCGTCAGTGAATGACCGTGTAAATCGTGTGTCAACAAGTTGTTCTAACTGTCCGAACTGCATTTTACCTGAAACAATAACAAATTGAAACAATTTCCGACGTCACTTTTTTGTGTATTCCATCGTCTGCTACGTGCCTCGTGTAATTATTTTACAGTGTAAAATTCCACTAAAATAAAATAAAAAAGTCTTTTATTAATTGTCGGCATGGTCCGTTGATATTAATCCGTGTCGTCCTGAAATAAACAATCACTGAGATTACAGATCGTGCATCATGTCCGTACAGACCATCGTAACTCCCTGTTGTGATAAAATAAAACTATCTCCGTGATATTATATAACAATGTCACGTGACTCCATCTAGTTCATTAATTTGCCTTTTACTATAAATCTCTTTCTCTTCCCCTACAAGTCAAGAAAAGTCATTAAAATACCAAACATATAATTAAAAACAGAAAAGTAAACAAACAAACAAATAAACAAAAAAAACTGGTTCCCGGTTTTTATATAATCATAGTTGCATATAAAACTATGAAACCAAAAAGGGCCCGGCTCCCCACCCAGGGCCAGCATGTTAAAAATTATAAAACATGCTGGCCCTGGGTGGGGGGCCGGGCCTTTTTTTTTATTCAATTTTTTTCCTGTTTTTTAAATAGAACGTTAGAAACAGTACCATGCCAAGAATATGGTTCCCCTGAAAGTTAAGAGCTCCCGTGGAGCTTGTTACACGGTTGATTTCATAGAGATATAACAGTGCCATACTTTGTAAATGTATCTGACTCCATTGACGACATAAATTAATTATCAGATAGTTAAACAATCATGAGGACCCCAGGTGGTCAGGGGAAGTTTTGGTCGTATATTCTTGGCATGAAAAGTAACCAAAAGGGAGGGGGGGGGGAATACGGCTATATTACGATGTTATATATGTTCTACCCTCTGGGGCCTCTTGTTTGACGTTGAACGCCACCTTAAATTAAAGGTGGGAAGACCCTCAAATGTTCAACCGAACAGTTGATCTTTAATATTATTATTACTTTTCTTCCGATCTAAAATTCAATTTAGTGCTGCCAAAAAGTTTCTTATCCGATCGAGCTGAAAATTTGGCGGTGTGATGGATACCCCGTGGGCTTTCTCCCATTCACCCTGTTAGCACGCCCCGTCAAAAATGAGGGCGTGGCAGGGACCCCCCATGAAAACGTTGTTATCACATCTCCTCCTAAGGCACACAAAATGGTACAATAAAATGGACGCCGATTGCATCTGGGATGGATGTCCTCAAATTGTCGATAGGTAGAAAATCGCTGGGCGCAACCAATAAAAAGTTACCAGTCGTGCAAGTCCAACACCACTTTTTATGTAAAAATCGTAATTTCCCGAAAAACGATGCATCCCAGCTGTTTGAAACCCTCGCCATTCGCTTTAGAATGTCGATTTCAGTCTAAAAATGTCTCCCCGTAAGGTGTACGAGTCAATAAATCCTTAAAATCCCACATTGAAACACGTGACCACCCCTCCCCCCAGCCACGTAAATTTCGTCTGTCGTGATGTCCGTTTCAGCCATCGTCAGTGAATGACCGTGTAAATCGTGTGTCAACAAGTTGTTCTAACTGTCCGAACTGCATTTTACCTGAAACAATAACAAATTGAAACAATTTCCGACGTCACTTTTTTGTGTATTCCATCGTCTGCTACGTGCCTCGTGTAATTATTTTACAGTGTAAAATTCCACTAAAATAAAATAAAAAAGTCTTTTATTAATTGTCGGCATGGTCCGTTGATATTAATCCGTGTCGTCCTGAAATAAACAATCACTGAGATTACAGATCGTGCATCATGTCCGTACAGACCATCGTAACTCCCTGTTGTGATAAAATAAAACTATCTCCGTGATATTATATAACAATGTCACGTGACTCCATCTAGTTCATTAATTTGCCTTTTACTATAAATCTCTTTCTCTTCCCCTACAAGTCAAGAAAAGTCATTAAAATACCAAACATATAATTAAAAACAGAAAAGTAAACAAACAAACAAATAAACAAAAAAAACTGGTTCCCGGTTTTTATATAATCATAGTTGCATATAAAACTATGAAACCAAAAAGGGCCCGGCTCCCCACCCAGGGCCAGCATGTTAAAAATTATAAAACATGCTGGCCCTGGGTGGGGGGCCGGGCCTTTTTTTTTATTCAATTTTTTTCCTGTTTTTTAAATAGAACGTTAGAAACAGTACCATGCCAAGAATATGGTTCCCCTGAAAGTTAAGAGCTCCCGTGGAGCTTGTTACACGGTTGATTTCATAGAGATATAACAGTGCCATACTTTGTAAATGTATCTGACTCCATTGACGACATAAATTAATTATCAGATAGTTAAACAATCATGAGGACCCCAGGTGGTCAGGGGAAGTTTTGGTCGTATATTCTTGGCATGAAAAGTAACCAAAAGGGAGGGGGGGGGGGAATACGGCTATATTACGATGTTATATATGTTCTACCCTCTGGGGCCTCTTGTTTGACGTTGAACGCCACCTTAAATTAAAGGTGGGAAGACCCTCAAATGTTCAACCGAACAGTTGATCTTTAATATTATTATTACTTTTCTTCCGATCTAAAATTCAATTTAGTGCTGCCAAAAAGTTTCTTATCCGATCGAGCTGAAAATTTGGCGGTGTGATGGATACCCCGTGGGCTTTCTCCCATTCACCCTGTTAGCACGCCCCGTCAAAAATGAGGGCGTGGCAGGGACCCCCCATGAAAACGTTGTTATCACATCTCCTCCTAAGGCACACAAAATGGTACAATAAAATGGACGCCGATTGCATCTGGGATGGATGTCCTCAAATTGTCGATAGGTAGAAAATCGCTGGGCGCAACCAATAAAAAGTTACCAGTCGTGCAAGTCCAACACCACTTTTTATGTAAAAATCGTAATTTCCCGAAAAACGATGCATCCCAGCTGTTTGAAACCCTCGCCATTCGCTTTAGAATGTCGATTTCAGTCTAAAAATGTCTCCCCGTAAGGTGTACGAGTCAATAAATCCTTAAAATCCCACATTGAAACACGTGACCACCCCTCCCCCCAGCCACGTAAATTTCGTCTGTCGTGATGTCCGTTTCAGCCATCGTCAGTGAATGACCGTGTAAATCGTGTGTCAACAAGTTGTTCTAACTGTCCGAACTGCATTTTACCTGAAACAATAACAAATTGAAACAATTTCCGACGTCACTTTTTTGTGTATTCCATCGTCTGCTACGTGCCTCGTGTAATTATTTTACAGTGTAAAATTCCACTAAAATAAAATAAAAAAGTCTTTTATTAATTGTCGGCATGGTCCGTTGATATTAATCCGTGTCGTCCTGAAATAAACAATCACTGAGATTACAGATCGTGCATCATGTCCGTACAGACCATCGTAACTCCCTGTTGTGATAAAATAAAACTATCTCCGTGATATTATATAACAATGTCACGTGACTCCATCTAGTTCATTAATTTGCCTTTTACTATAAATCTCTTTCTCTTCCCCTACAAGTCAAGAAAAGTCATTAAAATACCAAACATATAATTAAAAACAGAAAAGTAAACAAACAAACAAATAAACAAAAAAAACTGGTTCCCGGTTTTTATATAATCATAGTTGCATATAAAACTATGAAACCAAAAAGGGCCCGGCTCCCCACCCAGGGCCAGCATGTTAAAAATTATAAAACATGCTGGCCCTGGGTGGGGGGCCGGGCCTTTTTTTTTATTCAATTTTTTTCCTGTTTTTTAAATAGAACGTTAGAAACAGTACCATGCCAAGAATATGGTTCCCCTGAAAGTTAAGAGCTCCCGTGGAGCTTGTTACACGGTTGATTTCATAGAGATATAACAGTGCCATACTTTGTAAATGTATCTGACTCCATTGACGACATAAATTAATTATCAGATAGTTAAACAATCATGAGGACCCCAGGTGGTCAGGGGAAGTTTTAGTCGTATATTCTTGGCATGTGTAATTAATGTTGATCAGTTCTGCATGGCATTCTTTTGGCATAAAAAAATAATTCTTTAAAGTTAAATTACGACTACCAATTGTTTAAAAACACCGGTTTGCTGGACTAATAGTTTGGGAAATGCAAATAAGGATGCTTTTCAGCGCATAATATAGTAGATTGTTCGAACGCAGAATTTTTTACTATTTTTGTCTAATCAGAATGCAAGCTTGTCTTCAATTACAGTACGTTACCATGGGTAAGCGTCTTTTAGTTCAAAGGTCACAATTCGAAAATATACCGACTGCGTCGGAAAAAAAACCGCGAGGGTACGATTATTCGTTCTATGTGAAATATTGCTCAGAGAAAAACATTAAATTTCTTTCTATTATACTATAATAGAACCTGAATACTAAAAAATTACCGCATGAGGGGACCTATTCTGCTCCCTTACTAATGTTCTAAAACTTTATATAGTAAATATAAGTTCTTATAATCTTGATCTCTTACAAAAGTTAATACACTTATTTTTATCTGAACATAGTTTACGTAAACAATAGTACGGATCTGTTTAAAAAACTAATCACCATTATATTTTCTTCAGTTGCTGGGTCTGTCACAAGTAAACTTAGCAGTAATAGTGATCTTTGCTGCTTATATTAATAGCACACCTGATATTTAAATTAGTAGCTTAATATCTATTAAGAATGTTGACATGGCAACATTTTTCCTTTACGAGAGTGTAAACATATGAAAAATGAGTATGTTGGTGACATCCCTATTGGGAGAAAATAGTTTTTCAGTTACAATATAAAGTTAAAAACTCCATATTTTTGTTCAATAATTTTATTGTGAATATGCCCAATAGACTGATAAATTGTAAGACAGAAGTCTAGACTGATTCATATACACAGATGCCATTTGCTTTAGAAAATTAACTGTTGTTTCAATCCAAAAAGATACTAGCATAAATAAGTCCATTTTCAACTGGAAATGTAACTACCACCTCATCCAATATAAAAAATTCCAATTTCCCCCTTATTAAATTGTAAACAAACTGGAAATCCAATATGACTGTGCATTGAAAACACTGTCAAAGGTATTCTGGTGACGTTACTTCAGATTTCACTTAAGTCTTTGACACGTTGATTAAAAACAAATAAATTTTGTACTTGAGGTCTATTATGTGACAAAATTTTGGGCGTATAGAACTTAATCGAACGAACTCGACCCTATTAGAATAAGTAACCAACCCAAACACTCTTTGGTGTATCACATTTTCATACCTACAATGTCAGGTAAATTATCTACAATTATGTATAAGCTTATAAAGGATGACCATTCGACACAGTACGAGCCGCGAAGCAATCAGGGCTGTTAAAAGGTTCCGAAACATACAACTCTTGTACATATTACGTACAAATTGAGAAGGAATAAATACGATGTCTATTTTTAAACTTTTGCTGTTGTTAGTAGTTTATCAGGTATCTAAATAAAAATATTATTTTTGAAGTTAACAAGTGTTTAACCAGTCAGTCTTATCCACCACATATCTAGAACTGGAGACGAAGTAGAAACATGCAAGTTTCTTTATACGCATGAGACGTATCCACTTACCTCAAAAAGGAAGTATGGATGCTTTAAATAAAAAATTCTAGGACAAATGGTTGTGTTTAATTTTCCATAAAAGTTCATTAATGTTTTAAAATTTGATATAAGCGTCTAAAAATGTGCTGTTATGTTTACATTTCCAATGTGTTCTTTCGCAGATAACAGTAATTCATGGTAAAGGTAAAATAAACCTCCAGCTACAAGAATACCACAACCCAACGGGTACAGATGTTAATGAAAACTGTTGTGATGGGATTAAAATTGATGGATGTCCACTGGGAAAATGTGATCATCTATTTAAAATATGTGTTTTCAGGTAATTATTATAAATCATTTCCTCAAAATAGCTCAAGTAATTGGCAAGTTATTTTTATACAACAGAAAACAGGTTTGGTCCTGCATTATTTTTTAAACGTTGTCATTTGCAGTTTTTAATATGCGATGTTCATATTTCCTGTACATTAAACTTCGATTTGATTTCATGAGAATACATAGTACGAAATTAAAATTGATTCTTTAGTACGTAATGAATTGCACAACTGTTATTTGCAGTATGAGTAACATTTTGCTTCGTTTGAATTTAGCAGTAGAGAATGAGAGAGGTATCAACAGTAGGCTTTAAAATCTGTTCATGTTTAGCTCTAAATCGGCAGCTTGTTACGGAAGGAAGTGGTTTTTCAATACAAAATATTTACATATTTCAAAATCATAATGACTATACGATATTTTTGTATGCATTTTGTTTGATTGAGTTCCTCCTATGCTATTCGTAGTCGAAGAATTAAAACATAACCTCAGTGTTTAAATTATGTGTAGTGTGCGCCAGAAATGGATAACTGATTAAAGAAATCAAATTATGGTTATTTATTAATATAGGTTCATGCGTTCTTTCGACGAGTTATAGGCTTTACACTATATAAAATTTAAAACAAAACCAACCTTCATGCATTAAATGGCTTTGAAACTTGACTTTTATTTAATATTAGTAATTTCTCTTCAGACATTAATATACTCGAAAGGAAAATTATGTATAAATCATTTCAAAGAAGAACGGACAAATTGTAGAATATTATAAATTTAATCCTGACCTTGACCTTCTTTATATTTAAATTGAAACAATTATTTAGTCTCTTAAATAATAAAAAGATCATTAAGTAGGACGTTTAGGAACTTGACCTTGACCTCTAGCATGATAACAGTTAAGATCCTTTGTAAATATCTGTTATAGTTATTAAAATATAGATACGCTTAATTTTATAATTTTACGCAGGAACCTATACATGTCCCAGTATAACGTTAAAATACGGCCATATTAATGAAGAGTCCCGCACGCGTGGTCCCTCTACTCGAAATATCGTTAGCGGCCGTCTCTAGGAGAGATTGAATGAAATGATGCGTAAACCAGAGCACAATTCTCCGGCTATAGAACAAATTCTAGCAGACTGGCTCTACCAAGAACCACCCGAGACGTAGGCGGAAATTCCATCTACGGAATAGAACTATTGCTGCAACAGCCACTGCAGTTGGAATACACGAAATGAGAAAAATCAGCTCTTAAACATTCCAACCGACTTCGAAAAATGTGGCTTTATTCCCAATAGGTCGTATTTTGAAGCAGTTTCATACCGTTCCGCAGACGAGAAAGATAGGAATTGGATATCTATCTGAATTATATAAGAAGAATCAAGCACAAAATATGTCGCGTACCATTATTGTTTAGATGCACGGATTAACCGATTGTCGTCTATTTTCAGAAACATTGTTGAACCTCAGTTTCTATTTTTTAATCTGTCTTTGCAAGATTATATTTGCACAAGTATTGTAAATCAATTTTTTCTAAACCAGTTTTCTACCATGAACACATTTGTCAATATATACAGATAAGACAAATATACATGTTTCTATTTCCAGTTCAAACAGTACAAATTGTATACAGCCTACAGATGTAACTGGACCATCTGACCACAATGATATTATATTTGACAGCAATCAACAGCCAGTGCAGTTTTACTTTGACACTTGGAAGGTATGACTGTCAAATATAAAAACTACAGGTCTTAAATCTACTGAAATGCAATAATACACGAATAACGAATTTGAACAAAGTATAGTATATAAATAGGATCTTACATTTGTACGACTGGATTATCGAGATTGGATAAATCCAATAATCCAAGAGTACTATTTTAAGATTTTGTTTCTCGATTTCTTAAAAAAAATAGTAAATTTGCGACGCTTCCAAAACCTTTTTTACGTTCATGACTGAAATACGCGGTAAATTGAAGGTATTTGTTTATTACGTCATAAGTTCTACGGTACTACGCCACCTAACAGCTGATTTTAAACATATTGAGTTTCTATGGTAGCTGGTCAAATCGCCCCACGGAAAAATCGCCCCCGTCAAAAACGCCCCCACTTTTTGCAAAATCGCCCCCATTGTAAAATGTCCCACTGTAAAAACGCCCCCCACCTTCAGCAAAATCGCCCCACTTATCAAAATCGCCCCCATCAAAAACGCCCCCACCTTCAGCAAAATCGCCCAACATACAAAAAATACTATATATAGTATAAATTTGTTAAGTTGTACAAATATTTACTTATTTTAGGATTATATTGTCACTGATTACAAATTAGAAATGTTTTGTTAATAATGATCGATAATGTCGTTATTTTTAATTATTACAAGTATCCTAATTACCTTAAAGATTTTCGGATAAGAACTATATAATTCTTTTGTAATTATGAGTAAATAATCACAGATTTGTTATTTAAAATAAAATCATCAAAAGAATATAAAGTTCATAATGTATTGCTTGTACCCAGTGTTTGTTATCTTGTTTTCTGCTATAATATAAAAGATTAAATTGTTGTTGTTGTGTCTTCGTATTTTCCTATAAAAAGACGAACAATTAAAAACTTTGAACGTACATGATTCCTGGGACTAGTATAACTAATACTGATTATTGATTTATAGGTTCCTGATGATTCTAATAAGACCGAAGAAAGAGCACATATTTATGATTTACCTTGACATATAATCAAAGGAAAAAAATTAATAATTGTGTAATACTGAAATTAGCGATTTTTGTAAATGGGGCGATTTTGCTCAATTTGGGGGCGATTTTGCTAAGTGGGGCGATTTTGTAAAAGGTGGGGGCGTTTTTACAAGGGGCGATTTTACATTGGGGGGCGTTTTTGCAAAAAGTGGGGGCGTTTTTGACGGAGGCGATTTGACTTGTATTCTTTTCTACCAATGTAAGCGATTTTAGGTAATCAGTGCAAGATCATGACCTTTTAGTTTTTTTTAAGGAATATTACCCAAAAAACTGGATTGAAAAACCTTGAAAATGAGATTTGTTCGTGGTGTTTTGTAGTTAGGTAATAAGTGTTGGTATTTTTTTTATATAAAACTTAGTTTTTATACATGTTATAAAGATATCTTTTTGTAATGAAATTTTGTTCATTGAAATCTGCAAGATAAGTACAAATGTGGGCATTTAGGACTAACTTCAACAATAAAGAGGCACAAAGAAATTAGTAAAAACATCATCTCTTGTGTCATATATTTTGCTTTGAATATTTTTATAGTTATTGTTAGATCCTTATGTTTTTCTTTATTTTCCATGTCAAATGGTGGCTACCTCAGTTTGAAAGAGTAATGTTTTGTGGGCATATAATGATTCTGTGTCAAGTTTTAAGTTTGAATGTCAATAGTGAATTCAATACACTCACCAAGTTATTTAGTTAATGGTAATTATTCAGTAGCAAAAATAGTTTGACAATTCACATTGTGCTTTATTTAAATGTATAGAATACACAACGCCCATTATGTTGACAAAATATATAATAAAGTTAATGACTACCTAAGTAGTAAGTTAAGTTCTGTTACAAAATTGCAGGGAGAAGTGCACATCAGGATAGATATATATGATTCTAACACAGAAGATAAGAATGTTCTTGTTGATCAGTTTGTTCTTGTTTACAACTCCTCAGTAGCAGGCTTTAATGAGACTAGCAGCTTACCAAAAATCTACGTCTTAAGTGGTTCAAGACAGAAAAATCCAACTAGGTATGTAGTTAGTAGTATAGTTATAAAATTTTCTTAAATGTTATTTAAGATTATGGTTTGCTCACTCAGGATTTATTTTTTTACAAAAAGTATTTGCTCTTCAAATATCTTTCAAATCTTACAACAGTGATGAATCAGGTTGGTAAGAGCCTATTACCACCAAAGATTCCTCTCCAAAAATCTGAACGCCATGAAATAGCTGAAATATTGATCAAGTAGTGTACAAATGTATTCAAACGAATAAATAGATCACAGACGTAACAAGAAAACGGAATGAATATTTTGCAAATACAATCTGAAATTGCTTCAATTACTTGATATTGGTAGCCTTATTGTTTTATGAAAAGGGTATATTTTTAGTTAAATACCAGTGTACAATTCTCAACATTTTTAAAATCATTAAAGATCTTATATGAGGCTGCTTTTTCAAGAAAAACGGGAAAAGGCGATATAAATACCTGGTAATTAGTCATGACAGAACTAACTTCGTCATCATTGACTCCAAATCTAATACTAAATATACTGAAGACTAAATCTGTCACATGCTAGATTTGCTGATTGACAACATATTCGTCATGTTTGGAGGACATGTTTTTCAACAGACAATGGGAACTAATTGTGCTCTTCTCCTCGCCGACCTGTTTTTGTACTCTTATGAGCCCGAGTTCCTAAAAGGCTTACTGAAGAAGAAAGAAAAGACTCTATCCCAGACCTTTAATTTCACATTCTGCTATATTAATAATGTTTTCTCCCCCAACAATTCTAAATTTGGTGACTATTTCCATTCAATTTACCCTAGCGAGCTTGAAATTAAAGACACCACCAATACACTAAGGTCAGCCTCTTACTTGGACCTACTTCTAGAAATAGACTCGGGAAAACTACAAACTAGACTCTACGACAAGCGTGATGACTACAACTTTCCAATTGTCAACTTCCCATTCATCGACATCAACATTACAGCAGCTCCAGCGTATGGTGTGTATATTTCGCAACTTATACGTTATTCTAGATCCTGCGATCGCTATTCCAATTTTCTAGACCGATCACTGCTGTTGACTGCTAAACTACTCAAACAAAGGTTTGTTGTACCTAGGTTGATGTTATCTATCCAGAAGTTCTATGGACTTAATTGATCGTTATGGGAAATCAGTGTCTCAAATACGATTCCTAAATTTCGCTGAGCCATAGGTAGTGTTTCCTATTCCTGGATTTGACTTTTCTCTAGACATAACAATAAGTAACTCGACCGGGGTCTAAATATAGGCAGGCACTGCTTACTCGTCCGGAGCACCCGAGTGCACCTATGGTTTTTATTGGGTTCGGGTTACTCTCTTTCTGTGTTTTATGTTTTTGGTTTTTGTGTTGTGTTTGTCAATATCCGGATTTGTAACTGTCCCTTGGCTTTTGACTCTTGTTGTTCGGTCGGTTTTCTTTGCTATCTTTTTATTTTTAAAATCATTAACTGTTACTTTGCGTATAGACTGAAAAACTTGTAAACAGATAGTTATCGGCTGGTGGATACAAAAAAATACACCTCTGACTGTAGCATAGATTAAATTAAAACCACTAGTATTTCACTTATAATGTCAATAAATTACTGACACCTCATTGTATTTGTTTCAGTCTGAAACTTTCTATGTCAGCATTTTGTGATGCCCAGTACTATGGAGATGACTGTTCTGTTAAATGTGTACCGACCAATCAGTGTGGGGGACATTTCACATGTGACCGCAAGGGGAAAATAATCTGTCTACCAGGATGGAGAGGTTCAGAATGTACAGAGCAGATTCCTGGCAGTGATGTTGACTGTAGTGTTTATACTGGTAATTAAATTATTCATATAACTTTTTAACTGATTAAATGTTACTGCCTGTAAGAAGAAACTATGTTTAATAACTAAAACTATTTGTAAAAAATATATTAAACTATCCTTTGTCCTTTTAACTGTACAAATGGTATTAAAATGTTATTTTTGACATATATCTACGAACCAAGAATGTTTGAACTGGCGGGAAAATTTTATGAATCCTTGTGTAAAACATTTAACATTATAAAAGTTATATTTCTAAATTGATTGTAATATAATATAAAGAATATTTTTAAACGGTATCTGTCTGAATTACCTTTATGTAAATTTATGTAATAAAATTGCATTATGTGTACTAAATATATATGCAGATAAAACAGAGTTTGTACCAAGTGAATGGGAAGGACTTTACACATGTCCTGGAGACAATGTTCAGCATTTTTTGTTCAATGTAACCAAAACCAATGATCACATTGCTCTTGTTGCTGATCTTTCAATTGGGACTCACAGAACAGAAATTTCAGGAACATATTCTAGCTTTATTCACGCTTTGGCACTCCAAGTAGAGTCAACCTTCATATCATGGGGGAAGTACAACTTGACAAAACTGGCATTAGAAACACAGGAACGGAATTCATCCAGCATGATTGGACAGTTGACATTATATACAGCTGATAAAACCAAATTAATGTGCAGTGTTAATACACTAAACTTGAAGAAAGGTAATATGTATGGTGTCTTCATACATTTAAAACTAGCGTAGGTATTTTGGGATGTGTTTAACAAATAACTTATTCATGGCGTTGTGATTTACATATTAATTTCATTTTTTCACTCATCAACGTCTTGTGTTGTATTGATTTTTTGTAGAATCGACAACAATTGTGTTTTTAGTCATGATGACAAAAGTAATATGAAAAACTATTATTTTTGTTCGTAATGGAAAAATATTGTAAATACATCATATAGGTTTTAATTGTAACATTCCAGCGTATTTTGATGGCTGTAATTTTAAGGGAACATGTGTAAGGTATGGAAAAAGGAAGGAAGAATACTACTGCTGTTGTAACGATGGTAAGCCATCTATTATTCTGTAAAAGTAAGTCTGATAGATTGTCTACTGCAACAAAAAATAAATATGGTTATATATCTTTGTTACTCATAATGTTTTTCTTATCCAAAATGATATTGTATCAAATAATTGTTGTTAACGACATAAACTATCAATAATAATACAATTTATGAAATTCAATAGTCTCCCGGATTTATGTTCATTTGGATAAATGTCAAATAAGTGTGAAACCAACGAAAAAAAATATTTTAACCATATTTTGAGTGAAATGTCAACTGAAGAATCGCAGAGTGGTTCACGTTTTCTGTCAACACTGAGGTGGGTTCGAGTCTAACTGCGGGTAGGGTGTACTTGACTCCAGTCTTGATTGACAAGCATTGCCAGTTGACTTACCGCAGGTCGGGGTTTTCTCTGGGTACACTGGCTTTATCCCCCCAATAAAAACTAGACGCCATGATATTGCTGAAAAAATTTCTGAAAGTGGCGTTAAACATCACTCAAACAAACAACAAAAACATTTTTCCTAAATACATCAAATTCTAAAACTATTAAAATATTTATTTGGTCAAAAATGCTGAGTTAAAATGACATAAATTGTTGACAACAGAATTATGTTGATTTTAAATTAAACTGTAATACACATTGACAACAGAAGCTTATCGTGATTGATCACACATCATTTAAAAGTTTAAGGTAGTTTTTCTCATTAATCTATGTAACTATGTCTGTTTTAGTAATAATGGGTCAGAGTTGTTCAAAAATTTCCACAAACACAACTCTAACAACACCGTCTACAATTCTACGAAGTACAACTACAGCAGCACCAACAACTGGAACACCCCAACCAACAACTACCGATCGTAAGTAGTTGTAAGCAACTTGTCGACTATTTATGGCCTTTAAATTTAAAGAGGTATATAAATATATGTATGTGAAATGCATCTATCTGTACATTTGTATGTTAGAATATATATAATTAACTTTAATGATTGAGCTTTAATATCGTACTGGTGTATTGGAGATTATAAAAGTTGACTTATTGCTTTTAAATTTAATACAAATTAAATTTCATATTTTGATTGATTTGCAATGAACATGGTAAAAACACTATACTAAATGCCAACCCCCTTTGGAAAAATTTGTTTGCTTGTATGTTTTCATTATTCTATAAATAAAATGTCGTCAAAGATACCAAGGTTAACAACAATTTGTTTCCCTTAACCAGACGCGCGTTTCGTCTAATCAAGACTCGTCAGTGGCGCTCAAACCCAAACAATATGTAAAAATCCAAATGTTTAAGATGTTGTAGAGCTTTTATCACCAAAATTCCAAAACGTTATATCAAATCCGGCTAAGGCTATCTACACCTTGAAATAGAAAAACCTTAGACTTAAAATATTTTGTGAAATTTCTAATCAGGAAATTTAGACAATGACTTTATCACTGTTAGAATCAATGATTTTCATGTCAGCACCGAAGTGTGACTACTGGGCTGGTGATACCTTCGGGGACTAACAGTCCACCAGCAGAGGCATCGACCCAGTGGTTGCAAATAAAATGTCGTCAAAGATACCAAGATTAACAAAAAATTTTTTCCTTCGCCAGACGCGCGTTTCGTCAAATCAAGACTCATCAGTGGCGCTCAAACCCAAACAATATATTTTACCTTTTTATTACGAAAATTCAGTAGAAAAAATGTAGATACAATAACCTGTCCATGTTTTATAATATGCCTCTGTTGTTAAGTTGTTACAAATTGTCCTTGACTTTTGGTACGGTAATTTTACATAATAAGTCAGCCATTTTTGTTTCTAATGGGACCTTACGATGTTTACAAATATTCGTCTGCTTTCGTGACGTTCAATGGTATTCGGACAAACTGCGAGACCTTTCCCGCCTTTGCAGACGACATCACCCGAAGGATTTCGAGTAGACAATAATCGATTGTTCCTAAAGTACACGTTCTAATTAAGGTAAAACTTTAGTATGGAAAATCGCCCTTTCAAAATTTAAAAACTGAACTATTTCAAAACGCTCAATATCTCGAGGAAATAATTATTGATTTCAAAAAGTGGTTTTCTTGATCTACAAAAGGAGCATTAGCGGAAACATACGCGGTAAGCAGTTTTCATTTTTCACGCAAAAACCGTCTCCACAATACGTCAACACTTAGTATATGTTTTTAGCTACAACAAACGCACAGCATAACCATTTCAGTGGTCAAACGTATTGACAATATTTATAAAATTACAACCAAATTTGTACTTTATAAAACTAATTTAATTTGGGTTTCTTCTCTACTCATACCATACTATAGTGTTATTAAAAGGGTTTTTTTTTATATTTGACCTGTATTATGTCAAAGGGAAGCTTTATTGGGTCGATGATAGCTGTATTAACCCGTGGCAACGCCAAGCGCTAATACAATTATTCGAGGCCCAATACCGCTTCCCGAGGAAACCAGTTATTAACCAGTTGAGTAAATTTTAGTACCATTTTTTCAGTGACTAATATAGTTACACTCTATCAAATTTGGCTTCTCATGGACAAAATAAAAAATTATTATAAAAAATCCTCAGTACGAAAATGTAATTTTTTCCTTGAAAATCCTGCTGTTATTTACGTAATGCAAAAAAATGTGTTTTTTAAATGGTATTTATATAAAATTACCAGAAGTGACATTCCTGTATTGGCCCTGTTTTTCTGTATTGAGCTTGTTTTTTCCCGTATTGGCCCTGCTTTTCTCTATTGAGACTTTTTTTCAGTATTGGCCCTTTTTTCTGTATTGAGTCTGTTTTCTGTGTTGCGCCTGTTTTTCTGTACTGGCCCTGTTTTTTCTGTCTCGGGCTTGTTTACTAGATCCATATTATATGGACAATTTCACATGTATTACACAACTGGTTAATAAATGGGTGATTACATAAGCTTTTAAGTAATTCAGTATTGAAATGCACTTAAAACATGTTCTTCATTGCTATCAACACATCACTAAACTTTCATTTTCATTCAGTTTGATATTTTAAGTTTTAGATAATTTACATAATTATGTGTTTCATATTTCATTTCCATTTTACATTTCATTTAAATAACATTTCTTAATAATCATGACTTTATTATGACAAATTTATTTTGATGATAGCAGTAAATGGACGTTTGGGTATGTAAAAATTCTACAGATTAGGTGACGAACTTGACTTGTTTAAATTACAATATATCTTATATTTCAATATGGTAATTAAATTTCCTTTACATTTCATTGTAGTGTATATTGTTCGTTATAGTCTATTGTTTCTTCAAAATAATAAGCATTTTCTAATTTAATTTTTCCAAACGAACACTTAATACATGATTGGTTGTTTTTACTTAAAATTTGTGTATTTGTCTTTGAAAATTACATGCATGTTTTACAAGATCTTTTGCAGGAAGAATTTCCCGGCGCTAAAACCATAATAACACCACAAGCAAGCTTAAAGCAACATCTACATCTAAGGAAACTCTTTTATTATTTACCACTGCTACATTCCAATGTCGTTGTGATTTTTAGACTGACTTGTGGAAAATGCTGCTCGAATTCTACTTCAGAGTACTAGGATTGTCAGTATTCCGTCGAAGGTCGCTGGTTGATAACTGGCACAATTCTGCATTACAGGATTGTCAGTATTCCGTTGAAGGTCGCTGGTTGTTAACTGGCACAATTCTGCATTACAAATGCAATATTTACATTACAAGTGTTATCCTTGTGTTGTGTTTGTGTAACTGCTAGTTTTTGTAAAGATAAACTAATTGGTAAAAATGCTATTTCTAATTTATAGGATGCAATATTGTTTTAGAATAGTTGAAACCATTTATTTTCGTGACACAAGTATTTGGTTTGAATTAAGTAACTATTGTGATAAAATATGATTATATTAAAGAGTTTTCATGTCTTTATCTGCAGATAAAACTATAAGAAATACAAAAAAAGTAAAATTAACATTTCACATTTGATGGTCAATAATTAAATAAACCCAAAATTTTATACTTCATACCTCTGTTTTCTAAGAAAACATGTTTATTTTCCAAGATATTTTAGTTGCATGAGCTTGCGCAAATGACACGAAAATAAATCCAATTCTTTCCATTAAATTTCATTTGATGCCATCAAACATTCAATACATAAAAGTATATCTTTTTATTTCAGACTAAATATAACAGGCGAATGCTGTCATTCTGTGCAACGTTTTTCTCTCTATCCTCTCTTGTTAGTGAACTTTCAAGTTCAATTAGATGAGGTAAAAACAACATATTATATGTATATGGTGTTAATTATCGAAACTAATCTAAATCTAAAAATGTTGTTATCAAGAAACGTTTCAAAGAATGCAGACAGATTTTTTGTTGGTAGAGTATTTCGATGAAATCTACTCTGTACAATACGCAAACAATCAACAAGGTTTGGTGGCAAAATCACTGACAATATGCACAGCTCCATGTGAATATTGGTTAATTAAGAAATGTAGTAGTATATTTTTTAATATTACAAAAATGACGGTGCTAGAACTGCTCTACTTACTCATTTTCCTATAAAAACAATAACGGACAAGTCTGTAAAAAATTAATGAAATATTTCTTTTTTTTTCAGATGGCAGCAACTTTATACTATAATAACGTTCACTTGTAAAAGTTGAAAAGAAAAAAAATCATGCGTTATATGCATTGTGTATTGCAAGTTCCAACTTGCTATTTGTTTTCATTCATTCATACTATTCGTTATAAATTACGTGTTAGATAGAAAGTTTCATCATATACAGTACTTTGGCAAACTAATATGACAAAAAGAATAAAGGATAAAAGACACTCATGACCTTGTGTTTTGAATTTCAACTACCTTCTGTATTCTTTTAAAATGTCATACTGCTTGGTACACGACTACCTGTTTTTGTAAAGAATTGTTAAATCATATCTAGATAGGGAAAGGTTGTCCTTAGATTATATTTTAATTAAAATTTGGTACCAAATGTAGAAAGGGTCAACTCAGCAGCTAAGCTAAACTTCTATTAGTAATCTTTCGTGACTTATTTGAATATCAATAACGACAAACAGTCTGAAGTCTTGCCATACTTGTATTGGATTCCTAAATTACATACATGTAAAACTCCTTACAAGGAAAGATATATAAGCTGCTCATCTTCATGTTCTACCAAAGAGATGTCAAAACAGTTGACTAGGATATAGTCTGCAGTGAAAGAAGAACAACAAAAATACTATGAAACTGTTTATTCGCGAAGTAATATTAATCATATTTGGATTCTTAAAAATTCAAACGAACTTTTGGAAAATTTAAAATCTAAATCGATATCTAAAATTTCATCTGTTATAACCTTCGATCAATCGGATTTCCAAGGGCACAAACTGTGCCCCACTCCATGTTGATTCTGTAATTTTATGAAACAGAATTTCTTCGACGTTTTATTAAAGACAAGAAGATAGCATAAGCTAGGTCCTTTACTTTTATATAGATAGATTGATGCTGCCGTTTCAATTAACAACCCTCAATTTGCTGAATGGCTTCCGTTAATATATCCTTCAGAACTAGAAATTAAAGACACCACAGAAACGGCTTCCTCTAAATCATACAACACCTCGAATATGACACAAATGGTGATCTTAGTACAAGAACTTACGACAAACGATACGATTTTAATTGTAAAATTATAAACTTTCCTCACCTATGCAGCAATATTCTCCTGCATACGGTGTCTATATTTCTCAATTTATCAGGTCCGCATGATCTTGCAGCGAGTATACGGATTTTTTGTATTTCTACGGGATAAATTTATAAACCAAGGTTACAAGATAAAACGACTCGTCCGCGCCTTTAATAAGTTTTAGTGTAAATACCACATCCTTGTCGAAAAATATTCTATCTCGTTTGAAAATATGGTTGCACATAGTTTTCCTAATTTTTGGATTCAGTGTACAGTACATGTGCTACGATGATTGTTGGATACACCTATTAGTGACTATTGGTATATGATACCTATCCATTGAAATCAACTAACCAACTCAAATACTACAGTAATGCAAGCGGGATGTTTGGCATGCCATTAAAACTGGTTTAACCCACCATTTCTTCAGAAATGCCTGTACCATGTCAGACTTTTTGCTGTAGTTAATATACAAATGTATATTTTTGTTGTTGGTTCTGGAGTTGCCGGTTTATCGGCTTGATTTGTGGATTGCATTTTTGACAGTTTCATCTGTGTGTTAGGTATTTTGTTATTACTACCAGAATATTACTATTTCCTATCACTATTGGAAAGTAGTTTGTCTTAAAAATTGTTCAGTGGGAGATTAAAAACATACAGTTGAGGAATACAGAATGTCATGCAACAAGTCAAAGATGCAAATGTTAATAATCTTAGGACTAAAACAATAACAAAAAAGCAATGTAGATCTGGTTTGCGGTGAATAGGTGACCTGCCTATTCACAAAGACTCCAGACTCGGTTTTACAAAGGGGTAGCACTTTTTCTTTGTCGTTTACTGTCACCGCTGATAACTGACATGTAATTCGGTGTAATCTTTTGGATGATAAAGAAAAATAGCAAAGAAAACCTACCGAACAACAAGAGCCAAAAGTCATGTGACAGTTACAAATCCGGATATAGACAAACGTAACACTAAAACAAAAACACAAAAGATTAAGTTCTTTACATTTTGAGCTATGTTCTTGTATTGTAGAAGGAAACTTTTATTTTGGAATACAGTTTGTCCCTAGTCTGACAATTTGCCTGTGACCAGGGCAAGTCAGGCCATGATTTACTCAGTCTAGATGGAGCATACTTGCTGACCAGTATTTATGTTAATTTTATCTTTAAACTTATTCCATGCTAGTTTTAGTCTTGGTTGTTACTGTGTATAAAGGTTTCTGAGAAGTTTGACAGATCCGTCTTAAAATCAGTCCAACGTGCCTTTTTATATAATATGTATTTGTCCTTGAGTAATTGGACGACCACTTTATGCAAATAAGCATATAAAATATTATATCTTGATTTGAAGAACCGGGGAGAGTTTGAAAGTTGTGAACAATGAAGAGATTGATTGTTAGAAAGAGATAAAAGAAGTTGTTGTCGTGTGGGGAGATCTTTACTATTTGCTCAAGCTTAAACGCATACATGTTTTTAAAGAAACAATTTTGTACAGGTTCTAAAATGTACATGTTTTGAATTGTGCATCTGTTTGCAAGTCCATTTTATGCATGTAAAATTCCCCACGGATCCAAATATGTCTGTTCTTTGGCATTCCGTAGAGTGACAATAACATATCTAAGATGAACTGTTTATCATTTTTGTAAAATGGGGCTACAAGAACAAGTGTAATGTCTGTTATTTAGGTCTTGGATTATGTAAGATTTAAGTGGTTTAGGCATTTAAATCCTTTGCTAGTAGGAGCTTTCTTACGAGACAACTGCACCTTTTGCGTCCAGTCTGACTCTCTGAAGATCTGTAGACATAATGCAGCTTATTGATTTTTCTCTGGAGTATGCAAATCTGATACAGATAGTAATGTATGTTTTAAAATTGGGTAATTTTCATTTTTTCTAGATGATATGCTGGAGATGACACCTAAACTTTCTAGAGCCTTCTCCTAATAGCTGAAATAGAAGCATTTTTTTCAAATGAGTGAAGAAAGCCGAATATGTTTAGGGAGTAGCTCAACCTATAAAAATAATCACAATTCCAAGAGAAGCTTTTATTAGACGATTGTATGCTATAGTCGTGTCTATGTTGTGGCGTTAATTTCGTTTTTAAGGATCCATGTTTGGAATAATGTGGTCACGATTTTCAGATTTAGCACATTCTCTGGTGAAGACAATGAAACCGAAAGTGTCAACACAATGGGGGTTTGTAATGAATGACAAGGTGACAGTTTTACCTCCTATGATAAACGGTATGAGTACAAGTTCAAATCAGTATTAATTCTTTGTAAGTGCAAATTTACCAAATATGCATGTACTGAACTTCTTCGTATGTTTGGAGCAGTGTGAGCCGATTAGAAATTAGATTCCAATAACCTGAACGTGACATGCGCACCAAAAAATACGGAACCCTTTCAAACATGACAAAAAGCCTGGTATATCGAATGAATTGAGAATAAATATCGTACATATCGATTCCTTTTTCGTGTTGGAATTACAATTGAGTTAATTCTTTTCGCGGAGGTTTGGCAAGGCGTAAAACCTGGTTTAACCCACCATTTATTTTTTACCATGTCAGGACAATTGTTATATTTGCTTCATTAATGGTTGTTGGTTCTCTAGTGTTTGTCGATGCTGGGATTTTTTTATTTTTTTTATTTGTGGATTGTCTTTTAACACAGTTTCCTTGAAGTTTAAGTTTTAGCAGCTGTTATATTTTATTAAGTTATCACTCGTAGTTTTAAAATGTGCAAATACAACTTGCAACTTATTGCAATACCGAGTTGACAAATGACAACTTTAATAACTGATTAATTCTTTCAGTTACAGATATACCATACAAAAAATGCCACTTCCCTTTTTTCCGCAATCAAACAACATAACTAAGTGTAAAGTGAAAAATAGCAACAACAAAAAACGAGCAAAAAACACAGCCAAAAGTCAAGGTACTATTAAAAATCCGGATATAGACAAACATACACAACGCAACCCAAAAACAAGAGAGTAACCCGAACCCAATCAAAACCATGGGTGCACTCAGGTGCTCCGGACGAGTAAGCAGTGCCTGCCTAAAAGTAGACACGCGTCGAGTTACTCATTGTCATGTTTAGGAAAAATTCAAATCCAGGAATGGGAAACACTACCTATGCCTCAGCAAAAATGTCCGATAGTATTTAAGAGATTTATTTCCCATAATGAGCAATTAAGTAATAGTGACGACCATAGAACTTAGAAAACATAAGAAAATCAGTTGTATACAAGTATTGTGTTTTGTTTGTAACATTTGTACTGTCATTTACAATTATTTTTATCACCAAACAGTCAAAATTAGTAGAGAATGACGTCGTTCAGAATATTGACCTTGTTTTGCTTGACTACAGCCAAATTGCAACAAATCAGGTAAAAACATTTGAAAGCGGACCTTTTCTCATCCTCCCAAGTCAGGGGTAATGAGTCCGCGTTCGATCCACCGTTGTTGATATGGTTTAAAAAAGCAAAAAGAAACATAGACAAATCGAAGCCTAATCAAAGTTGACAGAGGTAAAACGAAAGCATATGAGATATTCTGCTCTACTTTACGCCCACCAAGACCAATCTTGTCAGCTTTACAAGTAAAAAAACTATCTTTATTTGGTTTTACGTCCGTAAAAAGAAGCAGTGAAAATTAGCTTTGAAATAAGTTTTACTTGAAGATCTTGAAAATAATTATTTTAATCTCGTCTTGCAAAGACAGTGTTTTAGTAAAAATGAAGAAAATACTAACAACTCTTAATCTCATTAATATCATGGATCACAAACAAGACTAATCCGTCAAGCTTTCTATTTAAATAAATAGGACGAAGTATAGTACTTGGAAAAATACTGTCTAAAATGTTAAAGGGAGAATATTCGTACACTCTTGATATAAAAATAAAACATTGAAATCATATCAAATCCAATCGCTTATCTAAACAGATTACGCATCACGTTATTCCTAGCATTGTGATGTCGCCAACCAGTTAGTTCGTTAATATATTAATTCAGCTTGTTTAAGTATTGTGTATACATGTACTATTTCATTATATAAATACGTGTATTAAGAAATTCAGCGTCTGTAGCTCTGTGTGCATGTCAAGAAATATTCGGAAACTGTTACTCAGAGAATATAGAAAATATAGTAATGATTATCTCGTATAATACTGAAAAACATATTTCATGCACTGTAGTATTATTACTTGTAAGGAAAAATGTTGAGAACATGTGTAGTCATACAATTTTGTGTTCGTGAAATTGTTATGATAAAATGTACATATACATGAAACAACAAAAAAGCAAAAACAAACTAACACAAAAGCAAAAACAACACAAAAAACCCTCAAAGTTCTATTTTTGTATCCTGTGAATTATACCCCACAAGCCATCAAAACTGATATTGTGTTTTGTTGGAGAAAATTAATATTCCATAATCCATAATGTGTTTTATGAACTACTTATAAATGTTGGTACGTAGGGTATACATGTCAGATTTCAAGTTTGTTGTCGGGGTTAAATCTCAAACTATTGTTACGTGTTATTGTTCAGTTAAAAGTCGATAACTGACCAATATTAAATGTTAGATTTCCTCTGTAAGAGATTGCTCCTAATTGACTAGCATTTATGATTTGTCGTGTCGTGTCCTGGAAACAGGATTATGGTCAGATAAACCACTTTATCAATTGTGAAAAGTGGAGACTAAATAAACAAAGTATTAAATATACGCCAATTTAATGCAAACTTTGTCACCTCAGTTGTCTAACTATAACTTTTCTTTACTTTTTCTGATCTAATCAACATGGACAAAAACAAAAACACTAATGGTGAAACTAAGACAAATGTTTAAGAAAGCTATCGTTTACATATAGCTAATTGTTTGTATGTAATAAGTCATAGATAAACAGTCCTAATTTTAATCAGAAGTAATATAACTGACCTGTCACTCAAAATAGATATGTAGTTGGTATTACTGACAAATATATGATTATAAAAACGACGAATATCAAAATGGCTTTATAACGTATAAAACAAACACATCTTTTTATATGGAATTTTGACATAAATTGTATTTTTTAACAAATTGTGGGTTTTTTTTTCTCAGGCAATCCATATATACAGAGTTTTATAACGCCTAAATGATATATTATAAACGGCAAGATCCCGTCGCGGCTACCGTGGCGTAATCAGTTATTAATACATTTGATTATAGTTCTTTGGCAACAAACGTTTTAATCAAGCTTTAACATGTATCATCAGCTGATATGGCGCCGAAACAAATGCAACAATCTACAGGTGTACATGACGTCTTACATGTAATTAGAACGCTAGTTTTTTTAAACAATTTATGAAATAAACGAAGTGTTTATATAATTGCAGTTTTTGTGGTCTTACTATTGAGAACGAATATTTCATCTTCCTTTGCTGAGTGTAAATTCATGGCTGAAGAAGGCAAAGTGTGTAATGATCCATGTCCATTAAATCATATATCTAATTTTGTTTCGCGATGATATATGTAAATGTTTCAGAACATTATTTATGAAGGTTCATACTAACAAGTTGTTGGACCACAAATGCCTTTTTCGGGTATTATATCGATATTAGCAGACGTCGACTGAACTTGTTCAGCTGTGCCTGTGATGAGAAAAAAAAGGGTTGTACACTAAACTAGCTTGGTTAAATTTCCATTATAATATTTAGAGTATAAGTGACTGGAATTGTCATCTCACCTAACTAGGACTCTGCTTCAACTCGAGTTAAACAATGAACCAGTAGGTAGGCTAGCACTTTTTGTTTTGTTGTTTTTGTACTAGTTATTATAGTAATATTTTACCACATCAGTGTGTCTACATATATGTATATATATAGGAACACCGTTGTATCGATCTACTTAATTTTAACATGGCCGAAAAAATCTGAATTTTAAAAACATGATAACATATTATTACAATCAGAATTGGCGAGATAGAGAGACTAGTAATATCAGTGGATATAACAAAGAAGGAAACTGAAATAAGTTTGTTTATTTATGTTGTTTATGGTTGACGAAAATAAGTGGATTAATAAATAGATCGATACAATAAATAGATCGATACAGTGAGGTCCTACTATATAGTGAGAGTGTGTCCATCCGTAACCAGTTTCTAAGCAATGGTAAATGGTACAATACTGAAATTTTGTTAGTAGTTTTGTATGATCATGCCTTCTGTTGGATTCATTTTTAGACCTTTCCAAGTACTTACCTTTTACCCATTCATAGGGGGAGGACTGTTTTCAGCCTGTGTGTGTGTGTACGTGTCGGTCAAAGGAATCATATATGACTGTCGTGATAATTTAAGTGGGTGTAGAAATATACAAAACATAATTTAGAAATGTTATTTGACTTACTGCGGATACATACATATGGATTTAAAATGATAGTTGTGAATTTAAATTGCGTGGGCACATTAGAAGCTCTGTCATTAATATATGTTTTAAAATTCTATACAGATAACTGTACTGTGCAGATACTATATATATCAATGGGAATTTATTTCCCCTCTGTATTTCAACATTACAATATTGAATTTAATATTATCTTTATCTGAGAAGAATAACATCTTTGTGTTTGTAATTATTATTACTTAATAGATTGTTCTTTTTGGTCATGTTTTTTCCGTTCTGTACTGGACCAACGCATGCAACTAATTAATTATATATTCATGTTGCGTCACAGCCATATTAAAAATATGCAAATACGACTCACAGAAGAGTTGAACTTTATAACATTAAAAATGATATAGGTTATTACACGGATGGCTCTTAACTCGAAGACATTAAGCATTGTAGAGTTGTTACTAGTAAATAATTATCACCAACTGTTATTACCGCTCATATCTAAATAATTGTCACCAACTGTTATTACCGCTCATA
The DNA here is from genome assembly GCA_944474755.1 of Limnoperna fortunei. Classification (NCBI taxonomy): domain Eukaryota; kingdom Metazoa; phylum Mollusca; class Bivalvia; order Mytilida; family Modiolidae; genus Limnoperna; species Limnoperna fortunei. Next base: position 93,561,307 of record OX104111.1, read on the forward strand.
TCTAAATAATTGTCACCAACTGTTATTACCGCTCATATCTAAATAATTGTCACCAACTGTTATTACCGCTCATATCTTAATAATTATCACCAACTGTTATTACCGCTCATATCTAAATAATTGTCACCAACTGTTATTACCGCTCATATCTAAATAATTGTCACCAACTGTTATTACCGCTCGTATCTAAATAATTGTATGTGATGTGGCTGTGTATTTGCCAATAAATATACTTCTCATATGTGTAAGGTATATTAAATTCATAAATTTTGGCAAATAGGTTTTATACCCACCCATCCCCTAAAAAAGGTTTGTATTTCATATATCATCTTCCGTTCGTCCCATTTCTTGAACTATCGGTTGATTAAATGCTTGCTTAATGTCCAGAGAGCAGCATTTGGACTATATCTATGACGGGAATGATAAAAATTGTATAAATCAATTAGAAAATGGACCAATGACGTTTATCACTGTTACACGAAAAGGTATGGACAAATGGGTAAGGCCTAACATTTTGTTTTGTGTAGCGGTTACAATTGCCTACTTTTTAAAAAAGAAATATATATAATGTGTCTCTTTTACTTGCATGAAGCGTGACACTCTCCAAATTTGACAAACCCCTCCCTGATACAAGATAAATCCTTTTTCGCAAGTCGGTAGGTGGATCTCGAGTAACTGGAAACGGTCCCAGTACCCAACAGAAGAATGATTAGATTCAATTCCACTGGTGAGCTTTCACTTTACATAAACACGAACGAGTAATTCTGATATGCAACATAATAAATACAATAACATATTTTAATAGGAAGCTTCTCTAAATACAGCGATTTAATGTAGTAGATATTAACAATTTAATAACGATCGATAAAAGATTGTTCATGACGGCCTCATCTTGGCTATTCTTATCACGTTAACCATAATCACGAGGCATTTGTTAAGTTAATTATTAAGGTTCGAAAATGACCACGTAAATTGATAAGGCAATGCATTGAAATACCCTCACTCTGTTTCAACAAGAATTTACTTCGTAGTTTATCAAGACATATGACAAGAATCTAATAGAATGATATGACAAAACTCGAGTGGATTGACAGAAATAAATTAGCAACTGAATGAACTTTATATCTCCGCCCCCGACATTGCAAATAACCCAGCCCAACACACCTTGTGTTTCTTATCAGCATACCTGCAATGTCAAGTAGAATTATTTCCTTTTGTTAATATATTAATAGAGAAGAACTGTTCATTACAGAATTAGCCGTGTATCTTTCCGTTCAGCTAAATGTCCTGTAACTGAGAAACTTGTACATTTTGTGAAGGATTAAATATGGTATTGTTTAAATTTGGGATCGGGCTGTTGTTACTTATTCAGCAGGTATATATTTAATATTGTTATTAACATAGATTATTGTTAAACGGATGCAAGTGTTAAAATATTGACGCAAGAGTGGAGTAACCCAGCTTTAGAATTAGAAAAAAAACGTTTTTATTTTTAAACTTCGTTTGGCTCAACAACGTGGCTTAAATAATATTAGAGAACGTTATTACGCAATTTATTGTAAAAAAAAACAAATTATATTTGATATCGAACAGTCTATGAAGTTGTTTTTGAGCACCAAAGCGGCACAAGAAAGTTTAGTATGAACCATCCAAAAGATGAACCTTACAGAAGCCATAATAAAGTCTGTTACAAATTAACCTGCTCCTCGGTCGAATACTTACCTCCAAGAAATGGTTCTTTTGTTATTTGTTCTAGTAAATTTCTAAACATTGATCCGGCCAAGTAAGGCTTCCAAATTAGAAATTTGTTGACAGAAAACAAAACAAAAACAAAGAGCAAAAAAAAAAGAGAAAAATAGAAAACACATACGAAGAGATAAAGGAACATTCAAACAGTACACAGTCAGTGTAGCTTCCGGTGGGATTCTCCCCTTGACCCCTAATCAAACAGCATCTAGACCCATGGCCGAAAAAAAAGGCTTCTACATCATTCAGACCCTAGCCACGCCACTACCGGCTGTATAGACCTGTACAGAAAGGACAAACTATAAGAAGTTAAGGACTATATCAAGTTACATGTATACATTTTTCCAAGAAATTCGTTGTAAAAGGCGTTTTTGAACGCAAATGAACATGTTATCGATAGTGTAATTATAGAATTTATGAAAATAAATACAACTGCAAAAATATAGAATACAAATTAAAAATTACAGAATACTTAAAAAAATATACAATACAAATTGAAAATATAGAAAAACAAATGACAAATATACAACATAAATGGACAATTATAGAAAACAAATGAAGAAAATTACAATATGAATTGACAATTATAAAATATAAATTAAAAAAAAAAAACAAAATATATTAATAAAATCTTCGGAAACGCATTTCACAAATTACTAAATCTTATATAGTAAACTGTGTGTGTTGTGGCTCTGAATAAATTTGACAAAGAGACACATGTATAAGTCGGTAAGAAATATTATTCAGCAATGTGACCTTATTGTCAAATTTTAATTTAAAAAAATACGCATATGATTATATATTGTGATCCAGTCCCAACATGGACGGGCCTCGGTGGACGAGTGGTTATGGTAGTTAGTCAGCTACTATTAATCATACGACGGTCAACACTGAGGTTGCAGGTAGTTCGAGTCTCATTGCGGGTGTACTCGACTCCAATCTAAATCAGTTTTCCTACCTAAGGTCGGGGGTTTTATCGAGGTACTCCGGCTTCATTACTAAAATTGGACGCCATGAGATAAATGAAATATTGATAAAAGTGGCGTTAAACACATTTCAGATAAATAAACAAAATGCTGACATCAAGTGACGACGCTCACAGATAGAGACACTCGTCAAAAAAAAAGTTGTTACCACAGTTATACATAAACCACGTTTGTGTTTATACCTCATTCTCTTTGTTTCAGATAACTGAAATTCGTGGTAAAGGTAAAATAAACATCCAGCTACAAGAATATCACAACCCAACGGGTACAGATGCTAATGAAAACTGTTGTGATGGGATTAAAATTGACGGATGTCCGCTGGGAAAATGTGATCATCTATTTAAAATATGTGTTCTTGGGTAAGCATTAATAGATATATCATACTATGGCAAGAGCAGTTATAAAACGGCGTAGTAAAACGATAAAATATAAAAACTATTTAGTATTCAATGAGAATTTAATACCACAATTAATACCGTGTTAATACTGATTACAAAATTAATGTTAATGCGGTTTAGGTTGCTATAAGCTCCTCTACTGTTCTTGTTCAAATCCACAAACCGGTTTGAATTTTATTGATTAAACCATTTTTAATTTTGAGATTCAATCTTAATTCTGGTCAGGACATGAGACGGTGGTATTATCTTCATATAAACGTGCTATATTATTAGATTTATTACTTTAGGAGATGCAGGACACCGTCCGCTATTTTTTTTTGAAAATCTAAAAATAGATATCCCATTTATGGTAAATAAATAATAATTTCTTTCATTATTAACTCTCAATTCCCTTAAAGTTTAAATTAATAATGAAAATGTTATGCCTATTTCCCCCAAAACGAGTTCAGTATAGGCAAAATCATGAAAATGAAATTTCTAACAGGTGATGTGATTTTGACCAAAAATACCATACAAAAATTTTCACCAGTTATTTCCTAATTGACAAAAAATTAATAATAACTCAGAGATCCCTATTTTTCGTTCCATCACTAAAAGGTATACAAATTGCTTGACATAATATAACAAATTCAGAAAATTTCAATGGTCAGAATTTTTGTAATCTTTTATTTTAGTGGGGTTTTTTTTGTTTTTTTATTCTTTTCTCTGTACTATTAGAATTTCGGCGAAGCTCTAAAAACCCTATTTTTATTTTGAATTATGACAAGGTTTAAAAAATATACCAATATAGCAATTTAAAAAAAATTCAATGACAAATTATTTTTAGAGTAAGTATCCGAACCCACTTAAATTAATAAAAATAATCGATATAAAATAAAGGGCTTTCAATAAACCCTTGAGGTACAACTATCACATCTTAAGTCAACATTGATCAGATACTTCTTAAGTAGCGTATAAAACATCTTGTTTTCTATCGTGTTTATCATTTTCCTTACATAATCTGAGACACCATAAAAAATTGACTTCTCATTAATTTATTTATACAATACTCTCGGAATGCTTGGATCAGAAGTGGGGTTGCGTTACCTCATTAAAAAAAAAAGAATTTTCACGTTACCGAGACTTGAAATGTGTTTAAGTCAAATGTATTGTTTTAAAAATAGTCAATATTTTAGTAATTTATTTATTTATTTAAGAAATATCACATATTGTTGTTGTGTGTTGGGGGGGGGGGGGAGTAATCCGACAAATTACAAAACTAAGTATCTCTGTGGGCCCCGCCGACCTTGAGGTCCAGGTCAAAGGTCATCTACCATTTAATACGATACATCGCTATGATATTATGTATTCACATAACAAATGTCAAAAGCATACCTCAAAAAGTTATAGCTCGGACACGATTTGTTTCGGACTGACGGACGCACGGACGCCTGGACAGACTGCTCACTGTATGGCGTCAGCCACTAAGTGGCGGGGCCCTAACTAATTCTGATTATTAAAGCACTAAATTTCAACCTACCAAGAATTACATACAATTGATATCTAATAACCTAAATACGATACCGTACAGTTAAATGCATGTTTATAAATTTAGCAATCCTTTATAACTGTCCCGAGATTTTTTTTCATTTCAATATTTTAGAGTGGGGCCTAGGTGGCCGAGTGGTTAAGATAGTTAGACATCTAAAATCAGTTATCATATAAGGAAATACATTTTTGATTACAGAAAATATTTTCTATCAATATCAAGAAACAATTCTTGAAATATCAAGAAATAATTCTTACATCAAAATGTTTTGTTCAAAAAGAAGTTAACGTTGATTTTTTTACTAGATATTGTGTATTTTTGAATTTTAAGTGGTTGAATTTGGCGTTTAAGATTCTTCCAGAGCTGTAACCATCATTGAGGCGACGGAGGCAACTGCCTCCTCAACGTTTACAAAAAAAAAATAAAAGTGTGTATTTTCCTTTGAAAAATCCAATATATTACACAAGGAAAAGACTATAAATTATAAATATTTAAACATGTCTATCGTCATTGAAGGTAGTGTGTTATTTTTATTATCCGGATTTTTTTTGTAAAGATATCAGACATTGGTTTTTTATTATTGTTTTCCCGCGAAATGAAATGAGATGACTACAAAGAACAAGACAATACAATCAGACAATACAATGAACTTTATTTAAAGTCGGCAAGTCATATAACAAAAACATAAGCTCTCGAGAGCTTTTGAACCGACATTAAGTGCAATATATACAGTGCATGCATACATAGAATATAATTTACATAAAACAAGCAATACTTGCATTGCATAAAAACTTGCAACAAGCACAAGACACATATATACTAGTTACGATGCATATGGTAATGTAAAATACATACAAAGACACGGTGTCGGGTCGTTTCGCCCCGACTACCTGTTCGCCCCAAGTCGATTCGCTCTGGTCGTTTCGCACCTATAAAGTGAGTCGTTTCGCCCTGGGTCTTTTCGCTCCTCTAAATAATAACAATGTGTATCTGTAAACAATAAACATGATAAAGCGTATTTTGAGTGTTAGAGCAGGATGAAATTTAATTAATAAATATGTATACAAATTATAGCAATTATAATTTCAGTTGTTAATTACTTCATCAAAATAATTCAATTAATTTGTTAATCAGTGTCAAATACCAATTATCATTTTTGAATGTGATGATTAAAAGAAATTAATTATGTTATGATTAAATAAAATTCAATCAAATTAAGAAACGCCTTTGATCTTGAGCTTTACAGCTTTGTGTATCTTTCAGCAGGAAATTCGAACGAACAATGATAATTTAGATCCTGATATGTCAAAGAGTAAAAATCTACACTGCAACAAAAAAAGTAAATTATTACAGAAACCATAACACAAACACACGTAATAGATAATGATCTATCAGTATATATCCTATACAAAGTACGGGCGAAACGACCCAGGGCGAACGGGAATCGGGGCGAAACGACTCAGTGCGAACGGGATTCGAGGCGAACGGGATTTGGGGTGAAACGACCCGGATTCCAAAGACACATGGCGAGCACTAAAGAATTTGAAAAGCAAATAAAAAGAAAGCAAAAGACACAACAGCAAATGCATAAACAACAATATGGTTCAACTATACTGCACTGATCTTGGACTAAGGTTAAAATTTAACCATTTTGTGCAAGATTTGGCCTTAAATTGATTATAATTAGAACACTGCCTAAATTCTTCAGGCAGTGAGTTCCAGAGGACTGGAGCAGCATACCTGAAAGATTGTTTCCCATACCTTGTTGTTTTTACATATGGTATCTGCAGCAAGTTACTATATCTGAAATTATAAATATGATTCTGTTTATTAATAAGGTCTGATAACACAGGTGGAGCTAAGTCATGTAAAATTTTCAAAGTTTATAAAGCTATTGTTCTAATTGGTCTTTTATGTAATGAAGACATTTTTGCTTTAACTATAATAGAGCTTCATATTTGGACTCGTAATCTAAATATACATATCTAAGTGCACGCTCTTGGATTTTTTCAATTTTCTTAGTGTTGGCAACAGAACAAAAATGCCAAGACATTGGACAGAAATTAAAATTAGAAAGTATAAAAGTATGAAAAATCGTCAATCTGCTTAACTGACATAAGTTTCTACCAATCCTTTTCAATATATTCAATTGTTGTATTGCCTTTCGATATTTTTAATGTGGTTATCAAAGTTTAACATCAAATCAATATCGACAACAAGTAATTTAACAGATTCTTCACATGTAATGTTTATATCACCAATTTTGAATGGCGGTGATTTCTGAGCAGACTTCTTTCCAACTGCAATGGCCTGAAATTTTTCTGGATTGGCCTGCATACGGTTTACATGAAAACAATCAATCAGAATTTGGCTTTTGCTTTCTAAGACATTTAATAATTCCCAGTAGTTATTTGAGCAATATGACAGAGTATTATCATCTGCATAATTGTACAAAGACCCTTTGTACTACTCCCTTATGGTTTAATTGATCTAAATTCCATTTCTATGAAGTTTTAATTTGCAACATCCGTATTTGTTAAATGCGCTGTCGACACTTAACTCTGCTGACATTTGGTGGAAAAACTATGTATTGTTGAACTAAGCTACAATAATGTAGCACCTTTATATTTTGATGGACGTCCTTAAAAAAGGAGCTGCATTATTGCTGTGTTGAACTTAAATAAAGTGTGGATACATCACTTTTAAAACAACTTTTTTATAAGGACAGTATATGGGAGTTCTTATCTAGACTGTTGTCACCATACCATGGCATGAGAATTTCACAAGTGTGCACGTGTGAATCTGTAGTTTCTTGGGTAATTATTCCAGTTCATTCGATATTAGGTTTAAGGTCTCTGATATCCATTGCATGTGGGTCATTGATGTATTTAAATAATTTACAACTACCCAGTGATACAGCTTTTAATGAAAAGAGCTACCTCCTTTTCATATATTTTGGATGTATAAAAGACCTGTTGGGCCGCCATACTTTTGTATATATACAAAGTTACCTACCCCTTTAAACCTTGCTGTCTGTAATTAAAATGATGCATTTACATACATTATAATTTTTAACATATTTATTTATTTAAAGAAAACTTTATTTATTGTTAATAATGTGAGATCATTTTGTCTTCATTGCCAGCAAATTGATAAATATTATGAAGATATGCTGTCTTAATTTGTCAATGCATTATAAGAGCCACCTGTAGTGAAATCTTTTTGAGAAACCTGATGAACTAATTAGTGAATCAAATTTGGTTGATTTGATGGCAAATTCAATCCACAAATTTATGTATCTAATGAACAGTAGTTATGCACTTTGACAATCTGAGATCATAGAATATTTGTATAAAGTGCAGGTCGATGGTCATAACATTTTCCACTGACAAACAAGCACTTTTAAATTAGGCAATTCATAAGTATAGTTGGTTTTCTGTTTGAATGATTTTACACCACTTTATAATTGTAATTGGTAACAATAAAGAAAGCCAAGGTACATGGTTCCCTAATGTTTGTCTTACAAGGAAAACGGGTAATCCTTGTCAGTTAATGTTGTAGTTCAGCAGACTCAGCCAGAAGGTAGACACAAACTCACAACCTCATAGTGATAAATAGTATGTAACTAAATTCCTAAACAGTTTGACCTTCTTTTGAGACTCGACCAATCTTCCTAATTTGTCCCTGCTGAAAGAATTTTATTGTCGTTTTTGAAAGAAAAATGTTTGAATACTTTAGCATGCGTCTACTATAAACATAAATTTCTGACCTAAAACAGTTTCCTACCTACCTTTACACAATGTCCAATGAAGATTGGAAAACCTTAGATTAACCTTTCTAATGATTGCTATTGGCTGGGATGCATGAAGTGCAAACTTGGTATGGTGAAGTCAGGTGGGCTGTGAAAATAGGGTGTCTATTTTGTGAAATCAGCCCTTCCTACAGTTTTCAATCCATGCAATTCTCTGACACTTCGCAGAAAGATTGTACATGTATTGAAGTTGTGCACCTGCTATTATGGAATTGTTTGAGGATTTTTTCCCCAATTTTCCAGACTTGGGAACAGTCATTTTTCTGAACATTTGCAGAAGACAATACATATTCGTGAATACTGGTATTATGGGTTGTTTTTTGCTACATGTACATTGCACTATCCAGAATACCAGTGTTTACTGAAATGCATCCTTAAATTACATATCATTACGAATAAAGTGAAAATAAACATTCAGAGTGAACTATCATACCTGTGAGAGCTACCTTCCATTTCAAAATAAATCATCTTTTTGTCGATTAACCTATGTCTACAATCTTTATGCATATCTCCAACTTTATAACAACCCCAGTTTCTGTAATTATGGGGCAGCAAACAAAAAAAAAAAGAAAAAGAAAAATAATGACTAGGAAATATGTGAAATATTTGCACCATGGAGATGATGAATTTGGTTTATTAAGGCACTTGCTTCACAATCCACCCATTTGACTTAAGTGATTGTTCTTGATTCTGTTCATTCAATGGTCACTTTTTAGTTCATGAAAATATATATGTAGCTAGGATCAGACAGATCCAGATATATTCATTGCACATTTTCCCTAAATGACAATTGAGAACACACTAAATCCATTGAAAGGTCTGTGGCAACCTGACTATATATTTGATAGAAGTTTTAAAAAAAAAAAATAGAATGTACAAAGCTTTTTTTATCCCTGCTTGAAAAGTGATGGGTATATAGTGATTGTAGTATCCGTTCTTTACACTTTCTCTTATCTGCAACTCCACTTACACTACTGAATGAAATTTTATGAAACTTACACAGAAGCTTTGTTGCATAGTGCCATTGTGCACCTGATATTTACTTTTTGATCGGAATGATATTTGGGGTTTCCCATTCCCATTCTTATTTGATGTAATTAAATAAATCCTCCTACAGTTTTCTACCCAAATGTTTTAAAAATTGGGAAGCGGTAGGTACCATTTAGTGAGCATTGCTCACATTTATTCTAGTTTTATAAAATTTTGCATATTAATGAAAAGTTGTAAAAGTGCAGAAAATTGCTGTATATAATTGGATACACCAAACATGAACCTCACAATTCAATTAAATTCTAAAAGACAGAACAACAAATTGCCAAAATTTTATTAAAGACAAATAAGTACAAAAGCAAAGGTATAACAGTAAACATCAGTCACATTAAACATGTCCCATCACCTTTCAAAAGGATTTCAACCCTTTGCATTTGTTTTCCTAATATTTATTTATTTTGAATGTGTTTATCATTTGATGGTCCCAACAAAATTTAAATACTAGTATTTTTTATTTTTTTAAGGACTAGACATCTTATGTTGAAAATTGAAATATTATTTGAAGACACATTTTTTAAGTTAGATGCAGGTAAATACCATATATTTCTGTTTTCAGTTCAAACAATACACAATGTACACAGTCTGCAGATGTAACTGGACCATCTGACCACAATGATATTATATTTGACAGCAATCAACAGCCAGTGCAGTTTGACTTTGACACTTGGAAGGTATGACTAATATTGCAGTTAATGTATGAAATGAGAACATGCTGTTCATCTATAGAAATTGTTAAATTAAGACTTGCAATAACTTACGAGACTCTGAAATTAGGTCATGTTACATAACAGATTCTGGAATAGAAAGTGTAATATGGTAAATAATGCTTTGCAAGTTCATGACAATTTCAGATAATGGCAAGGGGGTAAGAGGGCAATACATGTGTTAATGATTGAGAGGGCATGTGTTAATGATCCATTCATGTTAACAGGTTGAATGAGAATCAATGATTATTGCCACTATTTATAATTAAAATACTGATGTCTGGCACAATGCCTTGCATCCAACCATGTATCCAACAGTGACTAAAATCTCAGTTAGTACATTATTAAATCATTATCAGTTTACTCATATATTTCAACATTTTTTCTCGATTTACGTTTCTGATTTACTAAGTAACTACATCGATTTTATAAAAATAGATATACATTTTTCAGATAAGTTTTCTGTATTATACTTTTTGTTAAAACTTAAGTAATTATTTTTACTACCGGTTTTCTACAGGTACACCATCTTCCTCCAATAAAAATTGGATGCCATGATATAGCTGAAAAATTGCAGGAAGTGGTATTGAACACCATTAAAAAATAGTTATTAGTAAACATATTGGTACATGTACACACTTTATAAAGGATGCGCTCGACTCCGATCTAAAAACTCCTTATTCCTAGGGAAGGTCAGGGGTTTTTGCTGGGTACTCTAGCTTCCTCCCCCAATAAAAACTGGACAGCATTATATAGCTGCAAAATTGCTGAAAGCAATATTAAAAAAAAAACCACACACTATACAATACATTATTTTAATTTCTTGACAGGAACAGGATTTCAAAACTAATAAGAAAATAATTTTACAGAATAATATTGTTCAAAAATATTATAACAAACAGAAAACAACACACTCCCACAGTCTGATGAAGGACTGTACCAAAAATCTTAAGAATTTTTCAAGATTGACAGTAATCGATTCCTTGAACTTTTATTGAAAAAGAAAGATTAGGATTTGAAAACTAAAGTAAACAATGAATGTACATTTAGGACCACACCTAAATCAATCTTTTATTTAACAGATTTTTTCTTATTGAATGATTTCTTATCAGTTCCCTTTAAACCGGGCCTTCATTATCTTAAGGTTTAAAGTAATATCATTATGAAACTGACATGTTCAATTCTTTTGTAACGGGAGATACAAACGGTCACACAATACCCGTGTATTCTGTGTAGTAGAGATTCCTTTTTATGATGTATTTGACGTGAGATTAAAATAATATTACTCATACATGCATTTTCTGTAGGTTAATAAAATAAAATGGGAACTATGGAAACACAGGAGTTTTTTTAAAATTAATTAAAAAATGTAGTAATTTATTTTTTAAAGGGTAGATGTTATGCAATATTTTATGCTGTTTGACTTTAGTACACATATTCTTTTGATATCATATATACAATTTAACATGAAGATTTCAATGTTCTGAATTTAAATTAACAAAATGGAGTGTTCTTCAAAATCACTGAAATCAAGTGTCTCCGTGATTCCCGTGAGTTTTTTTTATATCAGTGTGCTGGGCAGCTATCCATTTTTAATGTGGCATAATTTTACAGAGTAGTTTAGTTTGAACTTTTTGGGCTAGCTTGAACCTGTAGAATGCTCAGAAAAGCTTTAGAAAATACCATTCCTTGGTTCATGCTTTATCAATGACATAGTTAGACCAATTGTTTTAAGTATTTGGTCATTCACAAGCATGCAATGTACTTGCATCAAAATATTTAAGGTGCATTCAACTTTAGTTTCATTTTGTATAATATAATAATAAATTTAACCAATATTAACATTCAATTGTGCATTATCTTAAATTACATCAAAACAAAACCATTCCTCTAGGTTATGCCATTATTTCTTGCATATTGTAAACACTAAATCATTGGTACATGTACTTCAAATTTGTCATGCCAACAACTGTCTTGATTTATGATCAAATTAAACATGAACTAAATATTATACAACAGTATACAGATACTTTTAATATATACATTTAGAAATAAAACTCACAGATTTTTTTAAAGTACATACAGGTATTGTCAATATAAAAAAATTGGTAATGTGCAGTGCACGTTACAGATTTGTGACTTTCAGCTGTAACTTGACAGCATATTGAATTGAGAAAAAATCAAATTTCTACAGAACCATTAAATACAATTAAAATTTGCTTCCAACAGTAACATATGTGTAATATTTATTACCTTGTAACACACATTTTGTTCCTTTTTATTATCATATTTTCATGTGATGTGTGAAACCCTTAAAACAAACTTTGTCATAAAAGTTCCAGATGAAAACTGATATATATTTCTAAACCATGTCTACACATATTTCTTGTTATTTGTTCAGTTAAACAATCTGAAGCATATCTCGTGACAAAATTTATAGGCATGTTTCAATTTTATCAGATCTTTTTTTTAAGTATTGTTTGTTTATGATTTATTGTATAATGATAAATCCTGTATATATACAACTTGTTTGTATGTTGTCAGTATTGAGTAAATAGAAACTTTGGATGATATGAGACTGGAAATTTGAATTGTTATATCTTAGTAAAAATTGTTATTTGAAACGTTTTTCCAAAGTCTTCCAGGTAGCTTAATATAAATAACATGTTTATTGATACAGCTAGTATTGTAATCTGTATTCTTAAAATTTCACCTCTTGTTATTGTAGATATTGATAGAAATATTCTTTGGTGTAATGCAAACAGTAACTTTAGTTATTGTTAATTGTTTTTTAACTGAAGTTAACTGTATTTTAAATATATATATTGTCTTACAGTACTGTACCAATTTTTACACATATTAGCAAAAAACAACCCTTATAAATCATATATCATCCCCTTATAATGTATCAGCACACAGAAATAAACTTTCTTTCTTAAAAATTCAGTATATAAACAATACTGTGTGTAATATTTCACATGGATCACCGCCTTACCTATTTGTAATATGTTACCTTATACATTCACATTAGGTCTGTATTGAATGCAACTGCATTTAAAATTTGTTTAATATATACCTATCTTAAAGTCAAGATGCCCCCATCTTGAGACATGAAAACAATTACTAGTACTTCTAGTATTATAGCTAAGTAATTGGTCTGAAAGTCAAACTTGCTATTTCTTGACTTTTTAAGGTACTGCAGTCACTGTTTAATTTTGATTTTTGGCCACGAAATACAGATTTATTAAGTCAATGTATTGCTAATTAATGACACAAAATATATTTATTGTTTTACTTTGAGTCAATCTTTACAGTTTTGAGCAAATATTTAGTTACTCGAATACTATTTCCGATGTTTGCCGAACATTACTGAGGTCTGCTACATTAAAAAACAATGGACATCCGGGGCACCAAATATAATCATGTGGTCAATTGTGGTCCGGATACCTTAAACAATGTTTTACAACTCTCACTTTATACATTGTAATTTATTGCTACACACTGGCAGTAATTCTCTAGGGAAAGGATGTTCTTATATAACTGGTTCCTCTTTAAGGGATGAACAGAATTCAAACATGGCCAGGACTGGTAATCCTTTATTGGCTGAAATTTTAAAATCTTTTCTACTATTATATTATGGATTTTAACTTTTAAGAATTAAATAATAATATGAGGTTCTTCACATTAAGGTAAATACATTTATGATGACAGGCCATGGCCACTATGGGACATTTTTTCTTTTGCTTGTCTAAATTTAAACAAAATCTGCATTGAAATTTTCAGTTGAATGAACAAATATATTTGCATGATAGAAGTATTTGAGTTCTTTAACAAATATTCATATTATTTGATTGAAATATTGTTTTGTCTTACATGTATTATGACTGATCATTTCATACTAACAAAAACTTGACTGCCTTTCACAATCATTTTATCTGATTTATGGAGGTTCAATCCTATTTTTGTCTAGAATATCAGGTTAGTGACACAATTTTTCATCTTCTGTACTTCTGTTGTTAGTTAAAATGAATTCTTGTTGATAATTGCTTTAATGTTAACCTTAGTAGTAAATTTATTTTATTTTATAAATTTCAGGGTGAAGCTCACATCAGGATAGATATATATGATTCTAACACAGAAGATAAGAATGTTCTTGTTGATCAGTTTGTCCTTGTTTACAACTCCTCAGTAGCAGGCTTTAATCAGACCAGTAGCTTACCAAAAATTTATGTCCTAAGTGGGTCAAGACAGAAAAATCCAACAGGGTATGGAGAATTTATATAGCAGGCACATTTTATGTTTTATGTTAAGATTTGCTAGGGGCCTACATGGCCGAGTGGTTAAGGTAGTTTGTTTACAATTGATCACAGGGTCTGTCATCACTGAGATTGCTGGTTCGATTCTCGTCGGGGGTTTTCTCCGGGGACTCCGGCCTCGTCCCCCAATAAAAACTGGACGCTATGATAGCTGAAAAATTGCTGAAAGTGGCCTTAAAACACCGTTCAAACAAACAAACAAACAAGATTTGCTGTCATATATCTTTCAGTCAGTTTCATTAAAGAGTCTTTAATAACAGTATCCAGCTGTAATCCTTATGGAAGCTTTTATTATGTATGATTGATTTGTATCTCACAACAGCCAACATATACACTAAAATGGCACTGATATTTTGATTGTCATTTGCAATGGAGAAGCAACTACATGCCCATTCAATTACTGCAGCTTGTGTTTCATGTAAAAAAGTTAATAATGAACATATAATTTCTAGGCCCGGTATATGTGCACATATGGTCAGTGTGAGCTATTCTCATCACTTGACGTCAGTCAATGTCGTTGTCGTTGGCTGCCAACTTTTTACATTTCAATTTTCTTCTCCACATCCACTTGGCCTATTGGAACCAAACTTGGCAGGAATGTTTATTGGGTAGTTCTTAAAGTTTGAGTTTTTGGTGCTGATCAAATATGAAACATGGCTGCCAGGGCCATTTTTACGTTCTGATTGGCTGAATTTTAAAATACTTCTTCTCATAAACAGCATGGCATATTGATTTGAAATATTGCAGAAATGTACCTTAGATGGTCCTCTGTAAAGTTTGAGTTTTTTGTTCCGATTCAAAATCTGCCTGGCAGATTGATTTGAAATTTTGAATACATGTACATAAGATGGTCCTCTGCAAAGTTTGAGTTTTTTTGTGCCAATTCAAAATCCAAGATGGGCACCATCACAGGACTTAGCTTAACATAGGACCCTATAAAAAAAACAAACGAACAAGATCTATTGGAAACTATTCCACACAATTAAACCAAATAATGCATAAGTGAATCTTAGTAATCTTATTACATTGTATTTTTAGTTTTTCGAGCCAATAGGAAATTCAACATGGCTGCCAGATCTGCAAATGCATTCAGTTTGGCTGAAATTGCAAAATTTGTTTTCTCACAAACTGCTTGGCGGAAGGATATGTGATATTGTATGGTCCTCTACCAATTTTGTGTTTTTTGTTTCGATCCAAAATACAAGATTGCTGCTACCATAGAACATCACTTAACATACTAAACTATGCAAAAACATAAAAACTTCTTCTTTTCAGAAACTGTCCTACAAATTGCTGCTGAGTGGAAATTCAACATGGCAGCATTCATAGAAACAGCATCTTCGCATAAACTCTTGTGCATTTAATATCAAAATTTGCAAGAAAAGTAATCTCTTAAAATGTTTTTTTTGTAAGTCAAGTGAGCGATACAGGCTCTTAAATAAGAGCCTCTAGTTGTATGGTTTTTTTTCCTTCAGCTCCAAATTTAAAACATTGGGTGTTGAACCAATCAAAGAAATTGTTTTACTTTAATCCCATATGTAATCAACCACAATAAAGAGGTCACTTAAGGGAATTTTACAAATGTAGGTACATGTATACCTATTTCACCAACAAATGTGAAAAAAGTAGCCTACAAAGCCAGATGATAATAACTATGATATCACTATTGCCACAAAAACCGTATCAGAACAAAATTAATTGTAACAAATAATGCGCATAGTATGGGACAAATAAGTGAAAACAATACATATATCTTTTAACTTAATCCAGTAATAATTTGTACCCCTAAATAAAATTTACTGGGGTTCTTTTGAACCCCCAAAATGATCTCTGTACCTCCAAAATAAGGTGGAAGGGTACATGTACCTCCAAAAGAAAAAATGAGTTGGCATGCTGATGCAATATCACTGCACAAACGTGACCTACAAACCCATCTGTAATTTTTAGATTGAGTTAACTGTGGGTGTTTGTTGTTTCATGCCAATGAAACTTTAGATTGTGTACTATGCTCTGTAATGGATATTAAACATTTTGCAAATTCTGAACTGCTACTTTTTCAACCTACAAGATGATTTGCCTTGTGAGTCTTATTGATTAAAAGTAAACTATAATGTTATTGATGTAATTATTAATACATGTGAAAATGCATAAAAAATGTGAATCACTGACACTTCATTTGTTTTTTTGTTTTGTTTCAGTCTGAAACTTTCTTTATCAGCATTTTGTGATTCCCAGTACTATGGAGATGACTGTTCTGTTAAATGTGTACCAACCAATCAGTGTGGAGGACATTACACTTGTGACAACAAGGGGAGAAAACTCTGTCTACCAGGTTGGAGAGGGTCAGAATGTACAGAGCAGATTCCTGGCAGTGATGTTGACTGTAGTGTTTATACTGGTAATTATTTGTTTAGATTTCTTTTCAAGCAGTTCCAATTTAAAGCATGAATAAATAAAACCATAACTAAAAATGTTTAAAGGATTTGAAATTATCTATAATATGGTAAACTAAAGTAGCTCAAACACCTGGCATTTCTGGAACGCATAAGTACGGAACTGTCCTTTTCCTAAAAACAATGTTAAAATACTTAGATTTCTCGAATACTGACTTTGAAAATTTAAACTAAATAAGCAGTCCAAATTGAAAAAAATCCATTGTCAAAACAATGAATAACTCGAACTCAAATAATTGCAGCTTGAATGATTCAATGGTCATAAAAGGTGTGAAAATTAAAGCTATACCTGTAAAATGCTAATTTTGATTTTTAATGATTTTATCCCTAATAATTAGCATTTCTATTAAAGCACATTTCTGCGTATTTTACAAATAAAAAACATTTTTGACCCAGAGGGTCATCATGATGCAATAAATTATGTACAAAATTTTTAAAATGCGTACGACCCTGCAGTGTAGACATAACAGTTTTGGAAAATGTAAAAATCTGGTATCCTTTGTATTGCTGTCAAAGAACGATTATTTTCAATGGTAACCAGTTCGTTACTTCCGAAAATCCTCTGACTTTATATTTAACACTAATGACATTTTAGTATACATGTGGACCTTCCTAACTTTGATTACATTTTATTTTATTAAGGCAACCCAACACTTTTAACCACCAGTAATGAACAACTGGCGATGATAAAATGGATAAGATTTTTCCAAAATGAGCATGACAAGAACAATTGTTTTTGAAGCAGGATCAAAGTAGCGCACCAAATAAGTCTAAAAAGTGCAAACTTTAGCAATCGTCTGTTCCAAAACCTTCAGAAATCGGCTTTAGAATGCCCTTAATGTAGTGATAATCAAATACTTGCCAAAAATATAATGTTCTTTTTGCATTCAGTTATTTATTAAAGTTTCAACAGTTGTGATTGTTTTCAGCTGTTCATTAGCTGTACATACCTGGTAACAATAAAGCTTCCATATCTTATCTTTGCTGTGTTTCCAGAGAAGTCATTTTTTTTATAACACCAGATGCATGTATTATTTCAGAAATATAAATTCATTCACAAATTATATTGCAAACTATCTAAATGTAATTTAAGGCTGTGATAATGTGTACTCTTGTTTGTAACATTTGTTCGCTAAAAGTTTTTTTTTTGTTATCAAATCTCTCATAATAAATTTGGCCCTTGAAAATTGTATTTTACTCCCTAAACTCAGCTGCTGAGGGTCATCATGACCCCTGATTGGAAAAAATTCAAAAACACTGATAACTATATTTGTTTGCAACCTAACTGTCATTAATTAATCATTAATTAATAATTATTTATGCCGTTGTCAGTAAATTTGTTAAAATTGGTTTTCCTGAATTAAAAAATATTGCTCTAAAAGCTAATTGACTAACAAGGTGATTGACATGTCTTATCAACACTTCCACACAAAAAGTTAAACAAGTAAAATAACATTAAATGTTTTTATTTTTATAGAAACACAAAATCAAGATTTATTTATGCAATTAAAGAACACAATTATTTTTCAATTAAGTGTGACCTTGTTTGATGACAGGAAATTCATTGAAATAAATAAACCGATTCTGGTTTGCTCATGAACAATTTCCTACAATCAAACCTTCAATTTCTCAAACACTTTTTGATGGCCCTTTCGAGTTTGAACCATTGACTGTAACGTAAACAATATACATGTTGGAGAAATAAGTTCATTGTATTGTGCTATTGCAAATATTAAAAGAAAATTAATTATAAATTGTATTATGAAATTTCAAAATTACTGGTAAAATGAATCAAATGATGTGCCCTAATAATATATATTTCAGATAAAACCGAGTTTGTACCAAGTGAATGGGAAGGACTTTACACATGTCCTGGAGAAAATGTACAGCATTTCTTGTTGAATATAACCAGACCCAAAGATAATATAAATGTTGTAGCTGTTCTTTCAATTGGGACTCAAAGAACACAAATTTCAGGGACATATTCGAGCTTTATTCATGCTTTGGCACTCCAAGTAGAGTCAACTTTCATCTCATGGGGGAAGTACAACTTGACAAAACTGGCATTAGAAACAGTGGAAAAGAATTCATCCAGCTTGATGGGACAGTTGACATTATACACAGCTGATAAAACCAAATTAATATGCAGTGTTAATCCACTAAACTTAAAGATAGGTAAGCTTGTTAATACACCTGCTTATGTTGAAATATTTAAAAATTAACAAGTTTAAAATTTGTTTGTTCCAAATAAAAACATGCCATTATCCATTTTAAATACATTCGGTCAGTATTATTTCAGCTTACTTTGATGGCTGTGATTTTATGGGAACATGCGTGAGGTATGGGAAAAGGAAGGAAGAATACTACTGCTGTTGTAACGATGGTAGGTATTTGATATTTAGAATTTGTTTGTATTTATATATAATTTTAATTATATCAAAGTAATCTAGATGGTCTCATTGCATTTCAGTTCTAAATCATGGTTCATCTATATTTGTGTTATTCATTAATTTTGTTTATATGTGTAACAGGAGGCCTATCTGCATTCTAGCAGCTAGTAGGTATATAGGCAGTCATAATCGACTTCGCTAACAGTTCTTTTTTAGCTCAGTTAGTTACGAGGGCTGGCTGGCAATACAGAGATCCCAGGTTTGATCCCCAGTACTGAATGCTTTTTCATGCTTTACCATTTATACATTAAAAAGGTAACAGGAGGCCTATATGGGGCACCAATGAAAGCTCCTACAGCTTTCAACCCAGATACAAGATCTTTACAGAGAGATTGCATACATATTGAAGTTGTGCACCTGCCTTTTTAGCTCACCTGACCCAAAGGGTCATGTGAGCTATTGTTATCACTTTGTGTCCGTCGGCGTCGTCGTCGTCGTCGTCGGCGTCTGTAAACTTTTTACATTTTAATCTTCTTCTCTGAAACCACTTGGCCAATTGAAACCAAACTTGGCCATAATGTTCATTGGATGGACCTTTACAAAGTTTGTGTTTTTTATTTTGATTGGTAAACCAATATGGCCGCCACCTCAAGACTTAGTTTAACATAGGACCCTATGGGAAAAAAGTTAAAAAGGGCTTCTTCTCTGAAACTGTTTAACCAATCAAAACAAAACTTACTAGCAATATTGTTTGGATGGTCCTCTATAAAGTTTGTGTTTTAGATGGGAATTGGAAATTCAAAATGGCCGCCACCGCAGGACTTAGTTTAACATAGAACCCTATGGGAAAAAGTTTTAAAAGGCTTCTTCTCTGAAACCGGTTAATCAATGGAAACAAAAACTTACTAGCAATATTGTTTGGATGGTCCTCTATAAAGTTTGTGTTTTTTATGGCAATTGGAAATTCAAAATGGCTGCCACCGCAGGACTTAATTTAACATAGGACCCTATGGGAAAAAGTTTGAAAGGCTTCTTTTCTGAAACCGGCCAACCAATGGAAACAAAACTTACTAGCAATATTGTTTGGATGGTCCTCTATAAAGTTAATGTTTTTTATCCCAATCGGAAATTCAAAATGGCCGCCACCGCAGGACTTGGTTTAACATTCAACCCTATGAGAAAAAAGTTTAAAAGGGCTTCTTCTCTGAAACCGTTTAACCAATCAAAACAAAACTTACTAGCAATATTGTTTGGATGGTCCTCTATAAAGTTTATGTTTTTTATGGCAATTGGTAATTCAAAATGGCCGCTACCGCAGGACTTAGTTTAAAATAGGACCCTATGGGAAAAAGTTTTTAAAGGCTTCTTCTCTGAAACCGGTTAATCAATGGAAACAAAAACTTACTAGCAATATTGTTTGGATGGTCCTCTATAAAGTTTATGTTTTTTATGGCAATTGGAAATTCAAAATGGCCCCTACCGCAGGACTTAGTTTAACATACGACCCTATGGGAAAAAGTTTTTAAAGGCTTCTTCTCTGAAACCGGTTAATCAATGGAAACAAAAACTTACTAGCAATATTGTTTGGATGGTCCTTTATAAAGTTTATGTTTTTTATGGCAATTGGAAATTCAAAATGGCCACCTCCGCCGCAGGACTTAGTTTAACAGAGGACCCTATGGGCAAATAAAAAAAATCTTCTCTATACAACTGGTTAACCAATGAAACAAAGCTTTCTAGTAATATTGTTTGGATGGTCCTATTTAAAGTTTATTGAAAATTACAGGACTTACTTTAACATCAGGGAAATGCCATCTTCCTTGCCTATGAAATCAGGTGAGCGATACAGGCTCTTAAGAGCCTCTGGTTAATTATTAGGGCCACACCACTATGTGGCAAATGCCCTATAGTGATCAATCTATTGGTCTGTCCGAAGCTAAGCATGTCCAAGCTATAACTTTTTAAATCTTTTGAGGTAAGGTTTGATATTTGGTATCAGGGATTTTCCTACCTTTTTTCAAATGGGGCCTGGGTCCCTGTTAATTGGGAAAATTACGACGTAAATTCCACAATTGGGAAAAGTCTTTAATATGAATAAAGTAAAAACATTGCTTTTGAACATCAATGTTTTTAACGAAAATGTTTCTTGTATGTAATTAGTCATGAATGACAAGATGGAATCTATAAGCGTGACCTGAAAACTGACAAATTCAGATCAGTTTTCATAAATATTTTGGAAAAAGTTATCAAAATTTACATATGTAGCCAACTGTGCTGACATCATACTCAAAGAGAAAAATTTCCATGAATCTTGTTGGAATTAAATAGAAACTGAGTTGCAAACATCAGATTTTACTTTCACTCTCGTTTGTTCTGTGGTCTTAATAAATGACTGGATAAGAACTAAATCAGATATACAAAACTCTAAAAATGTGCATTGCGTTGGCATTTTAGTTTACCCTGGTTCGGTTGAATGCCGATAATGGATTGGTCTAGAGGTGCAAGAAAACTAATTATTTTCTATTCACAAAGGCTCTTGTCAATATTTAATTTCGTAAAAACAAAATTTCCTAGTTTTGATACAATACGTCATTGTTCCACTTCGGTAGTATTTCGCGTTGTGTAATGCCATTTTTGAACGTTAATGCAGGGTCACGCTTCATTCCAAATGTATTCCTCTGACTTATTCTTTTCTAGACAAAGCTATTTGAACCAAAAAAACAGCCCATATTACTGGACATCGTAAAAATAAAGTAATTTGTCTTATATGTGGCATACAATTATCTTTCATATTATTGAAGTTCCGCGACTTACCAAATCTCAGGTTTTTTTATATCATACCGGAATCTGCATTTGGTATAAAACAAGCAAGCTATAATATAAAACTGGTTGCCGTTATGACTAAAGTAATTATAAACCAATGTTCGCGAAGTAATCAGATTTTGATTTTGTTTGTAATATTTCGGCTTAGCGTGATTGAGTTTATTTTTAGAAACTGGATTACAAAACCTCCTGAATTGGGAATTTTCACTTTCCTAATTGGGAAAAAATATGGGTTTTTGCCATTGGGAATGGGGCCGAATATCGGCCCCAAAATAAAGGCAGGAAAATCCCTGGGTATGTAGGTAGATAATATCAATGCGATGTGTTTCTTACCATGGTTGATGGCATTTGACCTTAACCTTAAGGTTTGCAGGCCCACAGAGATGGATACCATCTCCCTGAAATCTAGTTGTTCCAGAAACAAATTATTTTAGCAAATTATAAAGAAGAGAGTACTTATTTTGTGTAAATAAATCCCTCCTACAGTTGACAATGGCCTCTTAATTATTTGCACATAAGGGAAATGTTAACATATATGCTTTCACTTGGGCACCAAGTTTCGATGAGTAATAACCTCTCAAAACGTGTGGAATAATTTCAGCTAAATTAAATTGAATTTTCGGGGTGTCATGTCAGATGCAATTTTTGGAACATTTAGAAAACCCAGAGGGAACACAAGGAAACACACAACACCCCTAAAATAGTCCAGAAATGGGCTTTGCACAATCAACTAAACAAGACAGCCAATAAATTATCGAAGTAAATTTATTTCCTATGTTATAAGACACTGCTTTTTAAATACAGGTCTAATATGAAGATTCTATTGAATAATTAATCTGCTATCCATGATACAGTTTGGTACAGCCAAACATCAGAATAAGTAAAAGGTCATTTAGAGTTGTTGTCAGTTATCTTGACAGATCATTGAAACTAAACAGAAAGATTAAAATCATTAAAGTTATGGCATTTAATTTAAGGGCAAAAACTACAAATTTCACCAAAAATTTTATTAAAGGACAATCTGACGATTCTCAAACAATAAGTCATGTTAAAAGAAGTATTTAGCCATAAATCTATCTGTTTCAGGAACAATTGGACAGAGCTGTTTAAAGAAATCAACGACACAACATACAACAGCAAAATCTACAGTTTCAACAAGTACAACTACAGCAGCACCAACAACACATACATCTCAACCAGCAACCACAGAGACAACACATGCACCTGCATCTACAACTGAAACGCATGAACCATCAACTACAGAGACAATAAGTACACATGTACCAACAACAAGAACACCTGAACCAACAACTGGGATACCTGAATCAACAACAAGAACACCTGAACCAACAACTAGTACACCTTTACAAGAGGTAACAATCACAACTAAACCAACAACTTCAACAATACCAGCAGTGACATCGAGTACAGCTGTGCCAACAACTACCACAACAGTGACATCGAGTACATCTGTGCCAACAACTACCACAACAGTGACATCCAGTACAGCTGTGCCAACAACTACCACAACAATTGCATTGAGTACACCTGTGCCAACAACTACCACAACAGTAACATCCAGTACAGCTGTGCCAACAACTACCCCTACTGTGACAACAACTACCCCTACTGTGACAACAAGTATTAACACTACATTATCAACCACTACAAACTCTCCAGAAACGACCACATTCACACAGACAAGCACTACCAATGTTGCTATTACAGAATTAAAAACAACTAGTACCCATGCACCATCAACAAAAGAACCTACCATTAAACCAGACACTACTACTGAGGTACCAACCACAAAAACACCTCCAACTACTGTTGTGTTGACAACACAACCAACAACAACTTCCACAGCCACTAGCCAGTTGACTTCTACTAGTAGCATGCCACCAACCACTGTGATACCTACACAAACAACTTATCCAACTGTGTCCCAGCCTGTTGTGTACAGAGTCAATCTGTTAATGGTAGTCCCTGAATTAGATGCTAACCCTATTATGGAGGTGCTGTTAAATTCATGGATTATGGAAAATAAAGGTTAGTAATTAGTTGTATTTTCTTCTTGGGAATAAAATATCATCTTATAATGGTCAATATTTCTATCTCTGTGGAACCTGTCTAACTAGAATTGGGTAACTGTACATACCCATGTTGTCAGTGAAAACATACTTAGAGTAAACTTTGTGAAAGTTGAGGAACGTTAAATTCCTTTTTCTGATGTACTGCATATGAAAGTTGGCAATGATATATTATTTTGGTCAATTCTATTGTTTGTCTGTCTGTTCATCCATCCCACCTCAGGATTTACTTCCTGTTGAAGTTGTTTTTTATGTAGATGAGTTCACATCTTCATTAAACTTGGTTCACACTTGCAACATGATAAGATCTCTTCAGTGACAAAATTCTTTAGGTCTGTGCTAAATATTCCAATGCATGAGAAAAGGGCATGGTTACCAATATGTGCCAAGTGGGACAGCCATGACACAGAGACACGTTCCACATTGATCTACTATTATTGGTATCTTGTCACAGAGTCTATTTAATATTTATACTTGTACATAGAATTGTGTTTTTTTGCAGAACGAGTTAACCTTACAGCCAACAGTATTGAAATTGAACTTACCGACTACGATGAGACCACTGCTGATGGGTAACATATTCATTCTCAAATATTTATGTAACACTTATTGAATCACAAAACTTTTTAAATTATGCATAAAAATTGAAATACTTGTTGTAAGCCTATATCTAACTCAGTCAAGGTGAGGTAATTGCCAGTATGTTTTGTCTGTCTTGTTTTGTTTTACTTTTAAGTTTTCTAGAATGTGCATTAAGTGTGCTTATTGACTTTTTATGAATGCTGTATATGATATACTCTGGTAAATCTGGTCCAAATACTTCACCCTGACTACCAATTTATCAGTAAATGTGTAATTCCAATAAAAAACGGCAAACAATATGCATATTTAACATATTTTCAAGCGATTTACGTCTTTCAAATGTATTACGCGCCATTTGTTTATTTACCGGATGTGACTAATTACCGGAAGTGAACAACGAAGAAAAGTAATGTACAACGGCCCATAATGAAAAATCGTAATATTTTTGATAAACAAACACTTTTAATTGGTTTCAAACTTCAGTTCTTTCAAAGAGTATTGCACTTTAACAATTTTCTTTGATAAGTATTTGAGCTTCACTTGAAAGAATAAAGAGGTATAGTAATTATTGACATCATGATAAGTTCTGTAGATGGGTGTCCCATAAAGCAATTTGGATCAGTACAACCTTGATTAATGATAAAGGTTATGTGCTGTTTGATATTGCATACCATGAATAATAATGAAAAAGAAAGAAAAAAAAACTGAATCTAAGTGTGTTATGGTTTTAAAACACAAGAGAAATAATCCTGGAAATTGATGTAAATAAGGTAAAATGTATGTAACTACTGCGAAATTAATTATTTGTACGGTCCCCCTGACTTCTCCCTAGTGTCTCCTGAAGTCTCCCTATCAGGGCCTGACTTCTCCCTGTTTGGCTGCCAGGGAGAAGTCACTTCGACTTCTCCCTACTTTTTTAGAGTGTGGTGACCCCTGCTATTATGATAATCGAAGTTCAAACATGGCTACCATTTGGGATCCTCTGAGCCAATCATTGGCTGAAATTAAATAAATCTCTGAAAATACATATCAAAATGAATTGAAAAATGACAAGTTTTGAAAAAATCCTTATTATGCTGCTTGCATGAGATATCCCTGTTTCTGAATTGATTTTTTCTCTATAGCTACAAGGCACAAATTTTATGACTGTGCAGGATTGATGTAGAGCAGATCCTTTGCAAAGTTTACACTTTGTGATGTTAAAATTCAAAGATTGTCACAATTTTTACTTGGTAGCCCTGTCTTCTATTAAAAGATGAACGCAAATTATATGAAAATATATAAGAATACTAAGTGCATTATTATCGTTACATGACCAGGTAAGTGATGACAACCTCTGTTTTGCTTCAACACACATCAGAGTATAGAGAGTATAAAAGAATAGGGTATCAATAGTATTTTAATTATTAGTTACTCAAGATGATTATTTGTCAAAAACAAATATTCCAAAATTAGAACCCACGTTCAGAAATGAGAAAAGAATATAAATCTACTATTTTAATTTCATTGTAGATTACCAGTAACTGTATTGAAATATAAAGTTAAAACTAACATTACTAATATTAAACTGAAGGAACCAAGTCATTCTACCATAGAGAAACAACTTCAGATGAAATATAATGTAAACAGGGAACTGTTGTATACAGGATCTGGTCATTTCTATAACTTACAGTATAGGTTGATGTTTTATGTCCATGGAATGGGCCCTGTTGATAGTGAACGTAAGATGTGGGAGGAAGCCATCATGTCTGCTCTAAATAAATCCTGTGGTGAGTTATCAAATATCTTTGTTTTAACCCTGCTATGAAGACAGGGAAGGGGGGGTGGTATACTGCAGTTTTCTAAGCAACTATAGAATGCAGAAGCCTGACATTTTGCATATTGCTTTATCCTATAGTGCCATATGGTGTATAGCGATTTTTTTCTCCTTGGTCATCTACTTCCTGTTAAATGAATAATTTTTGTGAAAGCCGGGGTATCACTAGTGACCATTTAGCGCACAGATTTACCTTGTTTTCACTGTTTACTCAAATATGAAGTGTTTCAAATGAATTAATGGTTTTAGTTGTTTCTTGTTGTTATACAGTGGATTCCACTAAATCGACTTACGCTTTATTGGGTTATTCGCTTTATTGGGTTGAATTTTTCTGCACCAAACCATTTCCCATTCAAACAATGTTAAATTTTTCACTTATTTGCATTGCTTTTTACAACGATTTCGCTTTATTGACTTGCCAAAATTCAGGAAAAAAAAATTTGTGTGTTTGTTTTTGTTTTACGCCGCCATATTGTTTACCTACGTAATCACGTGTATTGAGCCTTACCTGTTGATTCAAATTGATTGACAAGTGTTCCCACCTGTGATTGTTGTTGGCTTCTTAATTAAATGTGTTGATTCACTTTAATTGCCCCCAGGGTGTAGATAATTAGGACAATCGAATGGTTTAACAGCTGGGTAGTTAGAGTAATGAGATCGTAAACAGTTGTCCCTAAGTAGCCTCTCAATTGAATTTCATTCCTTCAATTTGAAGAGCTAAATAAGTTCGTTCACTTTTACATCTATAATTTTGAATAAAAACAAAAAGAACTTCGGGCTTAAACATCTAACAATGTTTGAAAGGATAATACACCTGGAAATATTTAACAATGGACATGACACAAAAAAGGTACGAAACTGAACATGATAAGAAATATGTAATATGTAAATGAGGTTGAGTCCATTTTCTATCAACACGTGGTTTTACAATTAAGTCTTCATTACGCAAAGAAACACAAACAAATAAAAAAAAACATGGAAATTTTTATTTTTATTTAAAAATAACATAAAATAAATAACATACACATAATATAAATATGAAAAGACTTATTAAATGGTATTTTAATAGGACTTGGTACTTGGTCATTTCAATCCACAATCGGTAAATATCGTTAATTTCCACTTCAATGATCATTCAGCTCAATTTCTCGTCTTTCGCTTTAAAGGGTCGTCCGCTTTATTGGGTAATTTTCTCTGACAAATGTGTCATGCAAATAAGCGGAATCCACTGTATTAGATCTATATTCTGTTATTATGCAGATGATTTCACATGACATAATTTAACATTTAATATAATATTTTGAACAACATTTTGAAGGTTTTATAAAAAATGCTATTTCAGAAAATATTTGATATTAAGTGTACATGCAAATAGGACATTAGTTAAAAAAAAGTTAAACTATCTAAAAAAAATAAAACTAATTTTAAAAAAAATCTCTTTGTTTAAGCAACAAGTGGAAAATGTGAGACTAATGATGAGATGAGAATTGTAATTAGGATGACAGAAGAATATGTTGGTGATGATGGGTCAGTGAAATGTTTTACTTAATTGTAACTTGATATGACTGGTAGAACATGTTAGGTGTATATAATGTGGCTTTTATTTAACTTAAGATGAGCTGTAGAACTCTATAATTAGAATGATTATGAAAACATTTGGATGTGGAGGGCAAGTGAATGGTTTGGAATTATTTTTACTTGTAATATAGAAATTGATCCACAACTGTCTGTATGAATTGCCCCCCCCCCTTCCCAACAAGAGGGAGTGGACAGCCTTATAGCATAACAAAGCTATATTCTCCATTTAAGTGTATATTATGCAATATGGAATACGGGAAAGGAATCAAGACCAGAAATAGAATAGATGTACCTATTCGATATCTAGTCGAGAAACCAATGTAACTAACAGTAAAGTAATACAAAGACAGGTTTGGGACATGAACCACAGTTTAATATTAATTACATAATATTACATGTAATTACATAATGCTAATCAACATATAAAACAATACACAATATAATATGCAGCTAATACAAAAATGAAAAGAGAGGCTGTGGTATTCTAATGAGCTATTAAGCAAAGCAACACATAAACTGTAGGTTCCACAAATAGAGCTACTCTACACATAAAACAAAAGATAATAAACAATATACAGGAAAAGTATGTGTAAATATACCAATACATGAAAACAAAAGACAATTTAATTATACCAATATATATATATAGGGTGGGAGAGGTTGGGTATTGAAAAAACGGCGGAATAGAAATAACTTCACGTGTGCTTCTTGCACTGTCTCCAGAAGGAATGCAGACACTGCCAAAATATTAAAACAAAACCCCAGACCATTAAATGATTGGTTAAATTTGAAAATATAATTAATCCCCATTGGATGCTGAGGGTAATCTCGCATATCAATTAGTGCACGAGAAACACTGACGAGGATGCCAGAGTATCCCTTAATCTGTTAAGATAAAAATAGACAGGGGGTCCCTGATAAGCCAAATTAAACGGCCAACTTACATAATGTGTAACAATACTCTATTTTAAGATAAAATACATAGAAAGTAAGTATGTACAAAATCATGTTATTCCAAATTTGGCTTCAGAACAACAAAAAAAAAACAAAAACAGTTACGTTGCTGCAGAATCAGTTTCCAAACTCCAAGTATGGTGCAAGCTAGGTCAATACCTACCAAAGGGTTGACCAGACTAAACTGATCGCAGACCTGTTAGAACCAGATATTATTTACCAGTTGCCATTATTCTCTATGATTCACTGCTACTGCTGCAGATCAATACCTTTGGCAATGACAGTAATATTTACCTCTACCAACTAATAACAAAAGAAATAACAAAATCTTCTGCCATTTAACCAACCGGGAAGAAGTTATTATACCCCCCACAAACTTGTTTGGGGAGGAGGGGTATATAGGAATCACCCTGTCTGTCTGTCTTTCCTTCTGTCCACATCCCTTGTAAGCACAACTACTCATTAACTGCTTGATGAAATTTAATGAAACTTGGCATAAAGGAAGTACATTATATGTAGATGTGCATGAAGGATTTTTATTGACCTCAGATATCATTAAGGGGAGATAATTGGACTTGAAATTGAAATGGGGGGGGGGTATCCCTTTGTGAGCGTCCTCACAGTCCACACTTGTTTTCATGGCTGATAGCTTGACACTACTGTGAGTTAACTTTTTAGCTGTGCCATGAAACAGAATCTGCAATCAAGACCACATTCAGTCATAGTATACTTAGTAAGCACTGGAATTTAACTTCTAAACTTGGTTTTACTATTTGTGCACTGAAGGAGAGAAAGTAATGTTTTATGCCAAAGACATATCTGTAACTTGTGTCTTTTAGAACTGCTCAGTGATTTATGTGCATGTGACAGTGTATTTTTGTCATGAATTATTTACTAATAAATAAAAGAATGTTATTTTCTTTTATACTCTCAAATTACACATATTTATGGATATATTAAAAAGACAGTCAACAATATATAATAACATATAATATACATACAAAAAAATACACAGGAAAGGGAAGTTTTATGCATGCTAAAATGTGATAGATTTCTTGGGAATACACTGCATGGGTTTTATTATTTTTTCTGCTAATTTTTATTATTTTTTTTTCAATAGAAGCAATAGAAATAAAATTTCATGTACCGTTTGTATATTTTACAGACATGAGTTAACAGAAGTATCCTATTTCATAGAATACATGGGAAAAACCATACTTCCAACCAACTTCACTGATGTGTCAACAGATAATTACTCAAATGCCTTCAAGGATGCCAAAATCAAATCTTTAATATATAGGGGGAAGAGAACTTTGCGTCACAGGTTCCATTACAAAATATTTGTTTTGGGTAAAGTTCGTCAAGAAGATGAGGACAAATTTGAACGGGCACTGAACAAGACTTGGTTCAGGACATATCCAGGTAATATGTACTAGGTTGTCAGGTTTTATTGCTGCATTTTGTTCCTTTGTTTGGAAACAAGTTTATTTGACCTTTTTGAAGATTCACAAAAAAGTGCTTTTAGATTCATCACTTAGATATTGTATGAGAGCATAACAAACATGTACTGCTGACAGTCTTATAGTTGTCTTAGTATAAAACAAATTAGAACCAGTTTTTTTGCTACTTACATCAAATTGCAGTCCTGATGTGTAGCATTGGGTGTTTTATGGAATAGTCGACTTAAAAATGATCAGTTTATACATTACAATTCATATAGGTACTGCATACTGTCAAGATATTGCTTTTATTCAAAAGGTATCAGGTTTAATACAGTTTTTTACAGTAAAATCCCTGATAGATGTATCAAATTTTTATATCCACCCTATTAAATGAACTTATAAAAAACATTTATCAGATTTATATCTGCTTTGAAATCAGATTTCTGTTGTGGCAGACATGTTTTTTATCATATGGGGGAACAAAAATTGTTAGTGTTGTTTTATTAAAATAAAGTATCACCCAGGGAGTCAATATCAAATTGATGCATTGCATGGGTAGTTTAAAATTTAAATTCCAAATATTAAGGTAGAAAAATTAGTATGTTCTGGATTGGAGTTTACCATAGTTTTAAAGCATCTTTATTCCGGACTAGGTATGTTTTATTTTTGTTATTTTTCTATAAAATACACTAATCTATAAGGCAGCAAAAAATTTCTAATATACTTTTTATTACTGATATTTTATTTGTTCACTTGACAAATAAATTTTCAGTGTTATTTTTATTATTGTAGAATATTACAATAACTGCCGGGATTGTTACGCCAGGATTATGAGACAAGAAAAGTATTTTGGTCATGAAGGGTATGTTACTTTATGTTTACATTTTCTGCTTATGTCTTAAAAAGGAAATTAGATGAAAAAAATTTGTTGAAGTATCTACACATTGTAATTGTAATTCCTAAAATTAAAGGTAATGACACCCCTGCTTCGAAGAGTGGTGGGTATACTGGTTTTCCTCTATCCCTCCGTCCGTCCATCCATTCTTCTGCCCGCAACATAACTTTCCTAACAGTTTTCTCAGCAACCACTTATCACAACCACTTGAAATTTTATATGTGACCTTAACATGTGGTCCTATATTGCAAGTACTGACTTCAGGTCTGTCACATATCTACTTCCTGTTTACAGACTTAGTCAATTCAATGATGTAAATAGGGGGGTATACCGAGTGAGCAGTAGCTCACAGGTTTCATCTTAATTCTTATATGTGAACATTTATTGAAGTTTTATAGAACTAAAACATTAGTTTCTAACATTGTTTTAATATATAGACAAGATGTATATTGTTCTGTAATTTTTTGTATAATCATAATATTTGAAAAGAATAATCTGATCAATATATGTACACTAAGATAATGGTTGTAAAACTAACCAGATGACATGCTGCATTTTAGACAAGAAATAACAGCTCTGATCTACTACTTCTACTTCCGTTCCATCCTACAAGTGCCTATGGAGTGGGTAGCTCCCAACATGACTGTCTTTGTAGAAACTGTTCATGTCCTGGGTGTAGACAATGCCACCTATGAGCTCTACACCGGACAGACTTACTACAGATATAGGCACCACTTCAGTTTGTTGATTGAAGGAATGGTAGACAGCAGGGATTTGATTAGAATTACAGATAATTTACAGGCTGCTGTTATTAGTTTTAATAATAATTGTAAGTACAATGTCTCATGATACTCTTTTTTATAGATCACGATTGTGGATAATCTATTAAATATGTTCGTGGTGGGGTAATATATAAAAAGTGTCATTTAAACATGATTTAATTAAAAATGGGTGAAAACAGAATTGAAAATTGGTTTTCTTTAGTAAGGAATAGATGATATATAGTTTTAGAAAATTAGCTGTCACGGTGTCAGTTATTGCATTAGATTGCTTGAAACATACCTGGATGTTTACATCTTACATTAAACTATAAATAATTTCTTTACTAATTTACATGTAATTGTGAGGTTTATGTTATTTTATCTTCTCTATTTATTTAAAACAAAATTGATGGAAGTTTATTCAAATATTTTTTTTTCTTCAGCAACACATACAAGGGTTGTTACCCATGCAAAGGAATTAAAGTTTAATCATAAAGGGTAAGTTTATTTTGAAATCTGATCACCACTGAATTTAATTTTGTATTCTAAACAATATGTATTAATTGATATATTAATTGTCCTGTGTGATTTATGTTTCTGTTACCCAATAATACATTGACTCTTGAGAGATTAGAGAACAGGGATGTTGAGTTAAACATAAAGGGCACCCAATAAAGGCACTTATTACAGGTTACTACCCATAAGGACATTTCAACATTTTCCTTTAGTTACACTATAAACTTAGAATGTCACATCTATAATATCAAGTTAAATGCCTTTTTGTCTAGTGCCTTTTGTTTTATTGAAAACTGCCCATAAATGTTTGCTTATAAGAATAAAATATGAAAATGTGCATGTACTTGCCCAGGCCTGATTAAAAAAATTATTTTTAATCTAAGAATATACTCAATTACTATAAAAACAAAAGCAGTGTTGATGGTATCGAGGCCTGTATGTACATGCACATGTAATGTTTTTCAAGTATATCCAATTTGGTATGGTTTAACACATGATTACGGTTATATCATACATGGTCACGTTTATTGATATACTGGGTTTGTGGAAATAGCTGTTATAATATATAATCATGTACACTTTGTGTTGTGCTGTTGGCTTAAATCTTGATTTCAATAAGAGTCTTCAACTTTAGTTGCACACTGAGATGTAGACCTTTATTCACTGTCTTCCTAGTTCATTTGTCCTATCAGGTTTTAAAAGTATAGTAAACTGCCCACCTGGAATCCTGGGTATATACAAAACGCTGATTATTTATTGAATGATTTTATTAGATGTGAAATTCACATTTACATATGAAGTAAGGTTGTCTACATATTAAAAAGATGAAGTTGTTGAAATATATCTCCATTTTAAATATGTTTACATGTAATTTATTACTTTTTTTATTATTTCACAGAGATACTGTCACAAATGTTGTATGTTTTCTGACTGAAAACAATAGAATACTGGATTCTAGAATAAAAACCAAACCTTCGTTACCATGGTTACATGACTGGTTTGTAAGGCAGAAAGTATTAAGAAGGAATGACCAAGTTTATGTTGTATACAGTAACACTGATAAATTATACTTCAGTGACCAAGTCTTCATACTGTATTTAGATAACTTGACTCTGGTGTCAGACCAGGATGAACTAGAAGTTAGTATAACAAACTCATGGAATACAACATTTAGAGGTAATTTTAATAAATACAGCACTTTTTTAGATTTAAATCTTCCATATAAATTTGTATTGGTTTTCTTATTCAATTTTTTCAGTATTTATATTAGTTCTAAATGAGATTTTTCTCCACCTCAGAAAATCACAGAAGGTTTATCACCCTACGTTATAAAATGGTGCAGGAGAAATCATAGAAATTAATTGTGCTTTTTTTTATTGCAGTAGTGTTTTATTGCTGAATTTGTTTTTTATATGGGTTTGACATTGCTTTCAGCAATTTTCAGCTGTAACATGGCATCCAGTTTTCATTTAGAAAGAAGTTTGTGCAAGTTACATTTTACATTATGTAATTTCTATGAAGAATACAATCCACTTTCATAAAACAAGCTTATTATTTATTTCCTCTCAATTCTTTATACTTGTATTAATTTTATTTAATTTATTTTCAGCTAATGTGGAAGCTACTATCATAAAGGTGGAAATGTTTATACAGTCAGTTAGCAGGTATTTGAAATTATACAGAAAAATTTACATAACTTGAGTTTTAATCAGTAAAAGATTTCTTATTATGGCCTGCCACAGTCGTTCTTGCTCTATAGTGATCAGTCTGTGCATCCTTCCGTATTTTTTTTTATCTTTTGAGGTATGCTTCGATAATTGGTATATGGGTAGATAATATCAAGGCAATATGTCGCATACCATGGTTGATGACCATTGATCTTGACCTCAAGGTCGGCATCGCCCACAGAGATGGATACTAGCTCCCTTGTATCTTGTTACAGTTATACTAAAAGTTACACCCTCTTGTGCCCAATGTTTTGCTTGCATTGTTTTATTATTCCATATTGTACCTTTGTAGTGTTAAAATCCAATTTAAAACAATTCTACACGATAACATGTCCACATTTTATAGAATGCCTTTGTTGTTTACAAATCATCCTTGACATTTCCTACGGGAATTTTACATAGGAAGTTAGCCATTTGAGTTTCTAAAGGGACCTAGCGTTGTTTTCAAAAACATTGTCTGCTTTTGTAATGTTCAGTGGTATTCGGACAAACTGCGAGACTTTTCCTGCCTTAACTGCAGACGATATTACCCGAAGGATTTTAAAGAGACAACAATAGACTCTTCCAAACATACACTTCCATTGTAATTTAGGTCAAACTTTACTATAGAAAATTGCTCTATCAAAATGAAAAATCTGCCACATTTCAAAACACTACAAAACTATGGAAAATAATTGTTGAATTCAATTTGCAACTTTTTTTATCTACAAAAGGAGCGTAAGCTGGACCATATGCAGTAAGCAGTTTCATTTGTCACGAAAAAACAATCACCAAAAATACTTCAACATTTAGTATAGTTGTTTTTATTGGTAAAAATTATCTATGCAACAGAGTTGTGAATTTAGTAAGTCCTCTACTATTGATCATGTCACTGCTGGTTCAAGTTTTAATGTGGGATGGGTGAGCTTGACTCCAATCAGTTAACACGGATTGCCAGTTTTCCTGTCAAATATCTGGGGTGTTCACCTATTAGAATTCCTGCAATAACACTGGACATCATGATACAGCTGAAAACTTGCTGAAAGTGGCAATAAACCCTATACGTCTTAAACAAACAATTATTGTATCAATATCGGTTAATTTTATACACTGTTTAAGAACCAATAATCCTACTGCAATAAAAATTTTCTGCATATTGCTAAAAGTGGTGTTAAACACCATTCAAACAAACAAGAACCTATAAAAACATCTTGTTGCCTGTTGATTATTTTAAGAAATGGATCTTCTCTATAAACTTCATATGATGTAAATGTATGTACTGTGTTTGAAAACTTTTTAACAAAATAGTTTGTTAAATTACTCTCATGGTAGAAATTCGTTGTTTCAGAAAGCAATGTTTCGATGTTTTGTATGAATGCAGCATATGCTACTCTAATCAGTAGTGTACTTTACATTTTATTAAATTCATATCTTGCTTGCGTACATGCGACAATCAGTCATAAATTCTTATTTACCAGATGATATGTAAGCTATTGGAAAAAATTGTTTGCTGGAAAACAAAATAAAAGTTTGAAAAAGTAACCTAAACCTTATTAAACATGGTACAATTAAAATTGATTTTACTTCTAAAGTTTCTGAAGTTTTGATTGATCACTTATATTTCTGTCCTCTTGATGATCTGTAGTAAAGACATGTTGTCAAGGAACAATAAATTAAATCTTCAAATTAAAAATATTTTTATTGTACCTGCTTAATTTTATTATTTTGATGAAAAATACCTTAAAAATGAATAACCATTTAAAAAACATGACCAGTGAGGTGCCTTTTAAAAAATTGTATTTGCTTAATTTGTAAAAATCTGTCAGTGTTACCAATAGACTACCTTAATTTTTGGCAACATCTCGGCCTTGTTTCATAAAACATCTCAAATTTGAAATTTCCTCAACTTATCCTCAACTCAAAAATTCACTATGCAAATTTCTTAAAATTCAAATTGATGAAAATCTCAAGTATTTGAGGAAGTTTTATAAAGCTGGGGCAAAATGACTTTATTCATTTTTAATATGTACAATTTACCTTAATCTGTATATTTAATTTTTAGACAATTGGTGACTGGAATCTACTATGTTCTTAAAATTGAAGGGAACTTGGCAAATTCAGTGTTAACCTGTCAATCCAATTTTAACAAAAGTGTGGTGGAAATCGAGAGACAGCTAACAGTGCACAACCTTAAATACCAGTTACATCATATGACATCATTACTGCTACCTTATCATCAACATTTTGAACTGTACTTCCAGACAGAGTTATCTGTACTTGAGCTGCAGACAAACTTTTCAGAACTATTGCATAATGCATTGAAAGCAAAATGGAGAGGTATAAAAATTGTATATAGAATTCGTTGAAAACTATATTGTAAATAAGTCCAAAAGGTGCTGAACGCTGTTAATTTTGTATTGATTGAATGTTTGTTTAACATCCAGGAAGTAGTATTTCAGCTATATTCAGGATAAGAACAAGTTCATAAACAATAAATCAATGGTAAAAGGGAGGGAGAAATTGGAACAAAATTTTGCTGCATTTACACTTTATAAAGAGGTTTTAGACTTTGATTATGGAAGTTACGATTCATGGTATGTTATAATCTAATGGCTCTGAGTATTTTAGAATGTTTAGATTTCCTATTGTATCGTAACGATATCTATGTGTTTGTTGTAGATTTCAGTCTATACAGTGGTTTATCAGTGCATTTTGTATTCCAAGAAAAAGTTTACATTGGAAGTATCTATGAGTATGTATACTTTATTTATTACATTTCAGACAAAATTTGCTTTTGATAGTGAATCCTAGTAGCTGTGCTTATTTGAAAATTTGTTCTGTTTGAAAATCTGGTTCGAGTGGGCTTGCTGATTATAACGTTCAGCCATTTTTTTAATGAATTTTCATCAAGATCCTGAAAAAGCAAATGACTGTTTGTAAAATTCAGCTTTAGCCTAAATTGGCTTGACAAGCTAAAATTTTTCTTAATGCAAATGGGTTATTTTTAGAAAGTTAGCTGAATTTTTGTGTTGATAATTCTGGAGATTTCCCTTTTAAAACTTGTTGAAGGAGTAAATATATGTAATACTTGATTCTTAGGTGGACTGGCATTTTACCTAGCTGTTTAAAAAGAGGAGTAAGTGGGACAGTGGGTCAGCATTTAGTATTAACCTTGCTGCTCTTTGTAGGATGTTTTCATTAATATTATTAAACTATATATTGCTGAGTAATAAATGATTTTTATCTTTAAATGTATTTGCTTTTAAAACATAAAATCAATATGTTCAAGATCATAGGAAAAGTGGTTTTTTTGTTATTTTTGTTCTGTATGACCATGTTTTAGGTATGTCCAGTGACATCGCAAATGTGCACAACTCATCATTATATGAATGACTTAAGAAAAGATTTCAATATATAACAATTGGAATGTTTAACAGTAATGAAACAGCTAAATTTTGACAATAAAAAAATCTAAGTGTCATTGATATACTCCAGATTGATTGATGTTTTAATATAATAGTGTTCCTTATTTAGTGTAGCATCTATACATCTAAAAGATGAAAATAAATTCAAAATAATGATTACTATTAAAATTGGTTGGTTTGTACTAGTTTCAGAAATTTAAATAATAAATATGAATATTTGACACATTTAGGGGCATTTGATTTCTAAACTGCTTCTATTTATTTATAGAGAAGCTTGGAGAGTTGTATATTTCTTGACCTACACATCCAACAATAAGACATTGGTTTTATATCCTGAGTTTGTGGAATCTATTACTGAGTTGTTACTGTATCAGACCCTAAGTTGGCATGGTCTGAATGGATTGGAACATAAACTGTATACAAAGGACAGAGGAATGACTTGGTATAAAAATCAGCACTTTAACTTACTAATGACAAGAGAGGTGTCCAATTTTGACTGGAGGAAGATTGAAATTGATCTGTTAGGAATATGGTGCAAACATTTACGTAGGTGTAAAATTATTATGTTTGTATTATATGTTATAACTAACAACCAAATTATTATAGCTTTTTAATAAATATTTCAGATTGATTATGAGTAGTGACATATTTTACTCAAAATGTTTAAAAGTATTCATTAAACAATAAACAATCTTAAATATCGATATTACTGGAAATGTAATAATGCCGTATATTTTCGCCTATAAGCTGATACTTTTAGAGGAGAAATTTTAGTATTCCTCAGAAAGGGAATCGTAAAAATTCATTGCAAGGTCATAACTTTTCCGACCTACCTTTTGAGATACGGACAAAGTTGGCTTTTCCTTTAAGACGACCCCCCCCTTCTTAGAATGCTTAAATTTGTCTAAAAAAGTCGTCTTATTATGCTCGTAATGTTTAACTTTCTGAACTAAACTCTCTGTTATTTTTATCTTCATCAGATGGAGAGATACTTCAGTAAATTTTATATTCAGATTTGTGTTTACAAGGGGCATTTTTGCCCACTTTTCTGAAAGTCTAAAAAGTCTGCATTTTACAAAGCCATGTACATTTTGTGTATCTTGTAGGTTGTGTTGACAACAGCAGCTTGTCTATTGTGATAACAGAACAAGAGAAATATGTGGATGAGGACGGGTACAACATTTGTATATTAGTAATGGATAAACCAAACAAAAGTCAAAATTTAATTAATCACTAAATAAGGAAAAAACAAAAAAATCACTGAAAATTAATGAAACTAATAATATAAATGATAAACAATGACAGAAAAATCACTGAAAATAAATGGAACTGATAATAGAAATGATAAACAATGACAGAAAAATCACTGAAAATAAATGGAACTGATAATAGAAATGATAAACAATGACAGAAAAATCACTGAAAATTAATGAAACTAATAATAGAAATGATAAACAATGACAGAAAAATCACTGAAAATTAATGAAACTAATAATATAAATGATAAACAATGACAGAAAAATCACTGAAAATAAATGGAACTGATAATAGAAATGATAAACAATGACAGAAAAATCACTGAAAATAAATGGAACTGATAATAGAAATGATAAACAATGACAGAAAAATCACTGAAAATTAATGAAACTAATAATAGAAATGATAAACAATGACAGAAAAATCACTGAAAATTAATGAAACTAAGAATAGAAATGATAAACAATGACAGAAAATTCACTGAAAATTAATGAAACTGATAATAGAAATGATAAACAATGACAGAAAAATCACTGAAAATTAATGAAACTAAGAATAGAAATGATAAACAATGACAGAAAAATCACTGAAAATAAATGGAACTGATAATAGAAATGATAAACAATGACAGAAAAATCACTGAAAATTAATGAAACTAATAATATAAATGATAAACAATGACAGAAAAATCACTGAAAATTAATGAAACTAATAATAGAAATGATAAACAATGACAGAAAAATCACTAAAAATTAATGAAACTAAGAATAGAAATGATAAACAATGACAGAAAAATCACTGAAAATTAATGAAACTAATAATAGAAATGATAAACAATGACAGAAAAATCACTGAAAATTAATGAAACTAACAATAGAAATGATAAACAATGACAGAAAAATCACTGAAAATTAATGAAACTAATAATAGAAATGATAAACAATGACAGAAAAATCACTGAAAATTAATGAAACTAAGAATAGAAATGATAAACAATGACAGAAAAATCACTGAAAATTAATGCAACTAAGAATAGAAATGATAAACAATGACAGAAAAATCACTGAAAATTAATGCAACTAAGAATAGAAATGATAAATAATGACAGAAAAATCACTGAAAATTAATGCAACTAAGAATAGAAATGATAAACAATGACAGAAAAATCACTGAAAATTAATGAAACTAAGAATAGAAATGATAAACAATGACAGAAAAATCACTGAAAATAAATGGAACTGATAATAGAAAAGATAAACATGAATGCATAAACTATGAACTTGAAACAGTAACATAAACATACGGCAAGGCCTGCATGTTTATACAATTTTGGAATAATGTCTTTTGTCTGATTATATTTTGATTTGAGCTACTTTGGGAACTGTTATCAATATTGAAGGCAGATATAGCAATTGTAAAGTCCATTTACATATAACTTATGTGTGTCCCACTTTCTTGTTTATGAAATGTATTGAGATTTCACTGAAGTTCAAAACTATATTTACAAGACTATTATAGTTATGCCCCTGACAGATGTAGAAAAAAGTGAAAACATTTTCTTTAAGTGGAATAGCTTAATGGTTCTTTGTTTAATTCAAACCAAATTAATACATCTTACATGGTAAACTATAATTTTTGTACAATGATCAGCACCTTAAATTGCTGTTTCATCTCTGATTCTCTTACTATTTTCGAAATCAGAAAGTTCATCACTGATTTATGAGATATGCTACAAAGGTTGATAGTTGATAGAGATGTGCATCCTTGAAAACTTAATTGCACTTTTTATTCAATATGTGAATGATCCTATATACACGAGTTACATTTTTTTGGCTAATAATAAAATTGCAACATAAACTTTTTCAACAAGAATCCTCATGCTGATTCCACTGTGTTATCACATATGGCTTGAATTATATTTCTTAATGTTTTGTTTCAGGAATTTCTACTGGAACCTTGTATACTTCATAAAGCAACACAGCATAGTTATAGACTCAAGGAAATACATAGACATTACTGTTACTAAGGATATATTTAAATGGAACAATGTGTACGAAGGTTTATATGAAGTAGTTGTCAAGCAGCCATTACATATGTGGAAACTTGTACATGGATTCCATATATACACTGACTCGTTTATTTCTGTCAACTTAAAGTATTTGACAGAAGCTTTATTGAAAGCATGGTACCAGATGGGAATAGGTAAGCCG
This sequence comes from Limnoperna fortunei, assembly GCA_944474755.1. NCBI lineage: Eukaryota > Metazoa > Mollusca > Bivalvia > Mytilida > Modiolidae > Limnoperna > Limnoperna fortunei. The sequence goes on from OX104111.1 coordinate 93,602,744, forward strand.
TTTACAATTGAGATAACATATATACATACATTAGTTATCTGTTTAGCCATATTTCCTGTCATGTTCTTTCAGTAGTTGCCTAAAAACCTTTTATAATATTCCAGCTTCAAACAAGAGAGGGATATACTGTTTTATCCTTGTCTCTCTGTTCATCTGTCCATCTGTAACATATATTTTTGTCACAGTTTTCTTAGCAACTATAGGATGCAGGAGCCTGATACTTTGCATATTGCTTTATCCTATAGTACCATATGGTGTATAGCAATTTTATGCTCCTTGGCCATCTACTTCCTGTTTTCTGAATACTTTTTGTGAAAGTGGGGGTATCACTGGTGAGCATTAGCTCACAGATACACTTGTTTATCTTTTATTTATCTGCCATTCAAAATATCTTTAATAAACTAACAATAAATATAAACCACCCAGGTTTTTTGGATTTTTTTTTGTTTTGAGAGTTTACACCAACATTTAAAGTCATTTATTGCATACAGATTTAAATGGAGGAGGAAATTCCAGTACACAATCACTTCATATCTTGTAAAACATCCACTGGTAATTCTTACCCATGAATTTTAAATTTTAAAAATTGTCAGATGTGATAAAGATAATTAAAAAGATTTTGTTTGGGATTTAATGCCACTTTGAGCAATTTTTTAGATATATTAGTATGTCTAGTTTTTATTGGGGAGGAAGTTGATTACCTAGTGAAAGTCCCGGACCATTGGCAGGAAAAGTGGGAATCAACTGAGGTTGGAGCGCAGCACACTCTGCCTGCAGTAGGGTTGATCCTCCGAGTTTACAGGTATCAGATCAATAGTAGACCTTTACTACTTGGATACCAATGGTCATATAATTCTAAAGGGTACAGTGCCAGCTTTGTAGGTGCTTTTTTAACCTGTATGTATTAGAAAATTGTACAATATGTATATATATTCAGTATTTTATTTAGTTTCAGAAAACTGTAAGTGTTTAAAGATTGAAATTATTCATCAACAACAGATAACAGAAAGAACAGAGTAAGTTTAAGATTTGTTTGAGCAGGGGTTTATTGCAGTTCAAGCTAGGCAAAAAATCTATTGGTACGAAAACTTCTTATTAAAATAGCAACATCAAGTAACATAAAGCATTTTTGTGATTAGAACATATTCAAGTTTTTAGGTAAAGTTACTTTGTTATTTTAATCTATAAAAAATCATAAAATTCCTACTTGTTATGAATATATTTGGATAATACTTTTGAATAATGTACAGTTTGTTGCTGAATAGTCATAGCAAAAACCTGCATTTAATAAATATTATTGGAATAATTTCACAATGTGTTAAGTTGGCTTTCACATTTCAGGCGAATCATATGGGAGATTACCTATCTTATACATTACAATGGACAAATAATACACTCCATAACATGGCCCACTTTAGATCCAAAACTGATCCACATTAGTACACAGAAGGTGTTCAGTATCCTGACAAATATAGATACAAAGATGTATGTGAACTTGATGTCCTTTTATTCAAATTATAAGTTGTCAATAACAGATATGAAAACATTGGAAAGGCAGATAATCAACAAGTTCCTGGAAGAAAACAAAGGTATATGTAGACATTGTGTGTATTGAATTGATATTTTTTTTCAGCTGGAAAAATATAATAATATTGCTTTCAAATAAAATAATTACTGAAGTATTGTTCTTGGATTATTTTGTTATCCACAAAGTTGCCCAGATAACCACTAAATTGTGTGTGACAAATTTGTTGATAAGTTGCCCAGATTACTACTCAATTGTATGTGACAAATTCCTTTTATTATTAAAAAGTATTCTTTATCAGATACATGTAGCTTTTATTTCTTATAATACAACCTATTGATCTTTTCTGCAAAAAAAAAATCATGGCTATTATATTTTTATTACTATATGCATATAAAGAGGTAAAGAACCTCTGAGAATCAATTGTATGTCAACATTTCTGGCTAATATTATAAATAATAATGATGAATATTGAACACAAGCTTAATCAGAAACTTGTAAGGCACTAATGCTGTTAAAAAACAAATTCACAAATTGTGCAATTGTCGTTTCCTTTGATCATATATAGTTATAACTTTGAAAATGATAAGAATAGATATTATTTTTTAATAATTGGATCTACTGTGTTTAATGAGGATAAGAAAAATAGCCGGGAAACTTACCAAACAGCAAGAGCACACATCCGAGGGACGATTACAAATTCGTATTTAGACAAAACATATCCAACATGAAACAAAAACCAAAAATACAAAACAGAAAATGAGTAACCCAAAGATACAATATATACAAATACATATTTATCTGTGTTAATATTACTTTTCAGAATACAAGTTTTGTAGATGTGTCTCTGTGAACATCATCTCTCAGGAGCAAGTCATTAATAGTCAAGGGTATGTTAATATACTAATTCATGATGTTTAATGATTTTTATCTTTCATCTTGTTAAAGCAGTTTAAATGTGTTTACCATATATTTAGAGCCTAGCGTTTCTAATCCTCATCCTTATATTGTTTTAAGTCAATACACTAATATCATGTGTATATTATTACCACAGAAATGTGTAACATGCATGATGAAGGCAGCTCATATAACTAACATAGTTTAGACCACATATTTAAATATTTTATACATTCTGTGAATAAAGTGTCTTAAGTTAACCTTATGACTGAAGATCTATCCACATTGAATTAATATTTTAATGTATTTTGTAGGGAAAAAGTATGGAAAATCAATTATCAGATACAGAAAGATGGGAAACCAATGAAGCCTTCCACTGTCAAACCTGTCCACTGGTCTACATTTAACCACACAATGACCAACATTTATGGACAAAAGTTCCATTTCTTCTGGAGTTGGACAGACTGGCAGAAATATATTTATTATAGTTATCTTGGAGGCTTGTATGTAGGAACGTGGGTTCCACCCTCCCATTATCAACATTTTGGTGGTGCATTGTATGAATACTACAGTGGTTATTATATAGGTACATGTAATAATGGTGTTAATTATACCCCTGCTTTGAAGAAGAGAGGGTATACTGTTTTACCTTTGTCAGTACGTCAGTCCGGTCATTTGTATGTCTGTTCGTTTGTTCATACATATGTTTGTTTGTCCGTCTGTAACAAAAAATTTTGGCACAGTTTTATTAGCAACTATAGGATACAGAAACCTGATGTTTTTGCATATTGCTTTATCCTATTAAAAGGTAAACATTGTACTAAAATTTCCCTTCTTTTTAAAGCTGTTTGGAAAAAAATTATATTTTCTATATCTTTATTTTCATTCTGATATTGATGCAAATAGAACAGCACATATTTTTTACCGCTTATTTTGAACATTTGTTTGGGTAGTCAATTTTTTTGTTTAATTATTTTTTAATAAGCACGTGTGAAGTAACGTCAGGTTTTTAAATCTCTCAAGCACCATTGGTTAATAGTTTATCGTAAGAAATGTCCTTAAAAGATACATTGTTTACCCATCCTACATATAAATTACAGAGAACAGATACTTTATTAAAATCCATTGACAAGGTAATGCAGCCAAGATACGGCTAGCTTTTAAGAAAAGCTAAACTTGTTTTTAATAATAGTTTGGGTTAACATAACATTATCCTATTTCATGGTATAACTAAGCAATGATTTTGTTGTTTTAGGAAAGCAAGTTAGTGTAACAGTGTTGAATGAAACTAAAGAGTACTTCACCTCTACAGGGTAAGTAGTAATTAAATACTTGCATAAGATTCCTCTATAAAATTGCTGTATCAGTATTCATGTCCTTGTTACAAGTTGGTATTTGTAAAATTTTATTTTATAGAAAGCATTAACATAATAATTAATATTGCTATGAATGTATTTTTTGTTCAAATGAGAGACATATTGAAGATAACTAACAAAAATAGCCCATCTGAACACAAAAAAAAAAGAAAAATAATTTTTGAGGCATTCATTTCCAGGGAGAGATCTTGGAGAGTTCCATTTATACTGAGAGTTGATGGACAGATTGTTAACCCTCCCACAATGAACACAACAGAGCTTGAAACCTTCATGAACTTTACTGCCACTAATGGTCAGTCTTATAAAGTGGTCAGTGGCAGACATACCATTGATGCCACACATGTCTTCTCCCTCAACTTGAACAACAAGGTATCAATAACAGATTATGAGAAGATGAAAATGGCTGTCATATCTGCTTGGTGCACAGAATATCCAGGTGTGTGTAAACATATTATCTGTTAGTACACTAAATTTCTGCTGACTCATCACATTACAGTTGATAAGTGCAATAATCTAAAGACAAAAAGATATGCGTGGTTGGCAGCATACCTGTTACACATTGGGCACAACCTATTTTTAGCAAAACTTTCATTGTATGGATTATATCTAAATGGTTTTGCTTACATTTCAGAAATTTTTGAGCTGTAAAGTTACCATTGTAAAGAAAGCAAGAGTATTATTAGAAAACCACAGACATGGGGCATTATAAATACATTTATTTTAAATATTTTGTCAAACAAATTTAATTCTGTGTAAATGAGTCGTGCAGATTTCAGTAAAATTGATCTTTATTGTAGAAGTTGACCCTTCTACTGTGATGGTAGATGTTACAGGACAGGAAGAACTGGTAGATAAAACCACAGGGTAGGTTGTCACTAATATGATATATATGTTTGGAGAGAATTCATGTTCGTTGTTATGAAATACATGTACATGTAATAATTTTTTTTATTTAAACAAAATGACACATTTAGTCTACGGTTTGTATATGTGTATGCTATATTTAGTTTTAAAGTTAAAAAAAAAAATTAAAATGTGACAGTACAACTTACGCAGAACACAGACTGAGTGAAAGCATTGACCATCTACTTTTATGGTAATTATCCCAAATTAGATCTGCTTGGAATGGGAGCATGTACAAGTTTTATCAGATTATTGGCAAAATAGTATTTATAAATGTTAATGTCAATACTGTAATGGTTCATTTTTATTTAGAATTTCTTTTCGAGTACAATAAATAAACACGTTTTAGTCTTTATTTGTGGAATAACATATAAAAAGGGGAGATAAATCAAACAAATATCACTGTTGAATCAATTACTCCAAGACAGAACAAAAAACTCACCTAAAATTTATGAAAAAGCGATAACAGAAAAGACAAAAACATGATATATACTGTTAGCTTGATACAGTTACTTGAATATTCATATCATGGAATAAACCAGTATAATATATTCCAACCCTTCTCAATTGTGCATGGGGAAATATCTGATATTAATTTGCATTAAATAGTTATGTTGTCTATTTTTGACAGGAAGTCTTCATGGAAACTGCTGTATACATTATCAGTGAATGGAACTGTAACGGACAAAAGGACAAGTTTAGAACTCACTGACTCGCATTTATCTACTCACCTGAACTTTACCTCACAGACAGGTGTCACTTATAGTATTGTCGACCTTAAATCTTACGTGTCTACAAGTCAGTTGTACCAGCTGTACTTTAAATCATATGTTGCAGAAACTGACTTTAAAATGGTGGTGGCTACACTGAAGTCTGTGTGGACAGCTAAATTAAAAGGTAGTTTAACTTTTAGCTGTAATTGTGTCAAATTTTTTTTCCATTGTTGAACTACAAAAGCCTGTAACATGTTTCTTGACAAATTTGATAAGTAAATTATATCTTTTTTTATCCACCAACGACAGTCTCAGTTCATTCGTCTGCCTATCCATTCTTCATGCGTCCGGTTTACCTTTGCAGTGAAGCTTTTCTATTCACGAAGATAACGTTACATCTTTATAAAACTTGATACACAGTTACAATATGATGAGATCTCTTCACTGACAAAATTTTGTAAGTGCTTTGGTAAATATTTCATGCTTGGGTGAACTTTGAAACATGGGGTGTTAATAAATTGTACCAAGCAGGACATCAGTGTCACTAAGACACATTTTCGACATATTCATTTTTTCTTCTTTTTTTTTTTGGAGACAAGTCTAATAGAGTGTTGAATGTGACTTTTTGTTATTATTTTGTTTTCTGTTTTAGAGCTGGGAATTAATAATGTTGATGTTCAGTTTGTCAGACAGAAACAGGTTCTCACTGAGACTGGGTATGTGTTAATTGTAAAAACAGTATAAAATTAAACTGTTATAGAAGTTGGTCTGTTTTTTACAGCTTAAAAATGTGGCAGTCATGAAAAAAATGTTGGCTTTTGTAAGATACTAATTATAAATCTCATTTTAAAAAGTTTACATATTTATATTACAATGGTTATACAATTGCCTGTTATAGTAATAATGATATGAGAGGGATGAGGTTAGGTTGTATGAAAGGTTAATTATACATGTATATATGTATTATGTATTGTGCGTATATTTAAAATAACATGAATAAATGTCATATATCTTGACAGATTGAAAACCATGAAACTAACTTAATTTTATAGGTAAAAACCAGAATAATACTGAAATAAATCTAACACATATGGTTTGTTATTATTTTTTCAGGGAATCAATCTGGAAATGGGAATATATACTGAACATCAACAACAGTGTACAGATAACATCAACGCTTCCAGGAGTATCCCATAGTTCAACAGTTATAGCTTTCAGAAATACTACCTCAACCAGTGGAAAAGAGATCATTCTAGTGGTGCCATCTACATCCTATATTGACTATGATCACCATTTCTCTATTTACTTCAGTGATAAAATTGCACATTCTGTACTGGAAAAGTTTAAGGAAAAGATCATTGAGTCCTGGAAAAGAAGTGGTAGGTTAAACAAAGAATTCTCAAAAGTGTAGGGTGTAACTTTGTACAACTTGTTTGTTTTTGTTAAATGCATTGAATTAATATAGCTATTTTTATCACAGATTTCATCATGCACTGTTTTATGAAGATTGCATTATCTGCTGTAAATTTGGTTGCTATTTTTAGCATTAATTAAATTATGTACAATAGCTAGAAATGAAAATGAATAAAAAAATATATATTTTACAGTTAATGTATGTTTATAAATTAATATATGTGTGTTTATTATGTATGACACTTGAAAGACATTACTTGAGGTTAATTATGTGTTACCGTATTTTTCGTGTTAAAAGTCCCATCTCAGTATAAGACGCAGGGACGCTTTTTAAAGCAAAAGTTTATTTAGTCCATACATAAGTCGCTCCGCAGTATAAGACGCAGGTACAGAAAGGGGACAATGATCGATAATGGTAAAGATCGATAGTGTTTCATACCATTGTTTTGTATTTGTTTTTTATTTCAGCAAATGTGGAAACAGATCAAGAAAATATTTATTGTAATAAAATATTTTTGTTGTGTCAAATAAAGATTTATAAAAGCAAATTAGTTCTTCGTTCCTTTCATGTCCAACTGGTACATGTTGTAAACAATAGCGTGTTTCCTGTTGTCCCAACTTTGTTTTGATTACGTTTCAAATTTGTTGTTAATGAAATAATAAAAATTTTTTAAGATAATACTGATTGAAGCCATAAAAGTGATCAGAAGAGGTAGTTATGTCCTTGTAATTGTACAATTTCCCCGAGGTAATTATCCCACGCTGGTGTGCAACACATGTCACAGGTGTGTACATTACTAATGTCAAGGTTATTCATCGATGATATGAAAGCGTTTCTCCATCTCACAATTTTTCTTTAATAATAAATATTATAAATCCTAAAGTATCCTGGCTCTTTTCTTTTGCCTGCTAAATATGTATACAGATACATTTTCGTTCGTAAATCGTTTGATCCATTTCTAAGATTTTTTTTATATATTTATAGTGCAATGCTATAAATTGATAACATTATAAAGGGGTTCGTTCGGGATATTCTGACAAGTGACGTTATCTATGTATCCATTAAATATCGATTTTCATTTAAGGTACGATTCAAAATAGATAATTATTATTTATCTCTCTGTTCATCTTTTTATTTTTATTTCTCTGTAATAAAGTAGTAATGTTTTGATAACTGACCGCGCTGTTGAAGTCTTGGGGGGTGGTACAAAAGGGTATATCATAAATTTACTCAAGTTTTATAGGCAACCAGTCAAAATTAAAGATATTTAAATTTGTTAATTACCGGTAAAGCCCAAAACGATATAAAAATGGTATGATTTACCTACTGGTCATAAGTTTTCACAATGCCTCCTCGTAAGAGTTATACTGCAGCTTTTAAATTGGAAGTCTTAGGTTATGCCAAAGAGAATGGCAATTAAGCCACGGGTCGCCAATTCAGCTTTAGCGAAAAATTAGTCCGTGACTGGAGAAAACAAGAAGACCAACTGCGCCTTACTAAAAAGACTAAACCTGCCAACCGTGGCTGCAAAGCTAGATGGCCCGAGATAGAAGAAAAAGTTGAGATGTGGGTTCATGAACAGAGACTCGCACATCCTGGTGTAAGCACCACCCAAATTCGTCTCAAAGTGGTCACCATCACAAAAGATTTAGAGATACCTGAATTTACTGGTGGACCCTCATTGTGCCTTCCTTTCATGAAAAGGAAACAACTATCCCTTCGTTCTAGGACGACAGTCTGCCAAAATTTGCCAGATGATTTTAAAGACAGGATGGTTGCATTTTGAGATTACTGTCACAACAAGATTAAATCTTTAGATATAAGTCCAGACCATATCATCAATATGGAAGAGGTTCCATTAACTTTTGACATCCCAATGGACCGCACTGTTGACAGAAAGGGTGTCTCTACTGTCAGCATAAAGATGACGGGTCACGAAAAGACAAGCTTTACTTGCGTGTTATCTTGTACTTCATCGTAAAAAGCGTAAAATTATGCCCAAAGAAAAATTCCCGTCCGGTATTGTGATAAAGTGTAATGAAAAAGGTTGGATGGACAACGCAATGATGAAATCATGGATCCGTGAGTGTTTCTCAAAACGACCAGATGGGTTCTTCCACACGAAACGTTCGTTGTTAGTAATGGACAGTATGAGGGCCCACACTACAGAAGACTTAATAGAAATTCTGGAATCTGTAAATACAACTCCAGCAGTGATTCCAGGAGGGATGACGAAGATCCTACAGCCGCTGGACATCAGTGTTAACCGATCCTTCAAGATGGGTATGCGTGAAAGGTGGGAGCACTGGATGTCATTTGGTGAAAAGTTGTTCACCAACACTGGCCGACTTCGCCGAGCTACATACGCAGAGGTCGCTACATGGGTTGCTGACTCGTACAAAGGTGTCTCCAGTTCCTGCATCACAAATGGTTTTAGTAAGGCCGAGATCATCCCTGACTACACCTACTCCGAGTCCAATTCAGACGATGAAGACGACGATGAGCCACTATGCAACATGGACAAAAGATTAACACCAGAGATATCTGCCTTGTTTCAGAGTGACCCTGAAGACGAAAACTTTGATTGATTCTCAGACAATGACTCATAATTACATTTTATACTGTTTATACTGTTGTTGGCGGCGGCGGCATAAACACTTGACATCTTGCTTCATATATTTGTAAGCCCAAGCCCTAGGTCCATCAAATTTGGTCCAGAGGTAGCTTATGATGAGTACTTGCCAGTCAGTCACCTGTCACCTGACCTTGACCTCAATTTCACGGTCCAGTGACTACGTTAAAGTTTTTGGGTTACGACAGTTCCTCTGTAACTACGCATGGTAGGATGACACTATTTGGTGTATAGGTTGCTGATGACTAGTACATGACTGTCTGGTAGGTGTCACCTGACCTTGACCTCAATTTCACGGTCCAGCGACTATGTTAAAGTTTTTGGGTTATGACAGTTCCTCTGTAACCACGCATGGTAGGATGACACTATTTGGTATATAGGTTGCTGATGACTAGTACTTGACTGTCTGGTAGGTGTCACCTGACCTTGACCTCAATTTCACGGTCCAGAGACTACGTTAAAGTTTCCTCTGTAACTACGCATGGTAGGATGACAATATTTGGAGTATAGGTTGCTGATGACTAGTACATGACTGTCTGGTAGGTGTCACCTGACCTTGACCTCAATTTCACGGTCCAGCAACTACGTTAAAGTTTTTGGGTTACGACAGTTCCTCTAACTAATCATGGTAGGATGACAATATTTGGTGTATAGGTTGCTGATGACTAGTACATGACTGTCTGGTAGGTGTCACCTGACCTTGACCTCAATTTCACGGTCCAGCGACTACGTTAAAGTTTTTGGGTTACGACAGTTCCTCTGTATCTACGCATGGTAGGATGACAATATTTAGTGTATAGGTTGCTGAAGACTAGTACATGACTGTCTGGTAGGTGTCACTTGACCTTGACCTCAATTTCACGGTCCAGTGACTACGTTAAAGTTTTTGGTTTACGGCTGTTCCCCTGTAACTATGCATTGTATGGTGACAATATTTCGTATACAGGTCGCTGCAGATATTTAATGCTATTTACGTAATGCTTATGACGAAATTTATTTTCGTTACTGATGCGGAATGCAGGCAAGACGTTTTTCTGTGTCCACACTTGTTATATCACATACATTAATTGCAATAAAGTGATAAATATGATCAATGTTTTTTTTTATTTTCTTTAATCATTATCCTGCAAAGTACCCCACTATCTAAGGTTCTCCTTGAAAGGAGGAATATACACACCGATTACACAATCATTAGGAAACTCTCGTACTTTTCCATTGTTGCATATCATAAAACCCACAACAACATGGTTGGTGTAAACCAGCATGCAAAACAAAGCAAATGTTGGCATATTATTAAGCTGGCAACTAAACAAACACATTTGATTCAACCTTTTTTAGTAAAATTACAACTATGCATGTTTTATTCATATAAACAAGGTTTGTTTGTTTGTTTGTTTGAATGGTGTTTTAACGCCACTTTCAGCAATTTTTCAGCTATTTCATGGCGTCCAGTTTTTATTAGGGGAGGAAGCCGGAGTACTTGGAGAGAACCCCCGACCTGCGGTAGGAAAACTGGCAATCCTTGTCAATTAAGATTGGAGTTGAGTACACCCTGCCTGCAGTGAGAATCGAACCCGCAATCTCAGTGTTGACAGACCATGTGATAAATAGTAGACAAACTACCTTGACCACTCTGCCACCGAGGCCCCAACAAGGTTTGTAATAATAATGGATTTCTTTTCGCATTCCAAGACGAAACTTCCAATTGTTCATTCTTTAGTTGGTCCAAAAACCTGAAAAAAAAGCCATAAATATGTCGCACCTTCGTATAAGTCGCATGGAGACCTCCTGTCAAAAAAAGCTGCGACTTATCCGACGGAAAGTACTGTAAGTATAAATGTAAGACATTATTGAGGTTAACTGTGTGTTAATTAAGTGTAAATATTTTATTTCTTTAGGATTTAATGTCACCATTGACGTAATGATGCAGGAAGAATTACTTAATAGAGAAAATGGGTAAGATTTTTAGTTCTTTCGTATCTGGATTTGCTTGTCATGAAAACGATTTTGCAAGGTGCTGCCTAACAGAAAGTCATGGCAAGTCCTTTTTTCAAACACTTTTCATCCATCATACACCCATCCATTTGTTTGTCTGTTGTATATAAAATTTTGTCATTGTAAATGTTCTTTAAATCCACTTGGCCATGTTGACTTGTTTCTGGACATTTATTACATACATGTATTTTCAAAGTCAAGTAATGGATTATTTAATGGGAACTTTTATGTTACATGAAACTCTCATTTGACCATACTGGTAGACAAAAAAGACACTGAAACACATGATCATCTGTCATTTAAAAAGGAAATAATATTTTCTAATAAAGGTAGATCTTTAGATAGACTTGTAGAAAAGATTTTAATATTTTGATAGCAAATATTATGTGGACTGCATATGTGATAAAGTTTCTATCCACCCTTTACCAGGCAATCAGTTTGGAAACTATTGTACTTGGTAAAGAAGGAAGGACAAGTTATAGACTCCTGGACAGCTGTAAAGATCAACACTACCTCTCTCCATGGGATAGAAGGACCTACAGGTGTTTATAGAATTCTGGACCAAGTTGATCCATTACAACTGGTTCCCTACCAGTGGTCTTCTTCTGTTGTTGTAAACCATGAATTCAGTGTAGAGGGAACCAGGAAAATGAGTCTTCTGTTGAAACAGATGATGGAGGAAAAGTTGCTTCTGATTGAGGAAAAATATTCAGGTAAAAATGCAATTACTAAACCTTTTATTTTGAAGGGTTAGAATGAATGTTTTAATGAAGCACTAATCAGTTTATCAGTTGTCTTGTTGACCAGCATGGAACCTGGAGGGAACTGCCAAAGCAATAAAAGTGACTTATGCATTTTTGATCAGAACTTTTAAATTGTATGTATACAGTAATTAGAATATGTGGAATTACTTTATTTTTATCACTATGTCATTTAAATTTCCTTGAAATGATCAGCTGAAATAAACTTGACAATTTAATCTATTAAAATAATCATTAAAATTCCTTGAATTTGAAATGTAAACTTATTGCTATATTCTGTAATACAAACATTCATCATATTAAACATGTAATCTGTTTAAAATATTAATAACCATTTTGAAATGGAATGCCAGTGTGGAAACAGAGAATTAATGCATCTGACACATAACCATAGTTTGGCATTCTTTCCGTAGTAAACTTCTTATTATATATTCAAATGGAAGTAATCATGAATGAAAAAGGGAAATTTAGTACCCTAACCTTAGGTTTCAAAATTATCAAATTGTTAAATGTATAATGAAAACTCTTTAAATTACCTAACATTAAGATGTATTTTAATTGAAACAAGAACATAATAAAAATTAGATGTCTGTATGTACTGATCGTTATAACAGTATATATATACTGCACTGTATTAACTTCAAAAACAATTTTTTTAGAACTCACTGTAAATAAGACAGTGACGGGGCAAACAGCAACAAATGTTACCATGGAAATCAACAGACAGGAAGAATATGTCACCTCAACAGGGTAAGTACACATGGTAGTAAGCACAAGTACAAAAGGTCATACTGTAAGGACAAAGGTTGCAAGGCAATTAAACACCACAAGTACCAAGGGTAGGTATGGTATGGCACAAGTATGTGCCAGAGATAGTCTACAAGTGGTGTAAATGTTTTTGTATCAACTAAGAACATTTGTTTTTAATAAATAATGTAATGCTGTATTTTCCCAATACTTATGTGTAATAAACAACATACCATTTGTTCTGTTGTGCTGTTTAATTTGTAGCCTGGTTATTGTGGACATTGTATGTAAAACCATGTACTGTCAGAGTGATGCTGGCAGCTATTGTTAATGTGATTGTAGGTCAAACAATTAAGACTTCATTCCATAACTCGTAATATTTTCTTTGTACTTAAGATCTGTGTTCATCAATGATTTGTCATTTATGACAAACTTTAAAACTATATTTCATTTAACGCAATGAAAACACTTTCATATATAGAATACATTTGATAATAGATGTCTAGTTAGTACTTCTGATGAGTCCTTGAGCATGTTTTTATGTCCCGTCTTGTTAGTACTTCTGATGAGTCCTTGAGCATGTTTTAATGTCCCGTCATGTTGGTACTTCTGATGAGTCCTTGAGCATGTTTTAATGTCCCGTCATGTTGGTACTTCTGATGAGTCCTTGAGCATGTTTAAATGTCTTGTCTTGTTAGTACTTCTGATGAGTCCTTGAGCATGTTTTAATGTCACATCTTGTTAGTACTTCTGATGACTCCTTGAGCATGTTTTTATTTCTTGTCTTGTTAGTACTTCTGATGAGTCCTTGAACATGTTTTTATGTCCCGTCTTGTTAGTACTTCTGATGAGTCCTTGAGCATGTTTTTATGTCCCGTCTTGTTAGTACTTCTGATGACTCCTTGAGGATGTTTTTATGTCCCGTCTTGTTAGTACTTCTGATGAGTCCTTGAGCATGTTTTTATTTCTTGTCTTGTTAGTACTTCTGATGAGTCCTTGAGCATGTTTTTATGTCCCGTCTTGTTAGTACTTCTGATGAGTCCTTGAGCATGTTTTTATTTCTTGTCTTGTTAGTACTTCTGATGAGTCCTTGAGCATGTTTTAATGTCCCGTCTTGTTAGTACTTCTGATGACTCCTTGAGCATGTTTTTATGTCCCGTCTTGTTAGTACTTCTGATGAGTCCTTGAGCATGTTTTTATGTCCCGTCTTGTTAGTACTTCTGATGAGTCCTTGAGCATGTTTTTATGTCCCGTCTTGTTAGTACTTCTGATGACTCCTTGAGCATGTTTTTATGTCCCGTCTTGTTAGTACTTCTGATGAGTCCTTGAGCATGTTTTTAATGTCTTGTCTTGTTAGTACTTCTGATGAGTCCTTGAGCATGTTTTTATGTCTTGTCTTTTTAGTACTTCTGATGAGTGCTTGAGCATGTTTTTATGTCTTGTCTTGTTAGTACTTCTGACGAGTCTTTGAGCATGTTTTTATGTCTTGTCTTGTTAGTACTTCTGATGACTCCTTGAGCATGTTTTTATGTCCCGTCTTGTTAGTACTTCTGATGAGTCCTTGAGCATGTTTTTATGTCTTGTCTTGTTAGTACTTCTGATGAGTCCTTGAGCATGTTTTTATGTCTTGTCTTGTTAGTACTTCTGATGAGTGCTTGAGCATGTTTTTATGTCTTGTCTTGTTAGTACTTCTGATGAGTCCTTGAGCATGTTTTTATGTCTTGTCTTGTTAGTACTTCTGATGACTCCTTGAGCATGTTTTTATGTCAAGTCTTTTTAGTACGTCTGATGAGTCCTTGAGCATGTTTTTTTTTCAAGTCTTGTCAGTACATCAGACGAGTCCTTGAGCCTGTTTTTATGTCTTGTCTTGTTAGTACTTCTGATGAGTCCTTGAGCATGTTTTTATGTCTTGTCTTGTTAGTACTTCTGATGATTCATTGAGCATGTTTTTATGTTTCCTCTTGTTAGTATGTCTGATGAGTCCTTGAGTATGTTTTTATATACGTAATGAGGATTGGCAGGAATTTGATTTTGATTAAACATGAGATCTTTCTTTTCCTTCATCTTTGAAGCTTAAGTGTTTGGTAGGATGTTTGAACACATAATGAAGCTGTGCAGGGCTAAAGGATTTTGATTTTTGTGAAATATTCTTAAAACTACAGATAGTTGGACTTCAGTTTGGATCAGTTGTAGACCAGATTACTGTGATAGGGGTACTTGTCTTGTCCAGGTATCTTCTTCATTTTAAGAGCTACAGCATTTATATTTAAAGCATGTTTGTACACATATAGACAGATTCCAGGACTAAAGGATTTTGTTTTTCGTTTAATTTTCATAAAATTAGAGATAGTTGGACTTTGTCAGTTTGCAGTCCAGATAGCTGAGGTAGTGGTACATGTCTTTTCTGGCTATCTTCTCCTTCATTTTAGAGCTACAGTATTAATATTAAGGAGGATGTTTCTACACAAAATAAAAGTGTGCAAGACCAATGGATTTAGATTTACATTCAATTTTCTTACAATTTCTGCCTGTTGACACACACTGCTCATGTTGCTGGTCAGGAGGGGCACCATTGGTGTATTTCAGACACACTTTCTGAAGGAATAAAATTCTTATCTTCATGAAACTTGGTATTAAGTCAAACATGATGAGATCTAGAACGAATAATCGTACCCTCACTTTTATTTTTGGCAAGGTACGAATTTAGTCCCATTACTCGTAATGTAGCAGAGTGGGATATCTTTGATATCTTTCGACAGTGTCACAATTTTTGTTATCTGTTTCATGTTTGAAATCAATCATTATTGATATGTGATGATAGTTATTGCTGTTTTTAATAACCCGCTGTGCGTTGTGTATTAATTGACATTTGTGTCTCTTTTTAATTACCTTTATTACATGAAAAATGTTGAGAAACCCGAAACTTAATGGCGTGTTGCATCTTGGGTAATACATATGTAAATTACTGTACGCAAATAAGCACGTTTATAATAAAATTAGGTCACATTATCCATATAGCGAAAAATGATCAACATAGCATTTTCCACGTGCATCTTCAAAGATGAAAAAAGAAATTTCTTCATTAAAGATCATTTCCCATTAGTTTCGCAATGTCTAAAGCTTAAATAACGTAAAGAAGATGAATATTATGTTTGAAATTTGTATAAATAGACCGAAGTAAGAATTTTTTATTTGCTACATTACGAGCAATAGGACTGAATTCTGACGTTAATCCGACAAATCACAAAACTAACTTCAGATTAAAACGGCAGTAAAATTCGGCCTAGATGTGATTGCTTTACTGGCAAAATTCTGTAGTAATTTTACTGAAGATTAGTATTTACTATTACTTCTGAAAAACGAGACCAGTCGTATTATATATTGATGAAACATTTAAGAAAAGTATGACTTTTGTTCCAACAGAGAAAGAGTTTGGAAGTTAGTATATTTTGTCAAAGTAGATGGAAAATTGGTGCCAGCAACTTCACTGCCTAATATTGATCTGGATAAACTGGTTACCAGACTGAATATCACTGGACCTATAGGACAGCAGTATCAGGTGATAAAGGGAGACAACTCTACAATGTATAACTACAGAGATAGGTTCTCTGTCTTCTTTACCAGTAAAGTGACAGAGAAATCGTTGACATCAATACAGACAGCTTTACAGGAGACATGGAAAACATTTGTAAAAGGTAAACAATCCTCTAGTAGTTTTTTCAAATTGTTCTGACCATTATAAAAACTAAAGAAAGTCTAAGCAAGTCCTTATAAGTGTTGAAATATCTTAAGTTTCTGTTTATTTACAGAATATTCCACCTGTAGATGTTTATCTGTGGCCGGTATACAGACACAGAATGTTGAGGAATTTGTAGATAAAAATGGGTATGTAGAGTTACCACATAGTCCTCATAAGGGTCAGTGAAAGCATACATATGACTGAAGTTGACATGAATAAATATAAGTGTCATAGAAATTAACATAAAGCCTTATGGAAATATATTTCCAAACAATTCTCAAATTATTTAGACTAATGTCTGTTATGATCCCTTTTATAAATTGATTGATTCTCAGCCATTTATACAATACTTATTTAGTGCAAAGATAGATTTAATTTCTGAATATTTGTTTGAATAATAGTTCTTCATAATGCAAAAGGTTTTGGAAAAAGCAAAGCTTAGTTGGCATCTGAACACTGATGTATTATAGACAGAAGGTTAACATTTCCCATTAAATTTAACAGTAGATTAGGAAAATGTTTATAGTAAAATGGTTTTTAAAATGCAAGAAACTGAAGCTTGGTTCAAGCTAGATTTAATTAAAAAAATGTATGTCAGAGTCAGGGTCCTTTATTATTTTTAATCAAGAAACAACTTAAAGGGACTTATTTTTTTATGCAGGTAATTCAAATTTGTACAGAAACTGACTATATATGAATAAATTTGGAAACTTATGTTGTTTTCAAATTTGATATTAGACATGTGGTACTGGAAGACTTTTCAATTGTTCGGAACAATATTTTGTGTAATTTTATACATTGTTGCTAATACAATGTTATTTAATTTCTAGAAAAACATATTGGAGACTGATTTATTTTCTGAAAAAGAATGATACAGTAGTGGAATCCATGACACATAGTACAATTGACCTTGACATTGTCAAACAGAAGGTCAATGGTATTGTCAACTTGAAACAGGAGCAATATGAGGTGGTTAATGTTACAGAGTCCCAGTTATATAGGACTTCACAAGCCTTCTCATTCTTTCTGACCACAGAAATTGGCTACAACCAAACACAGAAATTTGAGGAAGCTTTAAAAGCTGCATGGACAGGAAAACAAACTGGTACCAGTCATAAATAATAGTACTGTTTATAGTCAGTTTACAGTCTACTCAGTACAGCTCTAACTTGTACATATTAGTTTGAAAAAAACTTAACTGCATGCTACGATGGATTGTTCTATTGTCCCAGATACTGATTAATTACAGATTGAATAATATTCGCCAATTTTTGCAACTCACGGTTTAAGTTGAATAAAGATTCAATCTATCAATTTAGGTATATCTTGTTTATTCCCCAAAATTCAAGTAATTTTTACTAGCAGTATTTCTATTAGGAAATATTTATTCTTACAGGTCATGTTTATTATCAGAAAACATAATTAAGAATCTTACTAAGGATTAATGTTGGACATCTTAAAAAGTAATAAATTTTGGCTAGCAATATTTATTATGTAAGCCTTTTGTTTGTAGAATTGTTTTCGAGGAGCAACACAGACGTCATAGTGAACAGGTTTATTAAATATGTTGACATGACAACAAAGTAAGTACAGTAGGCAAATTTTGCATAGCTGGTCTAATAGTTTTACATTTTACTGTTTAAATGAATATGTAGATATTATGTTGAATGTCTGGATGAAATGAAATTTTAATTACAATAAAGCAAACATGTAATCAACCAATCATTCAAAGCAATACTTCGATGATTTCTATGCCTTAATTGTGTATTTGAATGCAGTATATATTTGTTTTTATGCTTGGTTTTATATTTATAGACGAGCAGTTTGGAAGGTGGAATATTACATGAAGAAAGATGGTGTGGTCATTGATCCCTCCGTAACCCCACAGTTAACCCACATAAATTTGACATTTTTTAATGTCAAGGGAAGTAACTACCACATTATTCAACCTTCGGAAGTAGTAGACAGTCGAAAGAAATATCAGCTGTTCATCAATAGACAGATCAGATCAGCTGATTTAGTCAAATTGGAGGCTGTAGTCAAGAAGTATTTGATAGATCAAAACAAACTTGGTATGAGTTTTACTATGCTAATGTGCAGCTGAATATAAACATTTCAATTAATTCAAGTACATTAATATTTATTAAACAATTGATTTTGAAGTAAACTTGAGAATTGTATTCTATTAATAGTGTATTATTGCTCCTCTTATGGTTTCTTGGGTCTAAGTCTGTCACAGTTGTAGTGTTGGACATGACACATGTTAAGCTCACTGTAAAGTTCTCACTATTTCAGTGACATGTATTGACATGTAGACATAGGGCAAACATAAAAATGGCTTTTCTGGAAATTATGGCATGAACTATATTAGAATTTAAAGTTTCCATTTCTTTAAATTTGCTTTAAATAAAGACTGTTGATCTGTTGCAAGAAAAATAATTCTAACAAGTTGTCAGTTTTTAAATCACTGTATAAGACCACATCCATCATACATGTACTTATGATATTATTTTATTCCTCTATTTGCAGATAATAAAACTAACTTGGTGGTTTACATTCCTGAACAGACAGAAGTTATTAAGGATAACAGGTTGGTCTTGGAAAAAAATATTTTTAGTTGTCTCATATTAATAGTTGTTTTTCTGTTTATTTGGATTGAAAATTTTCTCACAAAGAATTTTACATTTGTAATTCTTTTATTTCTACATTTGCCTTTGTATGTTTTTGTTTGAACATTCTTGAACTATTTTGACCCATAAAAAAGCGTATGAGAGCATATGACAGAATTCAAAAATAGACCTACCTAGACATATTTGTCATGTGTTTGCTCTATCTCTTGGGTTTAGGACCATTATAAAACACAACATATCTCCTAAAATAATTTAAAAAAATCATTGGTACCCCATCAAAAACTTTATTGGGATGGTGCCTTTTTTTTCAAGTGAAAGCAGTATTTCAAGTATATCTGTTTCAATGATTCATCTATGATTTAAAATTTGAAATGAACTATACTGGTTGCAGGATTTTAACACCAAGAGTTCATTCAATTGATTTATTTTCTTTTTATCCAGGAAATATTGGATGTTAAGTATATTTGTGAAGCAAGGTACAACTTTCATAGATTCACGGGAAACCAACAACTTGAACACAACACGTATACAAAGTTTGATAGACTTCAAAGGTGTAAACAATGTAGAGTATGTTGTTTATGGTACAGTAGAGAATTATAGGAGACTAGATGCTGCTTTCTCATTATATGTCACCAAAGCTTTCAAACGGACAGGAGTGGAATCTGTTCTTACAGAACTTAAAAAAGTTTGGAGAGAAAATGGTAAATGCTAATTGTCTGCTTTAAAATATATTTGATAAATGATGGCATAATAAATTAGATTTTTTTTCCAACAAAAATGAAATAATTTACCCCTTGAATAAATGTGTGAAGTGTTTTTAAGGTGATTGTAATGATTAAAACAAGTAACTTATGGACCAAATAAAACAATGAATGTCATGTGATTAGCAGGATCATTATTACAAATCTTTTTCTTTTCAGTTTTCAAGGACACTAAATCAAGTATAAGTATAAACTTTGGAAATCAAGAATGGTATCTCGATAACAAAATGTAAGTAAAACAGTAAAAAGTGTTATAGGAACTGGCAAGTAGAGAAACAGCAGCCATTATCTAACTTATCTGATGCTAGTTATACAGGAAAAACATCTTCTTTAGCTTATAATCCATTCTCTGTAATATAAGCTGAATTTTCTGGATTATAAATCAAGAGTCTCAGAAAATCTGTTGCCCCTTCAAAATTTTATTTCACAATATATATGGTAGACCAAAGTAAAATTCTTTACTAAATACTTTTGTTTTATATATGAGTTAGTGCTTATGTTGCCAATATGTTTCTCTTTTTATCTGATTAGATAAAGGTGAAAGTTGTAAGACAAAAAATGGAAAAGCATAAGAAAAATTAAAACCTCCCGGCTCCAGTATATCTCTAATAATACAAGAATTAGCTCCATAATTTAATTCATTTTTCTTGTAGGTCTCAAAATAGATTTAGTAAGCTGACATATTACCTGACAGTGGACCAGAAAGATATACATCCTGAACAGGTACCTGATCTGGGTTTGTTGACATTACAGAAGGCTGTACCCAGTGGTCATGTGATTGTATCTGGATCAGGACTGTACAGTTACAGCAGTCTGTTCTATGTGGACTTCACACTTCCTGTACTAAAGACAGATCTGGTCAGAATGGAACAGCAAATGGTTGCTGTTTGGCAAATATTCAAAAGAGGTTTGTATGACCATTATAGGTGCTGTTTATACCTTGCATCAGAAGAAAATGTAATCTACTGATAAAAAAATAAAATAAATATAATTATACACATTTGATCAAAGATATGCTGTTATACCCCTGGCTTAAAAATTCTGGGGTATTGTGGGGTTTTTGTCCCTTACACATTTTGATTGGAATAATATTTGGGGTTTCCAATAACAAACATGGACTTTGACATCTGGGTATGGGGGTGAGTTATCAGTTAGTGAGCATTCTTCACAGATTTTCTAGTTTTGTACTTTCTTTTTAGTGTAATAAAAAAAATAGAAAGAAATCAAACATTGAAGAAGAATGTAAACAATTTTAGATGTTATGTTGTACAAATTTGATATATGAATTGGACTGAAATTTATAGTAACAGATGTGTATTTTGTAGATCTAACACAGCCTGAAGTAGAAATTCTTCACCAGGATGAACTAGTTGCAACAACAAGGTCAGTGTTGGGGGATGAACTAAGGTTATAATCAGATAGATATAATTGGGAAATTTACATACATTTATATTAGGATTTAGTTTATATCTTTCAGCATTTTGACAGTTATTTAGTTAATTGTATTTCTCCTTTAAGTTGAAAAAATTACCTTGATGATAATAGTATATATATGCCCTGTGGAGCTCATAACAAGAACAAAACATCATTCTATGAAGACCATTTGTGATAGTTTTTTATTTTGGTACTGTCGTATAAACAAATTAAACATTAAAAACTATCCATCAGGTAGGTTTTATTTATGTAGAACTAGCATGTGTTTATGCAGATTTTGACAAAATAATTTGAAGTGAACAGTGTTGTAGATTTGTAACAAGAAACTTGGTTGATTGATGTGTTTCACAATGAGAACAAGTTGCACAATAAACATGTAAGATAGACATATGGGAATGTAAAATATGAATGAACATAAAATGTGATTACCACAGGAAAAGGAGGTACAGTGGATATGATTGGAAATGTATAAGTTCACAGTCGGCCATCTAGGCTGTTGGTCAGTGTGGGTTTCACAGAAGTTGTTAGTGTGAAATAATCTTTAGGGCTGACATCACAATGGGTTTACCTTTAATCTTCTAATACTTACAATAGATATTACACTTATGACTTTTTGTGGAATCCCAATATGTCCTACAGAGTGTGCTGCTGGTCTGTTAAATGCAGACAGTATGCCACTCTTCCAACAAGTGTCCTCAATTTTAACATTCTCATATGATTTACATAAAATCTTGGAAACATGTTATTTAAGGAAATGGGAGCAGTAAGAAAGGGACCTTGTAACAAGGTCTCGTTATAAATAAATACATAGAATACATGAAGGACTTCCCGTAGTAATGCTTCATTCTTTAGATACTTTCTATTGCAGATCCAGTGTTTGGAGATTATGGTATAGAATAACATCCAATAATGTCACACTAAGTCCTGCACAGGAGGACACTGTCTCCATAGCAACATTGCAAAGTAACTTAAATCTAACCAAGACAGGAAGTAAAGTGACTTATGGGAAATTGATAAGCACATCTGTAGCTGCTACTTACCAATATGAAGATTTGTTTAGTATTCATTTAACACAGAGACTGGCCATTGACGATTATGCTAAAATGGAGACAAAGCTTTCTCTTTTATGGCAGAAAACTGTCAAAGGTAATTTTTATTCACATCGTTCCTGAAGATTAGCAAGACCAAGATAGTAAAATTAACTTGAAGCTGTGTTGCCATTTTATTGAATTATTTGCATTTCTTTTAATGGATAATTTGTACTTAGGCTACTAATAATTGTACAAGTACAATGGTCAGTAAGCAAATTTAGTAACTTCCATCTTGGTTTTGTGATTTATTCAGGCTTTTAAAAAAATACCAACCACTCATAATAGCTCTAATCTGGATAGCCATTGTTTACATTATGTCTTTTTGAATGGTTAAAACCAATTTCAGCAATATTTCAGCTACACAATGGCATCCCGTTTTTATTGGAGGAGGAAGCTGGAGTATCCAGTGAAAAGCCTCAAACTTCTGCATGAAACTGGCAAACCCCGTCAATTAAGGTTGGAGTCGAGTGCACCTTGCTTCCAGTAAGGCTTAAACTGCAATTTCAGTGTTGATAGGCACATGATCAGAAGAAGATGATTAAATATCTTAACCACTTGGCCACTGAGATCCCTTTTTATACCCCGTCACACGAAGTGGCAAGGTATTATGTTATACCCTCAGTATCGTTCAGTGTCTGTCCGCCCGTCCGTCCATCCCCCGAAGGTTTCCAGATGATAACTTGAAAATGCCTCAAGGGATTTGAATGATATTTTGCACAGCTGTTCAGTACAATAAAATATAGTTCAAGTTCAATTTTCAGGATGATCCGAAAAATATTATTGAAGTTTTGCCACTTTATAAATTTTCAAAATTTGACAATAATGAAATTTTCTGGTCTATGAAAGATAACTCATTTCTTTCTGTCTCAATATACTAGTATATAGTGGATGTATAGTATATACAGTATAGTATACTAGTATATACAAATATATTTAACTATTGATGAATATCGTGGCAGGGTATCATTTAATGTTCCATTAGATGCCCTATTTTTACATAATGTATGGCATGAAAATGTTTTGTATTTGAAAACATAGTACTTTGTTGTAAGGAATTTATGTTAAACAATAATTTGATTCTAATTGGATAATTTTCAAAACTTATGAAGAAAAAAAACTGACCTGAATTAACTTTATGCCTTATGAATACCAATTATGATGGTGATGTTCATCCATGCAGGTCATGGTTTACTTGTGATTTTCTCAATATTGACATATTTGTAATTATTTAGAGATAAAGCTTTATAAGCCTAATGTAATACTAGATAAAAGATCATTTGAATAAGACACAGATAATATTGGTAAAAAATGAACATTTTGTCCTTTTGAAGTATTAAAAAAGAACATTTTAAAGTGTAATCAATTTTCGGATCATTGGTTGTTTATAGGATCCACTATTAAAAGTGTGAAGATTCTAAAGCAAGAAGAAACTGTTGATAAGAGTGGGTAAGAATCTCAAAAATAGAAATGTAAATTTGGTAAGTGATAGAAGTATGGGATGTGTGGTAGGGAATTCCTGCTAGCAAAGTGATTGTTGCTCCATTCAAAAGTGGTGCACTTGAATAGTTGTTTACTGTATCAAGATCAGTGAATCCAGAGATCTGCATGCTAGTTTTTGGGTCGGCTGATTTATCAGCCAGACCCATTGCGATCGTCTGCATGAAAAATTTGAAGAATGTGGAAAAACCTCACAACGCAAATGAATGCATGCCATCCGCATAATATAGTTCGTTTAATCTTGCGGAACACTCATAAAGATAAATATCTGCTAACAATTAATTGAATTATTTTATGCAATTAAAATTTTCTAAATAAAATTTTCTACTTGTTTTGATCAGAAACTCTATATGTAGTCTTTGTTTGGATTGAATTAATATCATTGCATCAATGATGTCAGCGGGTAATTTAAAATGTACTACAGATATTTTATATCAATATATTTTGTGTTAAAAACAGTGGATGTCTGTCTTTATCATATTGTTTCATTCTGATTTCATTGTCTTAACTTTAAATATGTCATGCAGTACAGATATTCATTCGTATATGAATGCTGACAGATTTATTACCACTGATAGCAGGATGCAGTTTGACTTGAAACAATCTCCAGATGTTAATGAAATGTCATCAAAGATACCAATTTTATAAAATTTACTAATTGTGTTAGTTGTCAAAAGTGGTAAATTAAAGTACACGTTTTGTAACACGGGGATTTTTTAAACTTAATATTACTTCCTCTGCAAATTTATTTAAACTCATAAAGGCGAAATATGCAATAAAGGATTTGAATTTGCTAGCTTAATACTTACGCATTCTGACTTAAACATCACTTTGAATTTTGTATATTTTGTTTATTTAACAAAAGAGAGGTCAAGTTCGATTTGGCCATTTTCCCAAATATATCTATAGGTGTTATTGATTGCCCAAATTTGATGGTGATTTTATGTATCCCAGCCCAGCCGACCCTTGAAGACCTTCAGGTCTTTGATTATAGGATTCCTGTTGATAGAATTAGTCATGACCAAATGAGAGATCACTTTACTCGACAGGCAGCTTTATGTTAAAAAAAACAGGTTGTCTGAAAATGTCTCCAAAATAACAATGGCATAAGTGAAATTAATAAAATAATATTTCTTGTAAAACTTGTTTTGCTGAAATCTTGTTAAATATATATAGTATACAATACATATACAGTAGACATTGCATATTTCTAATGAAATAGGCTCCCCTGAATATATATTATATAGAGAGTACCAGAAATACTGGGGATTTAGTGATAATGGAGTTACATTACAGAACCAAGCATTGAAGAAGCAAAAAATATGAATTGTCCTTCTATATGGCTTACATTATGACCACACAAATATAATGAACCACAAAATAAGTAGGAACTATGTATTGTGTTGATAGGGCCATGTATGGGATACAAAGTCTTCATGTTCCCATAACAAATCCATCGCTGACATAACTATTCAGAGGTGGGGTAATATTTTCTAATTGTTATGAAATAGGTCTGAAAATTTAAAATAGATTTAAAGCCTTAAACATCTAACTTAAACTTCAGAAAGAAAAGCTGGAAGCTATCCTACCATGTTGCCACAGCAGACGATGGGGAACTAGATACCAATTATGATACAGCTCCATCCTTCAATAGTACCAAAGCTGATGTCATTGTCACTAATCCTCTTTCTATGGCCTATGTGTTAGTAGATGCCAAAGACCTCTACAGACTTACACAAGCCTTCACTGTAACAATGAACAGGAGAATTTATGCTGTAGATCAAGTGAAGTTTGACAATGCATTCAAGAAGACTTTGGCAAAGACATTGAAAGGTTTGTCTCTGTTGTTTTTTCGTACATTTCATTATTTTTAGCTTATTTATAAAACCTTTGTCTCAGACGCTTGGTGTATATAAAAAAGACTGAAGGCTTACTACTAGAATGGTCAGTTTTTTGTTGGTAAATTTTAGGGTTTTGCTATTTTTATTTATAAATGTTTTCTATGCAGGAGAGAAAGATTGAAATACATGTAAATGGTATCTCAAGTATGTCTGTTTTAAATATTGTAATATTTTTTAAGTTAAAACATCTTTGGCTTCTTTCATTGCCATAGTAACTGATTGGTATTTAAATTGTTTACAGTGACGTCTGTGAGTGACATTAACTTGGTGGTTTTGACACAGCAGAGAGTCTTCTCAACAAAATCATTAAATAGGTAACGTAACATTCTGCAATGTATTGTTATATTTTTTACAGTTTTATTTGTTAGGGAATGTTTTTTGCGACCAGCTTCATTGCTGAGCAGGTGCTGTAATATAAATTGCCAATTCAGATTGTATTTTTTTTAGTTTTGCATTTTTGCATTATTTAAGCAGAAGCTTTACACTGAATATTTCACTTGAGAAAAAATGGAAATGAA
The DNA here is from genome assembly GCA_944474755.1 of Limnoperna fortunei. Lineage (NCBI taxonomy): Eukaryota > Metazoa > Mollusca > Bivalvia > Mytilida > Modiolidae > Limnoperna > Limnoperna fortunei. Next base: position 93,629,278 of record OX104111.1, read on the forward strand.
GGATGATTTGTGGAGTGGTGCCTGTTGAAAATCCCAAAAGTTGAAAAATATTTGCTTGCAATTGCATAAGCTTGGTGCTGATTGGTTCTTATTCAGGTTTAAAGGTTGATCTAAATATCAGTAAAAGAAAATAAGTTTATAACTACATGCAACACATTATAATGAATATCAATTTAACATTGCAGGCAGATAAAATGGAAATATAACTATGTAGTCAATGTAAATGGTAATATAATGGATGCTGCAGAGGAATTAGGAATCAAGGAAGATGATCTTCAAAAGGAATTAAACTTTACAACCCCAAAAAACCAACAATACATAGTTATGGAAGCAAATGGTACCGAGATCTCCTACACTGATCTGTTCTATGTTGACTTCCATGGATTGATAGCTTCTTCACAGGAAACCAGTCTAGTAAACAGTATAAAATCATACTGGCAAAATATAACCGGTAAGATCAGACATTGAAGATCAAGAAAAAAAATTGTCTTTGCAAAAATGTACGGGTTAATATGGGATTTTTTTATTTTATAAAGTTAAGATTTTATATATCTTGGAATAAATAAAAGATAAATATATTTATCATTTCTTTGCAATCAAAGTACTTAAAAATTATAAAACTTTATTTAATTTGGGAAATACTTACAGATGTATTTGATTTTACACATAGGTATGTCTACATATACACATGTACTTGATTTGCCACAGAAATATATGCATAAGTATTTATATTATTATAAATTAACAGTCCACAGCAAACTAGAATTTTCATCAGCTTTAAGAGAAGACTTCATTGAAGATATTACAGGGTAAGAATGTTTCATATACTTTTTGTTTGTTTTTTTTACATTTACAAGATATTTCAATTGTAAATTTTGAAGATCATTTAAAGGATTGTTTAAGAGTTATAATAATATCATCACATTGATTCTTATTATTGACGATTTTTATATTTAAATGAAATATTTAGCTTCAGTCTTTTCAGCACTGTTCCATTTAAACACTTGGTATTGAAGGAAGGTACTTTCTCAATAATGTGGCCACCCTTAATAGCAGTTTTACTGCTGTATTTTTGTTTGGTAAAGATAGTTAGAAACCCAGCCATGGATAGTAGGGCCATGTATGTTTTGATGGAACAGCCGTCATGATATAAATTAATACACTAAGAAAATTATAGCTATATTTAAGAAAAGTTGCCTAGTGGTTCAGTAATGATGTCCTTATTTTAATGTATATAGTGCTTGCTATAATATCATTAAAAGAGTTTCATATAGACTAAATATTGTCAACTATATGATAAATTGTTAATTTTCTTGTCAGGAAATCATTTACAAGATACAGGTTTAGTGTAACAAAAGACGAACAGATATTATATCCCTCCCTAATGCCCAAAATTGACTACAGTAAGCTGACTGTGCCAGGTGTCCAGGTATCATCAGGATTACCAGTGGTGTATCCATACAGCGACTGTTATAAATTAGTACTGCAGTCGCAGCATAGACCAATCAATACATCTGAAATACAAGTAGTGTTACAGAATGTATGGAAACAAGGTAAATATTACATCAGATTGTACTTATGTGTTCACTGATAAAAAAGGAAATATAACAGCTTATTGTACCCAAGTGTTCACAAATAAACAAGGTAAATATTACATCAGATTGTACCATGTGTTCACAAATGAAGAAGGCAAATATTACATCAGATTGTACCATGTGTTCACAAATAAACAATTTAAATATTACATCGGATTGTACCATATGTTCACAAATAAACGTGGCAAATATTACATCAGATTGTACCATGTGTTCACAGATAAACAAGTTAAATATTACATCTGATTGTACCATGTGTTCACAGATAAACAAGATAAATATTACATCGGATTGTACCATGTGTTCACAGATAAACAAGTTAAATATTACATCGGATTGTACCATGTGTTCACAGATAAACAAGTTAAATATTACATCGGATTGTACCATGTGTTCACAAACAAGGTAATATTACAGCCTGTTGTACCCATGTTTTAAACGATAAACAAGGTTAAGATCACATTTGGTTGAACCTATGTGTTCACAAATAAACAAGGTAGATATCAGCCATTTGTACCCCTGTGTTCACAAATAAACAAGGTAAATATTAGCCATTTATACCCCTCTGTTCAAAAATAAGCAAGGTAAATATCACTGCTAATTGTACCGATTTGTTCACAAATAAACAAGGTAAACATCACAGTTGATTGTACTCATGTGTTCACAAACAAAAAAGGTTTATATATTGTACCTCATATTTTCAGATTTTGTCTAATTTTTTTTTTAATTTCAGACAAACATGTACATGTAGTATCTTCTGAGTCATCTGTTGGAGCTTTTGGAGTACAATTGACATCTTTCCTGTACACTGTAAAGAATCAGGAACCAGTCACCCCTGACATGGAATTAGAACCTGACAGTAAACTGATTCAATTTGAAATTGACAAAACTAGTATCCAAGGAAAACAATATCAGGGCCCTGAATATAGAATACAAACTCTGCATTCCATCAATTTTAATCGTTCTGGTCAGTTGACTACAGTTGACAGACAAAGCTTTGAAATATTGCTGAAGAAGACAATTGCAAATGGTATCTCAGGTAGTTACTATAACAGTTAATACAAGTAAAGACATCAAATGTGAATTGGGCCATTTTAGTGTTTATGTTCAATATCTTGAGGTGCATTTAATACTTCAGTAAACATCTTATTAAATTTCAAAAATGGCTGCATGTTGTAATCGGATGTGTTTGTATAATATCAGCTTTTTTGCTCATTTTTAGTTTTTCTGTGCAGTTTTGCATGTTGTACTTCCACAAACATCATGTCTTTATTGCTTTGTTTAGAAGGCTGCATTCTGTATAACTAATATTTTTTGGTAATGTTCATCTGATCAACCTCAGTATGAAGTGTACACAAGAACTCATTTCTTTTTAAGTTAAATAAGTTTTATTTAGTAAAAACATTGGATTGTATGTGATATACATCAATGTGTATTGACAAAAACTTCAAGGAAAATATTGTTAACAATTAATAAATTTCTGTTAGTTTTTCTAATTTACTATATTGTTTAGATTTCCAAGCATTGAAGAAGACTTCCACGATTAACTATTAATGTTCTGTAAATTTTAGAATCACTGGAACATGTGAACATTGATATATTATTGACAAAGGATTATATATCATCAAACAGAAGGTAAGTCAATGCTTTAACAAATCAACTCATTTTAGTGTCAATTCTTTTTTCTAGTCAATTCCTGTTTTTAAAGCATTTAGATATTAAAACAGGACTGGTGTCGTACATGTCATTACTTTTTAATGCTTCACATATTTTATAAAATCCACCATACCATGTATAAACTCTTAATATGCCAACAATCAATTGATAGCATTGGCTAGTTTTTTTTCTGGGAAACCTTTTAGTTCTAATTCCATTGTGTTTTGTTGTTCTTGTATGGTACTTCTGGTCTGGAAATCATAAGAAATTATACCCCCACTCATAAGAGAGGGAGCTATATTGCAATCACCTTGTCCGTATGTCCCTCTGGTACAAACTTTCATAACAGATTTCTCAGCTTCTACCAAAAGTATTGGTCGAGTAGGGGTATACTTAGCCAACTTAGTGCTGGTCCATGTTTTAACTGTGGTAACTGTGTTTAAAAATAATTAATAATTTTCAAACAATTTTTTCCAGGAATAGCCCCAATGATGCTAACTTTTTAATTCATTTTTTATTTCAATTAAAACTTATCCAATCCCTAATTGTAAACTGGACAATAAAAATCTGAACAATGCATATACATATTCCTTGAATAAGGACAACAGTGGTTGTTGAAATGTCAACAGAATAGAGTTTATATTTAATAAAATTCATTCTAACAACAAATTTTACAGAATATATTTTGTATAATTTCAGTTTGGAGTATTCCAGATTATACTATAAACTGGTGATAAACAACAGTACTGTACCATCCTGGCAAAGAGATCTTAACAGATTGTTTCTAAACAACCCAAAGATCCCTAGTCCAGAATTACGTCAGGTTTTTACACTGTATATCAAGGGAAAAATACAAGATATAAATAAGCTGCAGTCTGCACTAACTATTAGTTGGACATCTGTGGCCAAAAGTAAGTGTTGGTACAGATAATAATTTTGTATCTGGGTTTATCTGCATAAGGACCATAATTTGCAGTAACCAGCTATAATGATAATGATAGAAAATTTTTTTTAGAAACAAACTTTTATTTCTAATGACAGAATTTATCGAGGACTTAGAAGTGGGTTCCTTTTTATGATAAACATGTCATTTAAGAACTTAAAAATAGAATCATTAATTATATAAAGTGGGTATACTTGTAAATAACTTAAATTTTGTCTTATACATAAAGGTTCGGTTATCTGTAACAGAATTTTCTGGTCACATGTTCAAAATCAAAACATTTAGTTGTAGAAGACAGAAGTAGGGATACTTTTTTTATATTATTTCAGATAAAGTAGTAAATAAAGTGGACATATTTGATGTGAAAGTCTATGTAGATATAAACTGGTGAGTAATTTTCATACCTGCTCTTGAAAAGCTAGTGGTATATAATGGTGGGGGTGTCTTTCTGTCCGTTACAATTTTTCTTATCTCTTTTGGAGTTCTCCTACACTACTGTCTGGAATTGGATGAAACTTACACAGAATCTTTGTCACATAGTCTCATTTGCACCTGATATTTATGATGAAACTTACACAGAATATTTGTCACAGTCCCATTGTGCACCTGATATTTAACATTTTGATTGGAATGATATTTGGGGTTTCCCATAGCAAAACGTGGACTTTGTCTTTGACATACAGGGTACCCATCTCTTATCTATAACTCACCTACACCACTGAATGGAATTTGAAAAAATTTTCATAGAACTATTGTTACATAGTCCCATAGTGCACCTGATATTTCACATTTCGATCAGAATGATATTTGGGGTTTCCCATAGAAAAACATAGACTTTGTCATTTACATAAGGAATACCCGTTTCTTATCTGCAACTCCACCTACACCACTTAATGGTATTTGATAAATCCTGTCACATAGTGCCACTGAGCACCTGATATTTAATATTTTGATTAGATTAACATTTGGGATGTTTTGAAATTTATCCGCATCTTTTGCATCTGAAATTAATTGTTTTACACTGAAACCTATAAATTTATTAATTTCAATTATTGATGGTGATTTACATGTGTTTACTATCAAAGGCACCTTGAGTTTAAGTTATCCAGAAATTGGTAGAAAAAAGTTATGGGACTTCAAAAAATCGGTTGTGTTCAAGCTATCCTAGTTTAAACTACCAAAGTTTTACTAAAATAGGTACTAGTTATGTTTATTATTTGTCAATTTCAGGAGCTTCGTAACAAAAGTTAGTTATACAATTAGTATTGATAACATGGATCCAGAGATTCTCTACATTGATCCTCCGTCATTCAGTGTAATAGAGGCAACCCTCAGTAGTCAGGGACTATCACAATGTGGATGTGGAGCCACTAGTCTGAAGAAACATTATGTCTACTCTAAAACAATTGATACAGTTAAAGTAAAGAATGCCATCACTACAGTATGGAAGAATAAAAACAAAGGTAGGTTTCATATAGGTACATTGTCATTTGTAATTGTAAATGTAAAATATTAAAATGGTTTTAATATTCAAAATCCATTTAATCAAATTATTTTACTTTTGAAAAAAAAGAAGAAAAGAAGCTTGAACTTGTTGGTTTTTTTCTAATTGCAAATTCTAATAGTCATTTCTGTGATTTTTGTTGACAGATTTGAGCGATTCTAGTTTGTCTGTCAGGGTTAAACAACTGTCTAGTAGACACAGACGGGCAGCACAGCCTACTCACACATTGGTTGATGATAATGGGTGAGATAGTTTATAGATCTAATGAATCCTCTGTTTGATTATAAATCTTGTATAAATTCCTATTCTGCATCCAGTAATTTCAAGTGTGGGTATATAGTGATGGGTGAGGCCGTCCATCGTCCATCCATCTGTCCATTACAGTTTGTGGTACCCATCTCTTATCTGCAACTTCACCTACACCTCTGCACCACTGAATGGAATTTGATGAAACTTTCAGATTCTCTGTCACATAGTGTCATTGTGCACTTGATATTTAAAATTTTGATTGAAATGATTTGGAAAAATGACTTTGTCATTGACCTTAGAGGATACCCATCTTGTATCCACAATTCAACATTCATCACTTAATGGAATTTGATGAAACTTTCCCAGAATCTTTGCCACATAGTTCCATTGTACATCTGATATTGAACATTTTGATCGGAATGATATTTGGGGTTTCCCATAGAAAAACATAGACTTTGACATTTTTTTATGTGGGGGATGTACTGATTTTATTTTGTGCAATTAAGTCCTAGTTTTCAACCCAGATCGCTTAAACTTCGCAAAAAGTCATGCACCTGCTATTATAAAATTTTCGAAAAAATTTTAACAAATTTTCCAGAATTGGGAAGTTAATAATTTTTCAGAAAATGGGCAGAAGACGGTACCTATTTTATGTACATGTAGTACAGTTTTCTACGCACAGGGGGAATGTGGGGAAAATTTGGAAGAAGGGGGTATCAATTAGGTAATGAGAATTGTTCAGTTTTTCTAGTTTTATACATACAATACATTTGTTACATGAGGAATACTGTTTAGTATTTTATCATAATGGAATACATGTCACTTCAACTACACATATAACTGACACCAATAATTTGTTTACCTCCATAGTAAAGAGGTCACACCAATGGAATACACAGTAGCAGTGCAGGATGAAGAACCACAATCATTATTTGTGACAACTCCAGATAATAGTGATATCAAAGAACCATTAAAACAGGCAGGATCAGAACCTTGTCTGTGTAAACCCAAACTTGCTGGAAAAATACCGTTAGATGGTCAGACTGGTGAAGGAGAGAAACCAAAAGTTGCAGATGCCATCAAGGATGCTTTTGTAAAGGAAAATCCAGGTAGCTTGTTAGGGCTGGTGTCTATAAAGGCTATTTTGTCATATATACAACTTTTCTGTATGTAATGTCGTGTTCTTGTAAATTTTACAAGGAGTTTCAATGTAAAAAAAATTCTATAAATGCTGAAGACGTGAAAACAATATTAACACACATATTTTTTCTGGAAAAGCTTATAATGTACAATAGTGTACATATACATGTACATGCATTGATGTTTCACAAATCAATGAGTAGAATGCATGATATGTTTTAATTTACTGCAAATACTGTTGTTTTGTGCGGTCAATATCATTAATATTGAAACTGATATAATAATGATTTATATTAAATCTAAACATTGATGCAATAAAATGTGGACATCTGCTTATTATAAGATGAATTACAAATTGTTGCACACATAAAATGCCATGATTAAAATTTTTAAATAAAAAGTTATAATTGTTCTTCATGACTTCTTTTCCAGAGATCACATAAATTTAACATGTTTTTTTCTGGACGTTTGATGGCATTCATTTGAATAATGTTTATATTGTGTTCTCATTGTTTTAAATAATGTTAAATGTAAAAAGCATTTCGTTCTTTCTTAATAGATGTGCCTAAAACAGACTTGGATGTAGCAGTGACCGGAATAAACAATGCTGCCAAGGATGAAGATGGGTTAGTATTGGTAATGTGCTGTTGTAGGGATATTCACAAAGAGTATGTCAAGTTGTTGGAATTATTTTAGATGTAACTTCAAGCGAATCATTCACATACAAATAAGTCTGAAAAATTTCATGAAATAGTTTAAAAGTGAAGTTTCATTTAAAATGTTTTAATCCTTTAAAAGCAAATTATTATAATTTGTACCACATGACACTATTATACACACAAAAAAAGAAGTTTTCAGTTGGCAAAAACAGATGCCGTCTCTTATTACTGCAGTGCAGTTTTAGAAGCTTAAACATCAATATTATGTAATGAACATGCATTTTCACATGGAAATCAGGAAATGCTGTCAGATTTAATTTAGTATGGTAAAATCTATGGTAAAGATGATTAAATTATTATTGAAAATGGGTCTAAAAGTTACAAATGTACTTTTACAGACATGTACCTTTGCCTTCTAATTACCTCCCTTTAACATTTATAGAAATCCTGTCTCAGAAGTAAGCTATACAATAGGAAGAAAGAACGGTGATGTCGAAGACCTAAATGCCCCATCCACAGCACACTTACAGCAGACCTTAGCAACGGCTGGAAAAACACTTCACTCAAGGTCAGAAAAGGAAAAGGAAAAAGAGAAGGAGGTAAAACAACCATTTATCTGTTATGTCTTAGTTTGGCCAAGGCCAGCATACAATGTATTCACAAAATATATTTTGTCTGTAGTATTTGGAGCAGTCTGATCCTTTAAATGTCCCATGGACACATTCTTTTTTGGGTTATACTTTATATAATATATTGGTTAGGTTGTTAAAAAAATATACTTTCAAACCTCGATAAGTCAACGATACAAAAATTGTGTTATTCAAGGTTCAATTCAACCGAGTTTGGCTTGTGACATCATATTCATTTGTGATGAAGACTAAAAAATCTACATGTGACATAAAATTTCATCACAGGCAAGAGTATTATCTCATACTTTTGTTTAAGAAATCTGTATACCACTTGTTATTACGCTAATGTTAAATACTTTGGTTCCAGAACTAAGTGATGCCACTTGCTATTGTTGTTGTTAAATACTTATTTTCAGAAATGGGTGATAGCTTTTGCTATTTAACCTGTTAAATACTATTGTTTCAGAACTGGGTGATACCACTTGCTATTGCCCTTGGAATACTGGCTGGTATAATAGTTATCAGTATAATTGCATACATCATCAATAAAAGAAGGTAAGACATTTTTATATTTCTGACTGACCTTTATATGCAAACTTCAAAGCTTTCTGTGGCACACGTTATATATTCCCATTTGCACCAGTTATTGTTTACTGCACGTTGAATGCACCAGAATTATTACCCATGACATATTTTAGTTCATTTACATTTATCACACCCTGCAAAAAAAACCTGAGGCAACATATGGCAGCTGCTGAAACAAAAAACATGACACTTCAATTAAACCTTGGTGCGAGGGTAAAACCAAGCTGAGACCTGATATCTGTACAAAGTCAGAGTTCTGGGTACAGCGCCATAAACATTTTCTTTGCTAAGAATTTTTTTATTCTAAATTTATCCAATCAAATCTTTTCTTTTCCCTTGTGGTCATTGTAATTGAGAAAATTCTCATGCTGAGCAAAACATTTTTACTTGAAAAGGTTTTATGGCGCTGGGGCCAGATGTATATTCTTTATTGTGCACACAGCTACCTGCACTTACATGAAGATCAATGTGTTCCAGAGCAGTTCCTCCCCACATATTGTTTTGCTGTGGTTGACTTTTTATATATTTTTGCACAATACTAAATTTATAAAAGTATATAATAACATTTCAAGATATATAGATATACTATTAAATAAATTCCTTTTGAATTCTTATACAGAAGACAATCGGATATTTACAAAATAAAAAAACAAATGATATTGCGAGAACCAGAAACATGAGGTTAGTGTAGATGTATTTTAGTGGTTTATAATGACTAGTATATCTTTATATCGCATAAATTATGTATTACTCTGAATTCTAATCTCATCTAGCTTCTTCAGTATGCTAGTGAATGACAGAAGTAAGACTATCCTAAGGGGTCTCTTAATAGAGGTTTACAAGTAGTTTACATATTTAATATTTTCTTGTTATAGTCTGTATTTCAGATAGAATGGCTTTATACAGTAGATGTTCTGCTTGTTCAGTTACATGACCTCTACAAAGCTACTTAAATATTTAATAAAAATGAGATTTTCAAATGGATGACTTTTCTTGTAGAGATTTTCAACTGTAACTGCCTTCAAAGCATGTTTCTTGGAGCAAAACATGGATTTCATCTTATTATTTTGTTAATTTGACTTTGCCTTTTTCTTTGTTTTATTTGCATAGCAAAAGAATAATGTAGTTATGTTTTTACCTTTTCCATAAAAGAAAATCTTAAAGTGATTTAATGACAGTAGTGGAGGGTTGGTAAGATCAGCAGATCTCAAATTTTAAACACAATAATAATGCTTAAATTTTTAGCACCATCCTGTAAAAAAATGTAGCATTTTGATTTTAATTGTGCATTTGCATTCAAGTTAATTTAAATTTTAAGGAAAAAGTTATCCAGTCAAATCACTATTTCCTGTATAAAGTAGAAAGAACTATTTTCATTTTCTCTTGACACTGACTCATAGTCTTTAAATATATTACTTTACCATTAGTTATATTTTTTGCAAATCATCATGGTGAAATAATACATGCTTGAATATTAAAATGTTTATTTAATTTATATTCTTAAATAGAATACTGAACTTTCCAATACATTCAAATATAGAAATTTCAGTGTTTGTAATCGTGATAACATGTGTTCAGGCTGATTTGATTTGGTACAGGTCAAAATATTTTTGTTAATGAAGACACAAATATGTTCCAGATCTTGTGTATTTATGAGAAGGTGGACAGGGGGTAACTTTCTCCTTTCTCCAGTCTCCCACTACCCTGTCCACCCTTTCATTTATATTAATGATGATTACACAATAATTTTATTGTATAGTAGGGAATTGTACAACATACAGAAACAGTTTTCTCAGCATCTACTTATCACAACCACTTGAAATTTTATATGTGACCTAGCCATTTGGTCTTTTTATTGCCAATACCAATTTCAGGTCTGTCGCATATCTACTTCCTGTTGACAGACAGTCAATTTTCAACATTAGTGGTCAAAGGATAACATTTTTCGTTACAGTTTTCTCAGCAACTACTTATCACACTTGAAATTTTATATGTGACCTAGCCATGTGGTCCTATATCACTAGTACTGATTTATATGGGACCTAGCCATGTGGTCCTATATCACTAGTACTGATTTATATAGGACCTAGCCATGTGGTCCTATATCACTAGTACTGATTTATATGTGACCTAGCCATGTGGTCCTATATCACTAGTACTGATTTTATATGGGACCTAGCCATGTGGTCCTATATCACTAGTACTGATTTATATGGGACCTAGCCATGTGGTCCTATATCACTAGTACTGATTTATATGGGACCTAGCCATGTGGTCCTATATCACTAGTACTGATTTATATAGGACCTAGCCATGTGGTCCTATATCACTAGTACTGATTTATATGTGACCTAGCCATGTGGTCCTATATTACTAGTACTGATTTAAGGTCTGTTGGTTATCTACTTCCTGTTTACCGACTTACCAACTTAGTCATCATAAAGAGAATAGCAAGGGTATACTGAGTGAGCAGTAGCTCACAGGTTCCTTCTTCAATTGTTCAGCTTTTTGCTACAGTTGAAAAAATGTTTTTCTGATATATATGTTACATTACCACCAAATCATATATCTTTGATATTATTAAGGTATCACCATGGAATAACAATAAGTCTTTATATTTCCAGACATCAAAAGAGAGGAGATCTGGTGAAGAGAGAGAATGATTTAAAGAGTTCTAATGCCTATGATGAAGAACATTTCAGCAATCCTGCAGCATATGATAACAAAATGTATGACTTTTCAAGAGAGGGGTCCTTTAGGAAAAATAAAACTGATTTATAACAGATAGAAATATTTTATTACAATCTTTTTTCCTAAACTTCTGGTATCCATGACCTCATTTCTATTCATTTCATGTGTTATAAAGACTCGCCATTATTTTGAATTAATAATTAAATCGTATATAATATTTTCTATAGTATTGTATTGTTTGATTGTTGCCAAGTAATGATGTTTGATATTAAATACTTGCCCCGATGATAAAATTGCACAAGGTTGACATGTTTCTCAAACCTGTATATTTTTTAATATTGTAATTGGAGTTTAATATTAAATAATTATTGGACAGCGTATTCAGTCATCCCTTATAACCCTACCTTTATTTAGAATCTCAAAACATGAAATATGGGATTGATCACCTATACGAAAATATAGGTTTTGGGTTACAGTTAATATGTATTAAATTAAATATTATTTGTACAAAGCAAAGTTATAATAATTTACAGAAGCAGTGAATTTTCACTAACATCCATGTACTATTGACTGATATTCCATGAAGAAGTTGTGATGTTTTATATTTTTAATTTTAAAAGATTTGTACAGTGCTTTTGTATCTTGTATAATAAAATTATTTTTGAACAGCTCAGTGTTATTACTGAATTAGTTTACATGTTGTGAAAAATAATACCATGTGCACCCCTGAAGTTGCTGTTAAAACAATAACAACAATAAAATAACTTTTTAGCTCACCGAAATCAACTTACTTTGCTTGTAGTCACCCATATATATATATATGTTGACATTTAAATCTTATCCGAAGCCAATGGTCACCTGCGCATGCCAGGTTTAAAAATTGACCAACAAGAAATACATCAAATTTAACATTTTTTATACAAGTTCTAACGAGTTAAAACAACCCAAAATTTTCATTTATGGTGATGGGTAGTTTTATATGTATGTAAATATGGTCACCTGCGTATAAGTCACTCATATATAAGTTGAAGCCACTGCTCACCTGTTTTTAACAATTGACCAACAGGAAATAAAGCAAAATTCACAATTTTTATACAAGTTCTAGCGAGTTGAAACAACCCATAATGTTCAATTATGGTGATGGGTAGTTTTACTGGAATGTAAATATGCGCACCTGCAAAGTTTCAAGGATCATGAAGAAAAAATAAAAAGTTGGCTACAAAATATTCGTTGTTGGCTTGAATGGGATTTTATGCCACTTTTAGCTGTTTTTCAGCTTTATTACAGCATCCAGTTTTTATACCCCCGCTCTACAGAGTCGGGGGTATATAGTGGTCCTCATGTCCGTCCGTCCGTCCGTTCGTCTGTCCACATTTGGTTTCCGGATGATAATTCAAAAAGTTTACATTCGATTTGAATGAAACTTTGGGATATTGTTATATATCAGGTTGGTAAGAAGCCTATCGATTTTGGTGGAAATCCGTCAAATTTCAAGGTCACAGTCCATGAAAAACGTTAGAAATTTTAACAAAAAAGTTGTTTCCAGACAATAACTCAAAAAGTTTACATCCGATTTGAATGAAACTTTGGGATATTGTCATATATCAGGTTGGTAAGAAGCCTATCGATTTTGGGGGAAATGTGTCAAATTTCAAGGTCACAGTCCACGAAAAACGTTAGAAATTTTAACATAAAAGTTGTTTCCGGACAATAACTCAAAAAGTTTGCATCCGATGTAAAAAATGCAATGCATCCCAAATTGAAGATGAAATGCACTTTTTTATTCACTGTCCTTCTTATAGAACTTATAGAACAGAACTGATTCAAAAGGTCAATAGTACCTTGAAAAACTTTAAAGTTTTAAATGAAAATAATATAATTAATATTCTAAATAGCAACTCTAAAATAATACTGAAAGCAGTAATTGACTATATAAATAAATGTCAGGAATCTAGTTAATCCACCATACTATCATCCATTTTTTTTTGTTTTTTTTTTTTGTTTTTTTTATATATATATATAAATATTATTACAAGTATTACAAATTGTAACTAATGCCTGCGAATGCTTGACACTGTCGCCCCAAGTTTACACATATATCTGGTTATAGTCAGTAGTCTATGAGTTTATTATAATATTAGTTTAATATTCATATATATCTATGTACTATGTGTATTGTTTGTGTTATAACCATTTACTGTAAATGTGTTACAACAAATAAATATTTCGTATTTCGTATTTCGTATTATTATATATCAGGTTGGTAAAAAGCCTTTTGATTTTGGGAGAAATTCATCAAATTTCAAGGTCGCAGTCCACGAAAAACGTTAGAAATTTTTACAAAAAAGTTGTTTCCGGATGACAACTCAAAAAGTTTGCATGTGATTTGAATGAAACTTTGGGATATTGTTATATATCAGGTTGGTAAGAAGCCTATCGATTTTGGGGGAAATCTGTCAAATTTCAAGGTCACAGTCCACGAAAAATGTTAGAAATTTTTACAAAAAGTTGTTTCCGGAAAATAACTCAAAAAGTTTTCATCCGATTTTAATGAAACTGTAAAATATTCTTATATATTTTGTTGGTAAGAAGCCTATTGATTTTGGTGGAATTCCATCCAATTTCAAGGTCACAATCCACGAAAAACGTTAGAAATTTTCACAAAAGCGGGGGTATCAGCGATCGCTAGATCGACTTTTGTCTAGTTATTGGTGAGGAATCATTAGTACCCTGTGAAAACCCCAGAGTTTCATCAGTCATACTCAATCCTTGTCATTTAAGTTGAGAGTCTTTCCTAACCTGCCCAACTCAAACTCACATCCATAGTGTTGACCAATAGTACTTATTTTATAAACCCCTTGCCACTGAGGCCCTACACAAGAAATATATCATTGCTATGCATTTGCTGAAAATAAGTGAATTTGGGGAAATCAACAAAAACTTGTATATTCATTTATAACATTTCATTTTGCATCCTAGCACATTGTATTGTTTTTATTATTATACCCCCGCTCGACAGAGTCGGGGGTATATAGTGGTCCTCATGTCCGTCCGTCCGTTCGTCCGTCCACATTTGGTTTCCGGATGATAATTCAAAAAGTTTACATCCGATTTAAATGAAACTTTGGGATATTGTTATATATCAGGTTGGTAAGAAGCCTATCGATTTTGGGGGAAATCCGTCAAATTTCAAGGTCACAGTCCACGAAAAACGTTAGAAATTTTAACAAAAAAGTTGTTTCCGGACAATAACTCAAAAAGTTTACATCCGATTTGAATGAAACTTTGGGATATTGTCATATATCAGGTTGGTAAGAAGCCTATCGATTTTGGGGGAAATCCGTAAAATTTCAAGGTCACAGTCCACGAAAAACGTTAGAAATTTTAACATAAAAGTTGTTTCTGGACAATAACTCAAAAAGTATGCATCCGCTTTGAATGAAACTTTGGGATATTGTTATATATCAGGTTGGTAAGAAGCCTATCGATTTTGGGGGAAATCCGTCAAATTTCAAGGTCGCAGTCCACGAAAAACGTTAGAAATTTTAACAAAAAAGTTGTTTCCGGACAATAACTCAAAAAGTTTACATCCGATTTGACTGAAACTTTGGGATATTGTCATATATCAGGTTGGTAAGAAGCTTATCGATTTTGGGGGAAATCCGTCAAATTTCAAGGTCACAGTCCATGAAAAACGTTAGAAATTTTTACATAAAAGTTGTTTCCGGACAATAACTCAAAAAGTTTGCATCCGCTTTGAATGAAACTTTGGGATATTGTTATATATCAGGTTGGTAAGAAGCCTATCAATTTTGGGGGAAATCCGTCAAATTTCAAGGTCACAGTCCACGAAAAACGTTAGAAATTTTAACAAAAAAGTTGTTTCCGGACAATAACTCAAAAAGTTTACATCCGATTTGAATGAAACTTTGGGATATTGTCATATATCAGGTTGGTAAGAAGCCTATCGATTTTGGGGGAAATCCGTTAAATTTCAAGGTCACAGTCCATGAAAAACGTTAGAAATTTTTACATAAAAGTTGTTTCCGGACAATAACTCAAAAAGTTTGCATCCGCTTTGAATGAAACTTTGGGATATTGTTATATATCAGGTTGGTAAGAAGCCTATCGATTTCGGGGGAAATCCGTCAAATTTCAAGGTCACAGTCCACGAAAAACGTTAGAAATTTTAACAAAAAAGTTGTTTCCGGACAATAACTCAACAAGTTTACATCCGATTTGAATGAAACTTTGGGATATTGTCATATATCAGGTTGGTAAGAAGCCTATCGATTTTGGGGGAAATCCGTCAAATTTCAAGGTCACAGTCTACGAAAAACGTTAGAAATTTTAACATAAAAGTTGTTTCCGGACAACAACTCAAAAAGTTTGCATCCGATTTGAATGAATCTTTGGGATATTGTTATATATCAGGTTGGTAAAAAGCCTTTTGATTTTGGGGGAAATCCATCAAATTTCAAGGTCGCAGTCCACGAAAAACGTTAGAAATTGTCACAAAAGCGGGGGTATCAGCGATCGCTAGATCGACTTTGTCTAGTTTGGATAAATGTAATGCTGAAGAACAACACTTTATCGCTATTTTGCAGTATTTTCCTTTGATCTTTGTGTGCGATATTATTCCATCTCACTCTACTAGCATGAGATGGGCCCATCTCAGCTCCCTGCCAAGACGTCGTTAGTAAACGCTGTGAGGTCTCAATGTTACAAAACAGCGATAAACAGATTATTTACATTTAATGAAACTCGATGCATTTTCTCGTCATCTCATCTCGGGGCTATCGCCCTTTGATGAGATATGGACAAGAAAAGACATCTCATTTCAAAAAACGTAAATAATCTGTAAGTACTATGTTAATAATATGTTTCACTGGATCACAACTTTTGGTGGCAACTGGTCCGCTGGTAGGGTTCCTAGTGCTCAACCAACAGATCAGCTCAGGCTGGGTGGTGGATAGGGGAGGATATCTTATATTGGGGAGGGGGGTGTCTTGTCATAATATGAAAAGCCTGTCAGCATACCATTGTGGGTGAGATGTGCTACTTGCACAATAAAGACCCCTTTTATAGATTTCAAAAAAAGAGCAGGCTCCTGGTCACTGCTACACAAGGTTAAATTATTTGTACCTACCCAATATTTACATACTTTTAAGGTGGCAGTCAAAATTTTATTTTTTGTTGACCCATCCTGTTTCCCCCTTAATTAAACCCCCCGCAAACTTGTTTGGGGGGTATATTGGAATCACCCTGTCTGTCTGTCCGTCTGTCCACATCAGTTGTAAGCGCTTCTCCTCCTAAACCACTTGACAGATTTTGATGAAACTTTACATGAAGGAAGTACACCATATGTAGATGTGCACGAAGAATTTTTGTTGCTGTCGGATATTATTCAGGGGAGATAATTGGAATTGAAGCGAAGCAGGGGGTATCCCTTTGTGAGTGTGCTCACAGTCCACACTTGTTTATTCTACATTTACTTGTTCTAGTCCTGGATATAGCTGATATATTGATTGCTAGATATTAAGCAAACAATCGATTACCTTTGTGTCGAGGAGTGATGTAGCAAAGAGGACTAAGAATACCTACACATTTATGAAGTCTACAGGATACATTTAGCTAGACATTCACTGATAAAAGATAGAAGTACTGTTGGGTTTCATTTAAATAATTTATTTGAACAAAGCGATTTAGTAAAATTGTTCAAACATTGTTTTTTTTTATTCTACACTAGACTGTTATTTATTCACAAAAATGTTGACAGATGACATCATGAAAGTAGTTCTGTCTTTAATACATGTATCATACAGATACATGTTTGATACATTTTGCTACCTGATAATCTTACTCCAATAATTCTATAGAGTACATACTTAACATAAGATAAAAAAAATACATTCACAGACTTGATCTGCCTCTTGGCCAGACCTCGAGGAATTCACCCCTCCCTTAGAAATACAAAAAAAGCCGGGGTTTTCAAACTACGGTTAACTGTCATTAAATACCAATTGCTATAATAGTGAATTTAATTTATTAAATTTGAGTTTATACATTTAAATCTTAATAGATCTAAGTGGACCTTATACATGTGCATGTGTCAGGTGGGTGACCTTTAACCTTGCATAATTATCTTATGATTAACCAATGAAATGAAGTTTCCGGTTAGTTGGCGTTTGATGCAGATGCAGGCAGCATACTTTTGTTGAAGTCAAATTATTCCTAAATCGTCTAAATCGTCGTTAATCGTTCGTAAATTCTTTGTTGCATCGTTTGCGACTCAAAATTGTTAGAGTTTTTTATGCAAGGTTACTTGTTGCATCAAATTATATTTCCGATTTGGTTGTGAATCTATTGAATTTCAGAGGACTTATTTCACGCTAGATTTCATCAGCACGTGTAAAGGTAAATTGGAAATACGTTTTGCACATTACCTACTTCTCGTTAGATTTCATCAGCACTTAGTAATGAAACTGGAAATATACGTTAGATGAAGCGATAAACTGTTATCTTAAGTGGACTTTTGGTTTATGACAATCGTGGCACAAAATACAAGGCAATGGGTCCTGTACGTAATAAAAGAGTTGCTTACGACCCAGAATTACTGGAAAATTGGACAATTTTGCGATTAAAGGAGGAATTAACTGCTCTGAACATTCATTTCCCTTCCAATGCACGAAGGATGCATTTGGTAAGACTTTTAAGGGATGCTAGATCCCGCGCCGTACCTCAGGGTATGCAGAGTATAGGATCTTAAACCGGTCATACTAAACGCAGAGAACTGCAGAGAAGTGCAGAGAAGTAATAAAAAAAATGATTTATTCGATTAAATAAAGGTTTATTATATATATATATGTTATATAGTGTAGAAATGAACATAAATAAGACCATTTTTTTTACATAATATATCATTTAGTGGCCAATTTCGAGCAGTTTGACGATTGTCTACATAGGATATAATACATAGAATAATGGCCTACAATGGAGAGAAGTACAAGAGAAACATAGATAATGGTTTATTTTCATAAATAAATATATATATATTAAGTTAGTGTATACAAAATTTAATATTTTTAACCTTTAATGAACTTTGAATTTATAATATTTCATATAATAATGATAATAATTGTTCCCAATGTTCGATGTAAATTCAATATGGCGACTAAAAAACTGAGCTGTAAAATCCGGGTGGTGTTGGGGTGGATCGGTTTCAAGTACGGTGCGTAATTAAAGGTGTCATAAATGTATTCCGTTATACATAGAAAAAACCCTTATAATGAAAGACAATAAAAGAACAATTAGAACAAGTTTTATTTTACAAAATGTATCAAAAATTGAATTAATTAAACGATTTACAAAATAATGCAAGTTTTATCTGTACAACAATAGTTGAAGGAGTTCGTCGCTGTCTGCCAAATCTCTTACAGTGGCACCCCCTAATCCAGCAACATGTAGGTCTATTTGGTCAAAGTTTAAAAGGTAATGATCCTGAAGTCGTCTTATAAAGCTATGGCCAATAATAGCAAGAGTCATTGTTTCGTGTACAGAAATTGACAAATATGAAAGAAACTGATTTACAATTGACTATTTAAATACATGTTAAGCTTTGAACAGTAGCGAACTCAATACAGGGAAGATTTCTTTTATCTTGTAATTATTAAACAATTTTTGTTTAATCAGGGAAAGTGGTGTTAATTGGATTGTGATGTCTTACTTAAATAATCAAGCGCGTGTCAACAACAATCTATTTAACATCAATTACTAGACTCTAATTAGTGTAATATCACTGTAATATCAAGGTGGATCAATCGACCGTTGCATTTATTGAAAACATCGTGTCAAGATATTTGAGCAGAACTCGGCATAATTTAATTTTCCCAAAATTACAGTTTAGCTTGGGCAGTTCAATTTTAAAAACAAAAACAATTAAATTTTAAGTCAAATATGTTATAATTTGTAATTTTAGTTCATTATTTTCAAACCAATTAATTTACATAATGTTTTAAAGAATAAAGATGTAAATTAATGTTTTAATTTATTGTGTTTAGCCTGCAAGACAGGAGAATCACAGACAATACTGAATGTTTAACTACTTAAACTGAATACTCACATATCAGTCATAAATTTTGGGGTCACTTAAAAATATATATAATAAATTACGAAAACACAAAAATTTTCAAATAAAATGGGGGGGTCACAATAATTTAGTTTAAAGAATTAATGGGCCCACCTCCACATAGTTCATAGCCTTGACGTGGCATGGGGGCTCTTCCATTATACATTGTATATTTTATTCATTGTACATGTATATAATGGTTGTCCAATATGAACTGTCAATCCGGAATTTAACCGGTAATCGTGGTGTAATTATATGCACATTTGTTTACACAATGTACGAGAATGTACACTTGGTTTACTTACTATGAAATCACTCTTTATTATGGTCTTAATAACAATTCTTTCACAGAAAAGTGTTCTTTGTGATAAAATTGTTCCAAATCATACTTATTACATAATAAATATCATGTGTGATACATTATACAGTTACTTCTCTCTACTGCCAGCCATTACAACCTATGTAAACATCGTCGAACTGCTCGAAATTGTCCATTCACAGACGAATTATATAGAAATAAGGTTGTATTTTTCTCAATTTTGATAAATTTATACAAAATATAACAAATATATATATAATAAACCTTTATTTAATCGAATAAATCATTTTTTTTATTACTTCTCTGCACTTCTCTGCAGTTCTCTGCGTTTAGTAGGACCCTCTACGTCACACGAAGATGCAAGTGCGCGATCCCATGATGCAACATCAAATGTAAACAATCATGGCCGACAGCAGTCAGAATCAGAGAAGGCTCTAACTGATATAGTATCCAGACTAGCGAACACAGTGCAATCCCTGCAGCAGAATGTGATAGCTTTAACAAATAAAGTTAATACGATATCCAGTTCTGCACTTTCCTCGGCCACTGTCAATAGTGCGGTACAAGTTCGATCTGGTAATACATTTGCAGAAGACGTCGACACTGCACAAAATTTTACGCTAGATACCGGATACAAGGCTTTCAATTCTCCATCGGCAGCGGCTGGAAGTGAGGAACAAGCACGTCAGAGTATGTTCGTCCGTACGCCAAGGGGATATTCGGCAGAATCCCTGCCGTTTGTGGAAACAGTTTCGCCACAGTTGCGAAAAAACATAGTTGCAGGTAGGGACATTAACTTGGCTGCTTTGCTTATTCCGTACTATGCAGGGTCGGGCGTTATTGAAAGCTTTGATGCCGAAGGAGTTAAATCAGTGAAACCTGATCCCCGTACAAATAGGGCACTGTCTCTGGGTGAATTTATTCAAGCTTTCGGTATTTATAAAAACATAATGTGTACTGCATTTCCGCGTAGGAGACAAGAGTTAGATCTATATGAAAGGGATATTGTTGAAATGGCTACCAGATATCAGGGAAACGGCTTCTACGAATATCATAAGAAATTCTCATTAGATGCAGCAGCTCACTTACGTTACAACAACATCGTAGTTGATTGGTCTATAAGAAATAATACTTTATTCTGTAACATTTTTGCTAATTCTAAACCAAATGCATGTTCTGGTTGCGGGAGTACCTTTCATGGTTCAGAATTTTGCAATCAAAGATCACAGAACAGTTATCGTAAAGAGACCAGTGATACATATGGAAGAGAAAGGGTATTATATTTCGGAAAGGAGATTTGTAACAATTTTAATGGAACAAGAGGTTGTACGGTGTTGAGATGCAGAAATATGCACGTCTGTTTAAATTGTAAGGGAGATCATGCCAGATCAAACTGTCCATCAAATTCAAAAAACGATCTTATGGGGTCCCAGAAGTTAGGGGCCCAGATAAAAAAGATATAAGTTCTATTAAAGGAGTGGATGTGAAAACACCGATTAATGTCAACAAGTTAGAGTACGAACTCAATAATTTTCCAGACATTGAGTGCAAAAATTATCTTCTGTCTGGGCTGCGATCAGGTTTTCACACAGGAATTAGGATGTTCCCCACTAATTCAATTGAATGTAAAAACTTAAGATCCGCTGTTGCTAATCCTCAGTGCGTTTCCGAGCTAGTTCAGTGTGAGGTCAACAAAGGGTACTTATATGGCCCTTTTTCTAATATCCCATTTTCTACTTATAGAGTCAATCCTATCGGTTTAGCAGAAAGCAAGTATAGTAAAAAACAACGTCTCATTGTTGACATGTCTGCTCCTCATAATGATGAAGGAAACCCTAGTTTAAATGATCTAATTGACAAGGACCAATATTCTCTTCAATATGTCAAAATTGACGATGCTATAAATACTATAAAGTTGTTAGGAAAAGGGGCGTGGCTTATTAAGACTGACATTACAGATGCTTTTAAAATCATGCCTTTAGCCCCAGATATGTGGCCTTACCACTGTATAAAATGGGAAAATGGTTATTATTTCTTTACTCGTCTCGTTTTTGGTAGTAGATCCAGCCCCAAGATTTTTGACATTTTATCTAATACCGTCTGTTGGATAGCTAAGAATAACTACAATATTAAGCATATTTTACATCTCTTAGATGATTTTTTGGTGATAGTAGAACCAAACGAGGACGCCGAAAGTGTGAAAAATACTTTTTTAGGGATTTTTAACTCGCTAAACATTCCACTTTCTGATAAAAAAACCATGGGACCCGTGACAGTCTTGGAATATTTGGGTCTTATTTTAGATTCTGAAAAAATGGAGGTTCGATTACCGGTCGAAAAAGTTAGACGTATACAAGAGTTAATTGTTCAATTCATCAATAAAAAATCCTGTACCAAGAGGGAATTGTTGAGTATTCTGGGCCATCTTAATTTTGCTATGAGAGTCATTCCTCCGGGACGTTCCTTCGTATCCTATTTAATCAAGTTGTCAACTACAGTATCAAAGTTGAATCATCATGTGCATCTTTCTAGTTCTTGCAAGGCGGATTTATTAATGTGGTCAATATTTTTACAAGAGTGGAATGGTGTGTCGTTTTTTATGGATGATCATATTACACCTGCGTCAGATTTGGAGCTATTTACAGATGCTACTGCTTCTTCATATGCAGGATTTTTTAAAAATAAGTGGTTTCAGGGTTATTTCCCGTCCTCTATACTTCAAGGAGAACAAATTTCCATGGCTTTTTGTGAATTATATCCCATCGTCATGGCATGTGTGCTGTGGGGCCATCAGTGGTGTCGTCTTCGCATAGTTTTTAATTGTGATAACTTATCTACAGTGGAAATAATTAATAAAGGAAGATCTAAAATTCTTAGCATTATGAAACTTATGCGTAAATTGACATATCACTCAGCTCTTTATAATTACACGGTATATGCTAAACACATCCCAGGATCAAAAAATAGTATAGCTGATGCTCTCTCTCGCTTCCAGATGTCAAGATTTCGAAAGATGGCCCCAGCAGCGGATGCTCATCCTACACCATGCCTATCACCTGTTATGATTATGATGTAACTAAAGAACAAGTTCAAGAACTGTGGAAAGCATCGATTAGTAAAAACACCACTAAGGTGTACCAAACTGCTATTAATTGTTTTCTTAGATTCTTAAGTCTTAGTCGTTTAATTAAAGACTGTTTAGATGCAGGTTCATTTAGTATTTATCCACATGTTTCTGAAGAGCATATCATGTATTTTGTTGCTTACTGTAAAAATGTATTAAAAATCAAACATGATACAATTCAATTATATTTAGCAGGCATTAGATATCATTACTTGTGTTATAATCGTTATGACCCTCTGGCATCCCAGACAGCTTTGCCATATGTATTAAAAGGGGTGAAAAAATTGCAGAGTAATCAGCCAAAAAGAAAGATGCCTGTAACTTCATTAGTACTTCATAAAATGTGTAATTTGTTAAAACAAGGTTGTTTCTCTCCTTTTATAGATTGTATGCTACAATGTGCATTCAACTTAGCGTTTTTTGGATTTCTACGGTGTGGTGAATTTACCATAAAAGATAAAGACACACCAGGGGTCAACATTGTAACTTTAAATGATATTTCTTTTTGTCCATTGTCAAAGTATTTTTGTCTCAATTTAAAGACCTCCAAATGTGATCCATTTAACAAAGGTGTAGAGGTAAAAATTTTCGAAAACTGTAGATTTAACCCTGTTCAGACTATGACTTCATACAAAGGCTTACGAGTCAAACAGGGAGCTTTGGCACAGTCGCCTTTATTTATTGAAAGTGAATTTGACTCCTCCCCTTTATCACGTTTTACTTTTATCAAGTACCTGCGAGATGTTCTTAGTCGTTTGGGCTATGAGGACAGCCAGTTTTCGGGTCACTCATTTCGAATTGGGGCTGCAACTTCAGCTGCAGCTTCAGGGGTAGAAGACCATATTATTAAAGCATTGGGTAGATGGTCATCAGATTGCTATACAAGATATATCAGATTAGACCAGAAGATTATGGAGTTAGCACTTAATGATATGTCTGAGTTTTAAGTAATCTAAATTTTTTTTTCCTACCTCTAATTACAGGTACATGTAGCTCATTCAGTCTATTGTAGGTTTATAAAATTTAGTTTTGATAGAAAACGTGTGTGTATAGTTTATTTTGTTTATATCTTTTGCTATTCTTGTTAAGTTTAATCACTGTTTTCATTCTTGGGGGCTTCACTCATACATTTAGGATGTATTCATTCATTGTGGCCATCATAATTTATCTTGAACCATATACATTTGTACAAGACAGCATAACCTCCTTTACAACTAAATATTAAATAAACACAATTTACATTTAACTGTAAGATTTATTTTGTTTTTGTTTTTAAAGAAATGAATTACAAAAGATTTGTTACATGATGTTTAACATCCAGCAAGAAGTATTCAGAGTGAAACTTTAACCACTCATTAAGTGATCTTAAATGGAAATGGGGGCCTGGGTGGCCGCGTTGTTAAGGTAGTTCGTCTGCTATTGATCATGTGGTCTGTCAACCTGTCAACACTGAGGTTGCAGGTTGGAGTCTCACTGCTGGCAGGCAGTACTGGACTTCAATCTTAACTGACTTGATTTGACAGTTTTCCTACCGAAGGTCAGGGGTGCTCTCCTGGTACTCCGGCTTCCTCCCCCAATAAAAAATGGATGCCACGATATAGCTAAAAAATTGCTGAAAGTGGCATTAAACACCTTTCAAAAAAACAAACAATCAAATGGGAATAGCACAGCTCAATGAGCTAGAAATTTTAGCCTTACAGGTGACCATCTGCTTTTGCCTCATGTAGTAAGAGTAAGAGTAACATTTTTTACATATGAGTTTTTCCATATTGTCCAAAACATCAGACTTATCATCCTCATCAGAATGACATCCAGCACAACTACTGTCTAAGGGGTTTTATTCTGCAGACACAGGATGTCTGGTCCTTCTCTAATTCATGGCTGCCAAGTTTTTGTAACAGCTAGACACATTTATACACCTGGACATGACATAAAGTGGACCCAGTTATTAAATCATAGAGAACTAAAGTGTAAAATTTTAAATTATGTGAACAGTATAAATCATATCTAAAAACAATAAAATAAATATTTGTAAATGTAAGCTCTGATAAACTATAGATATCACAGATTTCATTGAAATCAAACATACATATATTTATGTCAAGGTATAAATACCGGTAAGTACTACAATGATTAAATTAATAAAAGTACATTGTATATTGGAAGAAAATATTGCCATAAATGATTAATACATTTGTTTTGAGTTAAAAATTTAGAAGTCCATGTTTAAAAATACTTATTGTCTTGATGAGATGACATTATGAATTCTTGAATCTTCCCAAATAACTGATTGCTACAAGACAAATAAATATTAAAATGCATGTTTTTATCTCATTTTGAATGACTGCACAAAATATCAATTTTGTCAAAACATTTTAAATTGTACACATATCGACAACTGGCTCCTCTGGTTTGGTAAAACCATCACCAAATCCTACTGTCTCGACAAGTTCTGGTTCGTTATTACACATTGGACATAACAAGTTTCTGACCTTTGAGGATCTCATCCAAATGATCATGTTATAACGCTCGCCTGAGGTTATAGGCTTGGCTCCATGCATGTGTTGGCCTCTGTGTAAAAGTCCTATGTATTTCTGATGTGCATAATGTTTAAAAGTTGTTTCTGTAGTTTTTTCTGTTCTCATATCTCCAAAATAAAGATCACCTCCTGAGAAATCTTTACCCAGGGCAATGTTTATCGTGACCTCTGCATTGTCATAATGAAAATTAAGGTCAAGGTCTTCACCAATCTTGTACTTGACAACAAAAGCTTTATGGGAGTCGAGTTCATCACCACCACATTCAGGATATATATGAGCTGTAATTGGCTGAAGGTACTTCTCTCTGAATGGAGTTATAAGATGTTCATCAAAGCCCATTTCATTCAGAAGATGCTGAAGTAAAAGAAGGAACTGATTATAAACTACACAAATTATCTTTCTTTTAAATATTTATTTCAGAGTACATGCACTCATAAAAGAGGAAGTCTGTTCTGGACATTTTTAATAAAAATATAATGTTCATTAGTCCCTTATGCCATTAGATGGTCTGAATTGAAAAGCCAATTGATATTGCAACAACATTTAACAATTTCTTTACCTCTTGTGTTCAAAACGTCTGAGATCATAGTAAATTACCACAAACTCCTAATTTCTGTAAATTAACCCAATTTGTTCACAAAAGGTTACCTGCAAGTAAAAAATTCACACTACCACCTATAAGAATGGATGAACTTTATAAAAATACCACCAAGCTGGATATAAACAAGTCTTCTGGTACTGACAATATTGGACCAAAAATCTTGAAAATTAGTGCCCCTGCTATTGTTTCCTCACTAACATACATTTTTAACACATGATTGACACAGGAATATTTCCAAGTGTCCTTAAAAATGCTAAAGTGTCACCTATCTTTAAATATGGTGAAAAACTTCAAGCCACAAATTACAGACCAATATCTGTTCTGCCTACCATCTCAAAATTAATAGAAAGACATGTCTCAACAAATTTGTACCAGTACTTATCAAACTATAAACTTTTGCATCCTGCACAATCAGGTTTTAGACCAAAGAATTCTTGCCAAACAGCTCTTGTAAATGTCAAAGACAAGTGGTTACAAGAAATGAACAATGGTAATATAAACATTGCAGTTCTTCTAGATTTAAAGAAGGCTTTTGATGTTGTTGACCATGACATTTTATGCAAAAAACTTGCACTCTATGGGTGTGATAACAATGTCATTGCTTTCTTTAATTCTTACTTAAATGAAAGAACAATAAGTACAAATTGGAAATACTCGATCTAATAAGCTACCTATTAAATTTGGTGTTCCTCAATGTTCCATACTGGGTCCACTTTTGTTTATTTTGTATATAAATGATTTACCATTAAACATAAAGAACTGTCAAACTAACATGTATGCTGATGACTCCACAATTCACTGTTCTGGTGACAACATTCAAGTATTGCAAACTAAAGTTCAGGAAGACTTGCTTGAAGTTAAAAATTGGTGTGAAAGTAACAACATGTTTATAAATTGTAATAAAACCAAATATATGATTATTGGAACCAGACAAAAGACCTCTTCTTCTGATAAAGACCTTATTCTAAAATTAAATTCTGAAGTTTTACAAAACTCCTGCTGTGAAAAACTGTTTGGAATCAAAATTCACTCCAATCTAAACTGGAATAGTCAAATTGACCAAATATGTTCAATAATTTCATCTTGCAATTATCTTCTCTCAAAAATAAAAAAGTTTTTAAATCTGGAATCCAGAAAAATGTTTTACACTGGATACATCCTCCCCATACTTGATTATTGTTGTATACTTTGGGGTAGTTGTAGCAAAGATGGACTAAATCGAATTCTTAATTTGCAAAAAAGAGTAATAAGATTCATACTAGATACAGACCCTCTTTCACCAACCGAACCTCTCTTCAAAAATCTTGGCTGGATGAAAATTGATGAAAGAATTAAATACCATAAAATTTTGCAAGTTTATAAGTGCCTAAATAATGAAGCCCCAGAATATTTAATAAATAAATGTAGTTACATCTCTGAAAATAATCCATTAAGAATTGCTGCAAATGGTAATCTACAGATCCCAAAACCAAAAGAGGACTTGTGAAAGAAATCATTCAGTTATTCTGGGTCTCAGTTGTGGAACAGTTTACCCAACTTTATATGTAATGCCCAAAATGTACACAACTTTAAAGAAAAACTTAAAGACCACATTCTTGGACATATTTGAGATTAATACAAGTTTTGGTCAATATTATACCAATATACTGCATTTTTACTATTGTTGTTAATGAATGAGTTTATATTCTGTATAATATGTAATTTGTACTGTTTGATGAATGTATACCATGTTTTATATAATCTACCTACATATAACTTCAATGAGGGCCTCAGGGAAGATTATTTATATAACTAACTGTGTTACCCTCTATAAATAAAGTATTATTATTATTATTAAATTGTTTTAATAGGCACTCAGTGACAAATTTAAAGTTTATACTTAAGGTCTTCAATATAAATGTAATAGTTTTAAATATTAACACAGATATGTGTAATAAGGCAGGATACAGGATATCTATTAAAACCTTGGACCTGGTCCTTGCTTGTTCCAAAGTTTCTGCATGGAAGCAACAGATAAATATACCATATGTTTATACTGATGCAAATTTTTTTCATGTAAATGTGCTTTTACCAGATAACTGAAGTGTTCTGATGATTTATTACACCCTCAAGTAATGACTGCATATCATAATGGACAAAAAAGGAGGGAGAAGGCTGTAATAATCAGGTGTCACAAGCAAGACTATCCAGGTAAACCACAACAGATGAGTTCCTGTGTTGAAATTAACATCTTAATAGCTACATAAATCTTACTGGGGGGGGGGGGGGGGGGCATACAAACCTGTTAATGTTTTAAAATTTTATATATTTGACATTCTAACATTTAGCCCCTTTTAGTTGAGACCATCTTGGATTTAGGACTGTAGTCAAACGTTATAAACCAGTTTGTGTTTTGGATGAAAATAGTCCATGGTCCATTTAGTTATTAACTATTTTGTGTTTTAGGTGAAAATAGTCCATGGTTTAACATGGATTGTGTAATGTTAATGAATAGTAGACTGGTAAAAAGTAAGGGAAAATACTATACATAATAAAACTAATACTATAAACATATAATCCATAACTAAATTAATGCAAAGCTCTCCAAGCTCTAGTAGTAATGACAAAAATATTAATACAAACATGCATTACCCCATAATTATTCATGGTATTAGGTCTTCCTTTTGGACAATCACAAGCTTCAAAATGCTCTAGTTCTTCCATCAGGAGTTTACAGAACTCCTCAGTAAACACTGGTAATGTGTAACATTTCTCTGCTGTAAAATAGGAGAATTAATTAAGAATACATACTTATCTTAATCACAAACGTAGGTCTGAAGAATGCAATTTCTAAGCAGCAATCTATAGAAAGTATTATTTTTTTCATATAAATACTTCCTATGAAACCAAATATGTAAATTGCAATGACATTAATTACTATAATTACATTGTATAAAACTTATTTGTCCAAAATATTAATACTAGTTTTTTGGAGGTTAATGAGGAAAGGATGAAATGATATCTAGGCTGTTACAATAAAACATAGAATGGTACCAGGTGAAGGCACTGTAAATTGACGCTATAGGTGTGTTTTGCATTTTTGCTATTAAAAGAACATGTTTGCTACGTGAACAATGAATAAAAAATTAATAGAACAGACGGATGCTTTCCTTAAACTTTCCAAGAATCAAATTTAGGGATTATAAAAACAATGTCATACCTTGACTGGTAACATTTCAATATATCATGCCAAGTAAAAGGTCATGGTATAATTGATGAATTTACCTGGTCCCTCTTTGATCTTTCTGATGACATCCGCCTGGGTCGTATCAGATTTCTTACAAAACTTCACAAGGGAGATAAATTCTGGGGATAAAAACTCTTCCTAAAAAAAAAAAAAAATGAGAAGATAATACAAAATATAACAAGGGTATTAACTATGTCAAAAATCATGTGATTAAAACAAAATTCAAATTTTATCTGTAACTCATGATGGTTGACTAGCATACTAAATATCAGCTTGATGTCTGCAAGCATGTAGAAAAAAGTAAGGAACTTGTGTGTGTAGGTAAAAATAAAACTGTCACTTTGCTACAACTTCCAACTTGGTTAAAGTGCAGCATATCCTATAATGAAAAACCAAGTTGGAAGTTTTATTTTTTAACTGAGCCACACATGAGTAGCTGCAATTTAAATATTCAGCTATTACTGATGAAGAGCTTTATAAAAACAGATTAAAGAATTTTTAAACAGCTGTTATCTGTTTTTAAAATTGATTGACCTATAGGTAGTGCAGTAAAAACAAAATTCAATAAATTTTGGGTAGCTAACCAGAAAGGATTGAACATGTTTAAGACCAGTTCAATTTTTTAGCTACCATGCAGTGACCAATTATTTCTTGACAAACCAAAGAATCTTCTGTAATTGGGTGCATGTCAAAACGCCCCCAACCAAAACGCCCCCATTTTCCAAAACGCCCCCACCAAAACGCCCCCGTTTTCCGCTAATACAAATTCAAATAAATATAAATAAGGATTGTTTTCAATTGCTGGTTAGAATATTAGATATAGACGACTTTGGGTAGGTTTACGCCAAGTTCTGCGTAAACCCACCAAAAGTCGTCTATATCCAATAATCTAACCAACAATTGAAAACAATTCTTATATTTTGACGTCAATACTATGAAAAGAAATAACAAAAACAATATGCGATAGTAAGTTAGGTTATACGAAATGGACAATGTTGCTCAACTGTCGAATATTTAATATATTTGTTAATATATTATACATTATATTAGTAAATATCAGGT
This sequence comes from Limnoperna fortunei, assembly GCA_944474755.1. Classification (NCBI taxonomy): domain Eukaryota; kingdom Metazoa; phylum Mollusca; class Bivalvia; order Mytilida; family Modiolidae; genus Limnoperna; species Limnoperna fortunei. The sequence continues at coordinate 93,659,929 of OX104111.1, forward strand.
TCCGAGATGAATGAAACATCTTCTTAATGTAATTTAAACAAGCATTCAAGCTTGTATTATGTAACCTCAAAGTAGTATTGTTTATATTACTGTTCCGTGATTCCTTATGAAGAACAATGATTGCTCATCAATTAATCAGGTATTTCATTGCTTTGATGATGATGATTAACACAACGGTATGCATCTATAAAATAATGTATGCATAACAGATTGTGTTTTACTCAAGCCATACTAGAATACAAATAAGACAATAACAGAGTAGATTCTTAAAACAATAGAAATGTTATTAAAACTTTGGAGGTTTGGAATATCTGTAAGACATTTTTTTATAGGTTAAATCAAAAGTATTCCAATTAAAATCAATAATTATGATCGAAAACATGATGATATAAGACAGTCCGTTTTCACTTCTATATCTAAAATCACGGATTCTTCGTGTACTATATGTGAACGCTCTGTTCCGACTCGAACACACGCTGAAATATTCTCTTACTGTTATAAATGTATATATTTTTTTGTATTAAATGCTATACATGTCTATTCTCTTACTGACTATTAACACATTCGGAAATGCTTGCACATAATAATTTGAACTGTACATTCTTTGTAAGTAGATATTCTTATCCTCAATAAAAATATTCAATTTATCTTAGTGTTTTTCTTTTTAATTTGCATTTTTTTAATTGGGGCGTTTTGGAAAATGGGGGTGTTTTGGTGGGGGCGTTTTGGAAAATGGGGGCGTTTTGGTAGGGGGCGTTTTGGCAATGGGGCGTTTTGACTCGAATTCCTGTAATTACACGGAGAATTAAAACTATAAATTATAGGTTAAGATTCAAGTACATCCTTTTTTGAAATACCTGGAAGGTGAAACATCCGAGTTGTAATAAAAACTACAATTAAAAGTGGGGGTAGATGGCAACCTATCTACCCCAGCCAAAAATAGAATGAAAAAAAGACTTGAGGTGACTGGTATGTTGATGAACTTTCTCACACACTACTTATTGTTTATAACAAGCTTCCAATTCTCAACAGCTACAGTATTGACAATTTCATCTAAATATTTAAGTTGTATTTTTTGGTGGGTTTAAACTTGTTTACAGATATAGAATATTAAATATCCCAAACTTGAAATATAGATATACCTTTAGAATGTAGAGTTGTGGATGTTTCTGAACATATCTCTGGTGTATAATATGTCTTCTTTCTATGTTATCTTCACCAAGTTTTTGCCTTCTTTGAATTTCTTTGTTGATCTGCAAAATTTGTTCAATAGTATTACAAAACATTTTATACATAATATAGGTTTTGTCTTATAGTTCAAAAAGAAAGTATAACTGATACAGGAAAACTGAAGCAAACCTGAGCTCTTATGTCAGCATCAAAAACTAACAAACTCTCCATGGAGTGGAAGTTGTATGACAACACCTTACAGGAGTTATTGTCTTTTAATTATCAAAATTGTTGATTTTTTTGATTTTTTATCCATGTAAACTATTTTTAATACAAAATTAATCAGCTCATCAAGATCTAAAAAAAATGATTTTGGTGAATATGTGTTACATGACTCCATATAGGATATATATCACTTAAAACAACAAAATTAAAGAATTGTTGGAAAATTCCTTATAGAAAAGAAAAGTTAGAAAAATTAAAGAACTGCTCTTTAATTGGTTTCAGGTTTTTTTTTGCAAGCTGCATGCTTTTTTAATGCATGAATTACCTCATTACAAACATCATCAAATTGTTGATCTGTAACACATCCTCTATTTCTCAATATCTGAAAATTAAAACACATGATTAAAGAAAGCAGCTGCAGGGTTCCAATGTCTCCCACTTAGCAAATATTTCCATATTAATATTAATAAAATGTTTATACATTCGAAATCAGTCATCAGGTGTATGATTAGTTTAATGCACTGTAATATTCTTTCATAACTGTTGTCATTATGTCATTGTGAATAATCGACTATAAATAAAGCTTATTTTATTTGTAAAATTATCAGATCTGTTCACGACTGTTGTTATTATAAATTGTTCATTGGGCCTGTGACTGTGTCATTATTAACGGGTCAATACAATTATTATTATTTTCATTTCCATAAAATTATTTAAAATAAGTCTTACAGGCCTATTTTCTAATACTCAATTGACACATCTCTTATGTAAACCTTTAATGTAAATTTCATAAAAAATCCTGCAATAAACGAGGGAGGCTCTGTTCAGTGTATAATTTGAAGAATGGAGTATGCATGGTTGTTATTAGATGACTCAAAGCCATACTTGTGAAAATTCCTTTAAAAACTGTTGCTTCGTTCGATACACTACGTGGATCTTGTATTTCTTTATGAAGAAATTGTGCGTATAGAAGCAATTGCAGACGAAAAATGTTTTCATTTTGTGGTGTTTATTTTGGACGTCTTGTGACTTTTCTTTCATTCTTAACATAAGTCTAGAGAACTATCTATTAGAAACAATATGTCTGCGCCCATTAATTGAAACATGTCAAAAAGTGATACTGAATCTCTGCCACAAATTCTTAAATCGCCAGAAAAAAATTTACAAATTCCAGATGAAATATGGATGGTGTGAACATCATAATTAATATTTATTGCGTTTTACCCTTTCTAGGGAACAATGCTGAATATTACTGATACTTGAGTTTGACATTGCAATGGTCTGCAGGGTCAAATAAAATCAAATCAAAGCATTAGGGCCATGAAATTTACTTTTTATAATTTGTTAATAAATAAAATTAAAAATCTGTTATAACAAATTAATAATCTCATATGTATGTCTATGTAAAAAGCTCACTATATTTAGAGCTTATGTTATTGCATAATTACGGAAGCCTTTTAGGGCCGTACAATTTACTTTTTATAAATGTTATAACAGATTATTAATTTGATATAACAGATTATTAATTTGTTATTGTAACATGCTAAGGGGTGCGTACCCGAGTTAACCACGGGATCTGAGGTTGATCTTATAACTTGCAGCGTTTTCATATAAATCTTGACTCTTTGAGTTCTTTAAATTATATCACTCTTCTAGCTCTGAACTCTTAGCTCTTCTAGCTCTATAATAGCTCTACTAGCTCCTTAACTCTCTCTGTGCTTAGCTTCAATGTATTAGTTTGACGCTTTCGTCTCTTTAATACTTGGAGCCAAAGCTCTTGGTTTCTTATAGAAAGACCAAGTGATCTTGATTGATACGGATATCAAAAGACCCTGACTGACTGAAAACGGCTGCTTATATACAGTACGCCCAGAGTGTATGGTCACTCAAACACTCTACACAGTGTAGAGTGTTTCACGGTGTTGCACCGAAAATTTTGAGTGTAGACACTCAAAATCACCCACAAATTATCTCTACCCCAAATTGCAAAAATTAATTGTTTATTCAATTTGATGTTAGTCACTCTTGCATTACCAACAGCCTCGATGTAGCTATAAGACTGGTAAAGTCATGTCAATACGAGGAACTTAAAAATTTTTAATAATTTTCGTAAATAAATTGGAACTTGCACTAAGAACAACTTGATATACGGTAATAAAAGAAAAAGACAATATACAGTCCTTAGTTCAAGTAACAACAAACGGTATACAATTGATCATGTGTTTTGTCCTTATTATTTCATATACACTATATCAATTTGTTTTTTTGTCGGCAATACACAAATGTTAACGTCTTCTCTGGACAAGTTGCACGTGACATAAATTAATACACAACTGTTTATCCACGTGGTCAGCAGAAAGTAATCGAGGTCAAATATACATTTACATCTTTCTTTAATGTACCAAAGCCATGAAATAAAAATAGAAGCTTCATTTAAAAAAACATTATCCCTATACACATTAAAAATGTCAATTTTTTTTACACCAAAATTGACCCATATTAGAGATAAAAATAGATGGATTTGGTTTATGTGCCAAGTAACTATTACCGGTATAACGATGATTGTTGTTTTTATCGTTTTGATTTCATTATTTTTTCACTGAAATAATATGCAAATTTAGTTTTGTTTGTCCAACATATTGACAATAGGCATACACTTAAAATATTTTTCTCCATACTCTAGACTAAAGCCACGTGTAACATGTACATAAATACACAACTGACCTGACAAACCGCGTGCTTTGCATGAAGTATCATTCGGGATAAAAACTTTACATTTAACTTCAGTATTACAGAAATGAAAAGTAAGTTCTGTTTGAAAAAAATTCTTATTCATGTTAAATAGTTTTGAAAATACGATACTGACCAAAATAGAAATAAATAAAAATAGGTTTCCATGCATGCACACTATTGCATAAATTCGCGAAGTGAAAGAAGCTGAACTGTGAGTTGTACACCGCTCACTCTCAGACTTCCAGGATTGCAATAAATCAAATTGTTAACGTTGTTGAAACCAATAAAGACGCTAATTATTTACAATTGATTTTTAAATATAGATAGACATATAGATAAAGACAGACAAGTTATTTCTGCATGCGCAAAACAAAAGAAAAATCGTGAAGTTCCAAGATTAAACACATTTTAATTTTGTAGTAATAAGAAAAGCAAGACATTAGTTGGTTCTTTGCTTGCAATAAACAATTGAAACAATATATTTTCTACACCCTGAAAATCCAAAAAACACAGTTTCACACAGTGTTACACCCGAAAGTCGGTACATCAAGGGCATTAACTTTAAGGTGGTGATGGTTAACAACACTCTGAAACACTGTGATTCTCAGAGAAAATTTCGGTGATACACCGTGTAACACCGAGAAATTTCTCTTATTTGAGTGTTTGAGTGACCACACACTCTGGGCGTACTGTACTACCAGGGGATTAGCCTATTCCATTTTTGGACGATACCACCTTTCACCATTGCTAAGATACAAGGGTTGTCAGCTTACCTTGGAAGAGTTTATTATTTGTGGATGAGTCCATTTCAATGTTTCCCTAGCAATTAGGGGTGTATATGATTATCGCTTTGTAAACCCTTTTTTATACATTATTGTTTGATGTTTTATGTGAATATTCGTCAAGATTAATTGACATCTATCATGTTCTAATGTAGTAAAAAATACTCAGCAATAGATTTTCGTCACATTATAACAGATTATTAAATTGATATAACAGATCATTAATTTGATATGACAGATTATTAATTTGATATAATAGATTATTAATTTTATATATTTTATATATTAACAAATTATAAAAAGTAAATTTCATGGCCCTAAAAGGCTTCCAAAAAGCACTACATTTTAGAGGGGAGCACATGGATCAAAAGAGAAAGAAAAATTAAGCATACCAACTTTAAATAAATATTACTTAACTTGATAAGCAAGGCACTAATCTAGTACAGCACATGCTAAATACAAGTATTACAGTGGCATGTGCTACCATTCCATGTGTTTAGTAATTTTGAAAACTGATTTTTATTCTCTTATTATTCCAACAAATAATTTTGGTTATTTAAAATAAACTCTGAAGCTGTATACTCACATTAATCTGACATATAAATATATATAGCTGGGCTTACCCGGATTAATTTCTACTTTACTGAAGTTGGACGGTTTAAAATAAACACATGCATAATTTAAGTTCCAATGGTTTTCTTCTTGAATGATTCTATAGTTTCTCTGGTTTTCTTTTAGAGCTGCAGCTTTTTATATTTTATATATTTTTTTAAACCCGTACATATATTTTTAATGGACATTGGCGCTTATTCATAATTAAGTATATGAAAAATACACTTGGCTAATGAAACATTATCAAAATTAAACATTTAATCCTTAATTTTCAGCTAAGATCATGTGGTATTTACAAGGAAGAACATAGGACCTGTACTGGTAGGTACATGTAGCATTTATATCAGAATTATCTCCCATTAAAGGTAGTTAGTTTATTTAAAATTTTGAAACCTTAGTGGGATATTCCCCAGCTGTAACATGCAGATTTAAATGTTAAAAATGGACTAATTGTGCAGCTGTTTTGGGCACATACAATTCTTTCCATGAAGATTCAACAACCAATTAGTGACCAGTAAATATTATACTACAAAATATATAATACACATGTCAGCATTCACAGACAAACAGTTATGTAGAACTGTTACAAACTGGTCCTAAATTAGTCTTTTTGTCAGTTGTTTTAGTCGTATTGTACACTGATGGACAGTGTTTAGTGATTATATATATATATTATTTATTGACCTGATAGGAAAGCTACAATTGTTATATTATTAATCCCAAAATTTTAGATACGCATAATTTTTTACATTTCTATATACAGTAATGTGCTGTATGGACTGTGCAATACAGTCTTGCAAATTTACCATTTTTGCCTACATTTGCATGCAACCTCAAAAAAATACAAATGTAGCAAGCAACAAATAAGTCTTATCATATTAGTTTAAATATACTAGCTATATAGATTAATAATATTATAAAGCACTCATCATGTTATCTGGTGTTTATATCAGTGGTTCGAATCTTATTATCTTGGATATTAATTTTGTGACTTACTGCAGACAGGCTGTGATAGCATTATAAAATTCATTACAGCATACTGATTGTTTTGCAACTTGCATATAGACAAGTGAAAGCTTCCGTCACATACAAAACTTGTTATACTGTAAACTAATGGCAGGGTACGGGATAGATAATAAAGAATATCACATTTTTCTTTGCTAGATAAAAGTGGTAGGAAACATCAGAAGTTTACATTAGGTTATGAATTCGATTGTTCAAAATGGTTAGAAGATTATGAAAATTGTGAAAAGTTCTACAGGGAAGAAGATATAGAGGCAGTTGTAAGTATGAAAAATTAACAAATGGGATCTTTTCACTTAAAGGACAGATTACTGTCTCTTGAAAAAGAAAAGGAAAGTAGTTCATGTATTATAGTAATGATTAAAAAAGGGTCCTTCACACCTTTTTTTTTACCTCATTATTGATTAATGCTATAGTAAATGTCACATTTTCATTATCCAAAATTATATGAATTTTACTGTATTTGTAGCATGTGATCAAAGACATCAATTAGGTTTCTTATTATCCTTTCAAATTAATCCATAATAATAACTAAATATTGCAATCAAATTTATAAATTTTATTAAGAAATTAATGATAAAAAAAATCATGGTTCTTAAGCACTAAGTGAGTACAACAGACTGTAATGTAATTAAAAACGATACACAGGTCAACTAAAATAACAGAATGTTTTTAAAGAAATGAAATGTAACCACATAAATCTTTAATAAGATCAAAAGAAATTTAAATGTCACGCTTTTTAAGATATATGTAAAAGTAAAACTGATTGATCCTTTCCCAGTAAATTTTGTTTAAATGCCCACAACTTGGCAAAAGAAAGGGAAATATATAACAACACTGAAAGGACTAGACGACTTTGTATTTCATGCAATAATAGTGATATGAGGACGAGTTCCATTTTTTCTCAATTTGTCTTCTTTATACAAATGAAAGAAATAACCTTATTGAAAAACTTAAAAATGTAATTAAACATTAGTTTTTCATCCAAATTGTTCAATGAAACTTTATTTCTACTTAACAACAGGTCTCAAGCTGTTTTAAAGCTAATTACAAAATTCATAAAAGAATTTTGGCAACTAAGAATTTCTAATATAATATATTTTTACCACTGTCACAACAGGGCCCGGTTTCATAAAACATCTCAAATTTGAGGATTTCCTCAACTCATCCTCAACTCAAATATTGACCAATCAGATTGCTGGAAAATTCAAATTTGAGGAAAAACTCAAGGATTTGAGGAAAATCTCAATTTGAGAAGTTTTATGAAACTAAGGCCAGGTACATGGTAATGACATTGTATCTCTATATATAGGTAACATGTAGCTCATTATCACTTTCTTTTTTTTAATTATAATGTTAATATTTTCTTCTGTTTATGACTAAGTGCTAGACCCATTAAATGTAAATGTGTTTATGCAAATAAATATTGTCTATTGTCTATAATGTCTTTCTTATTATCTGCTGATGCTCACATGTCATAACTTGTCAAATCTTTTATATTAGTATCTCACTAGTGCTTCATATATTTAATGGTAATATTCATAAATATAGTTGTTTGAAAGTGTCTGTGTAATGAGTTATTTTTCTTTTTTAGAAAAAAGTAATAGAAAATGAAAAAGCTAGGCGAAAAGAAAGAATACAAAATTCACTAAAAAATGACATTTGGCAGTTAAGAGATGAACCACCTTCTGATTGGAACAAGCCTTTACCAGATTGTTTGGAAAAGGAAACCTTTTTGAAAAAAGCAGACATTTTGATGAATCCCGAGCAGGACTTTGAAAGTAGAGACAAAACATGTACAATATTGTGATACAAATTGTACATGTATACATGTTATACAGGATTTACAATTTTTTAATCATTAAGAATTTGTTTATAATTATTTATAATAAACATTCATCATGAGTTTTTGAGTTCTTTGCCACATTTATAACAGATTAACAAGATTGTTACCCCCTAATTTAATAATACACAAATTAACTGTTCAAATATTTGATTTGTTTGTTGGTTTTACTTAGGGCTATTCCAGAAAAAATATACCCCCGAGGCAGGACACTGTCGATAAAATAATGTGTAGGTTGTGGAAAAAATTGCATATTGAAATTTGTTGGGTGGGGTCTCAAAAAAATAAAATAATTTGATATAGTTAAATTGTAGGTGGGGGGGGGGGGTTAAATTTTAATTTAAATCTATTGGTGGTACCTCTTAATTTCAAGTGCGTTCTTCCCCAGGACATTTTTTTCTGGAATAGCCTTTCACTTCACTTTGAACAATTTTCAACCATATTATAATATCCAGTTTTATTGAGGGGGAAGCTGAGTTCCCTGTACAACCAAGTAGCTTCTGCAAAACAATTCATGTCAAATAAGGTTTATAAATTCAGGCCTTACTTGTAACTGTTATGGTTGGTTGGTGATCAACAGGAGATTACTAACTACCTAAACCATGTGTCCACACAGCCACTGATCATCACCCCCCATCCCTAATACTTGAGACCAAATCACCATAGAAATTTTGTTGGTTTAGAATATAAAGTGTTTATTAAAATGTGAATTGTGTAGTTATGCTTACATAAACTATATGCAAGTCTGCAAGTGCAAGTAACAATAAACAAGAATCATCTCCTGTATGACTATTCTTATTAGAATTTATTTTCTAAGAGTTTCGTGTTTTCCTAATCCTCGTGCAGTTCTAATATACAGTTTTGCACAGACATTCTTAATTTCATGACAATGATCTAAAAAATTCTTATGAACTGTTTGATAGACTGTGAAATTACAAACTGCCAGTACATTTGGAGAACAATATGGTAAAGAATTTATATTTTTCTTCATATTAATGTTCTTGGTGGTGGGTGGGATCATATAGTCACTGCTTGGCCGTCCTATGCATCCATCTGTGGAGTCGTCCATCCTTCTATATGTCATAAACTTGTCTGAAGTATATTTCCAACTTGAATGTTAGATAGATCATGATAAGTAGGATTGCCATACTCAATCCCATAACTCTACCTATGTTAACTTGCTGAGTTATCTTCCATGTTCTATTTTTCTTGTCCAGAAAATAACTTAAAACCTGTTGGTTGGATTCACTTCAAACTTGGTATGAAGGTACCTTGTGATGAATAGAAATGTTGTTTCTTTTTGTTGCTGTGTATTATTTACTTAAAAAGTTCATTTAAAATTCAAAACCCAATATATCACAATATTTCAAGAAAAATAGCGTGGAAACCAACCAAACAACAAAAGCCCAAAGTCAAGGAATGATTACAAATTAGGATTTAGAAAAACATAAACAAAAACCAAAAAGACCAAAGTGGGTAACCCGAACCATGAAAACCATCGGTATACTCGGGTGCCGACGATGAGTAATTAGTGCCTAATTATGCACCTTCAAGTTACTCAAGTTACTAGGAAAAAGTCAAATCCAGGAATAGGAAAGACTACAAATGTCAGATTGTATTTGAGGACTGGATTTCCTATAACGATCAATAAAAATATGATGAGGGCCATGAAACTGCTGAAGAGATAATATCAATCTCGCTACAACAAAATTACATGGTATCACAATAAATGATTTTTTTTTTATTTTCTATCCCTAGAAAAAGTTAAAATGTACTGTACAGCTTCTTTATTATTAATGGTGTACATCTGGTATCATCTTTTAGTGACCACGTTTGTATTAATATGGTAGGATTTCTCTCCAAAATAGTCTCGCATTTATATCGGTAAACAAAGTTATACCTTAATTACAGTAACAATGAAATCTCTAAACCAAAAGCTATGTAAATAGCAATAATACTTAGTCACACTGGTGGAAATTAAACCTGTCAAAACTGTACATAAAAACCTTATATTTGTGTATTTCAGTTAGAAATTTCCATCAAAGGATTTTGTTTAGGCATGATAACTGTCTGTGATTCCCTGCATATTATACAATTAATGGTCTTTTAATAAAGTAAAATCCATAATTATTAAAATCAAGAAAGGGTTATTTTGCCAAGATACGCAAGACCAAGGAAAAATATTTCTTTCGAGATTTAATCATTTAGATATTATCTGAAGTCGATTAAAGGCATCAGTTTCTGAAGGAAGTTCTTTGCGGTGTAGATTTAACTGATCAGCACCAAGGACAACAACTCTGTTTACTACACATTCAAAATTTGCTTCTAATTGGCTTTTTTGCAGAAAAGGACTCTAATGGGAAAAAATGAAAAATACATGATATGATAAAAATAGCTATCTTACCATTTAATCAGAGAAGACTTAGCTTATGATGGATGAAAGTATTAGGGACTTAAATACAGAACACCAAATCACAAAGCATGAACAAAAAACATTACTTTTTAAGTATTACCGACTTAAAAACAGAACACCAAATCACCAAGCATTAAAAAAAAAAACATTACTTTTTAAGTTTACTTAAAAACAGAACACCAATCACCAAATGTTCACAGAAAACATTACTTGTTAAGTGTTAGGGACTTAAATACAGAACACCAAATAAACTAGACAAAGTCGATCTAGCAATCACATATCCCGCTTTTGTACAAATTTATAACGCTTTTAGTGGACTGTAACCTTGAAATTTGATGGATTTCCCCCAAAATCGAAAGGCTTATTACCAACCTGATATATAACAATATCCCAAAGTTTCATTCAAATCACATGCAAACTTTTTGAGTTGTCATCCGGAAACAACTTTTTTGTACAAATTACTAACGTTTTTCGTGGACTGCGACCTTGAAATAAGACGTATTTCCCCCAAAATCAATAGTCTTTTTATCAACCTGATATATAACAATATCCCAAAGTTTCAGTCAAATCGGATGCAAACTTTTTGAGTTATTGTCCGGAAACAACTTTTTTGTTAAAATTTCTAACGTTTTTCGTGGACTGTGACCTTGAAATTTGACGGATTTCCCCCAAAAGCGATAGGCTTCTTACCAACCTGATATATAACAATATCCGAAAGTTTCATTCAAATCTGATGTAAACTTTTTGAATTATCATCCGGAAACCAAATATGGACGGACGGACATGAGGACCACTATATACCCCCGACTCTGTCGACCGGGGGTATAAAAATCTTCACAGAAAACATTACTTCTTAAGTATTAGGGACTTAAAAACAGAACACTAAATCAACAAGTGTTCACATTAAAAATTACTTGTTACGTATTAGGGACTTAAAAACAGAACACCAAATCACCAAGCGTTCTCAAAAAACATTACTTGTTAAGTATTAGGGACTTAAATACAGAACACCAAATCACAAAGCGTTCTCAAAAAACATTACTTGTTAAGTAGTATATCAGTTTATTGAAAAGGATTGATGTCTTATGAGAGATTTTAAATCCTAGACAGGATTACTGCATCCTATGTTTCATGTTATGATGAACAATTAAAATAAAGTTTTGTTTGTTTGTTTGACTGGTGTTTAAAGCCACTTTCAGCAATTTTTCAGGTATCAGGGCATCTAATTTTTATTGGTGGAGGAAGCTGAAATACCCAGAGAAACCTCCAACCTTCCCTAAGAAAACTGACAATCTGTGTCAATTAAGATTGGAGTCGAGCAAACCCCTGCTCTGAGACTCAAACCTGCAACATCAGTGTTGACAGACACATGATCAATAGTAGTCTACATTAACCACTCTTCCACTTAGGCCCACTTAAGATACAGCACACATTGAGTAAATGCACTTATGCTTAATACATTAAGCTATTTATACCCCACAAACTTGTTTGGGGGTATATAGGAATCACCCTGTCTGTCTGTCCAAATCCCTTGTAAGCGCTTCTCCTCCTAAACCGCTTCACAGATTTTTATGAAACTTTACATGGAATAAGTACATCATATGTAGATGTGCATGAAGAATTTTCATCGCTGTCAGATATTATTAAGGGGAGATAATTGGACTTAGACATTTTAAATATAGTATTGAGTGGGAGACCTCGTAAGCGCAACTCCTCCTAAACCGCTTCACAGATTTTGATGAAACTTTACATGTTTGTTGTTGTTTTTGTTTGATGGTGTTTAACGCCACTTTCAGCAATTTTTCAGCTATATCATGGCGTCCAGTTTTTATTGGGGGAGGAAGCCGGAGTACCCGGAGAAAACCCCCGACCTGCGGTAGGAAAACTGGCAATCCTTGTCAATTAAGATTGGCGTCGAGTACTCCCTGCCTGCAGTGAGAATCTAAGGGGAGATAATTGGACTTTAAAGCGAAGCGGGGGTATTGCTTTGTGAGCGTGCTCACAGTCCACACTTGTTTCTTTAAATACATGTTAGGATCATGGATATCAAACAAAAAGAAATGTCTAAAAATTGCTACATCTTTATTTTGTAATAACCATCATTAAAATATCAATAACACATGTAGTGTTCAATAAGTTACACCTTGTGCGAAACAATGAATCCACAGATGTGGGATCACATGGTTTGTAGAATAAAAGAAATAAACTTATGAACGGAGTTTCTTTAATCTAAAGATGAATGTTATTTATGCTCAAACAGTTAGCATCACATGATAAATAGATGAAATTCACCAATTTGGAAAACAAAAATAAATTAACCACGATTGCTTTATTTTAAGTGAAACAAAATTGCAGTTAACACTAGGAAATCAATTTTAGCCACTACCTTGCAAAATGAAAATCATGGAGCATTTCTTAATATATGTTTGTACACAAAAAGGCTCAAGGCACTTCTAATTGATCTAATCAACTAGATGTCAACCATCATCTACCAGCTATTCAAAAGGCCCGGTTATTTTTCTTATGGTTATCAATTTCTGAAATTCGACTTTTTATTACACATGTACATGTAGTAAAGAGATCATATTACTAGTTTTTAATTTTCCTTAATTCTATGGCAAATAACAAATATACTGTACAAATATAAATAAATGGGACTTTAATAAAAATCGAGTATGTACAATAAAAATAGAAGATCTATGTAAACACTACATATAACTATGTAACAAATAACAGTACTATTTCTTAACAAGTGCAGTGAACACAGACAGTGACTAGAACACAGAAATCTCACTCATAAAAAAGTTAGGATAAACATGAACTTAATTATTTAAATTTGTTAACAAATAATTACTGAAGCATTGAATACAAAGACACTTATTTTAAACTTCAAAATCATTTGCAATATGTATTATTTTCCACTTGTGAACTACATAACTTTATGAAAAAGTCAAAAACCAAAATAAAAATGGCAAAAGTCTCAAATGGCCATATTGCAATGCAAGTACCTTAATAAATGGTGAATGGTTAATTTGTTGGAAGAAGATTTGTGTATGTGTTAACAAATGTAGAAACCATTATGTGTTTTATGGGGCTGCTTTGTACGTCTATCTTGGACAATATCTGGATGTTCTGGCACACATCGCTAACCGTGCGGTTATGGACATGTTCCAGACTGGAAATAGTTTATTCAGTGATCGGTTTCTTTGGGATTAAAAGAAAACTCTTTGAATCTTCTTACAATCTCTAGCATATTTATGGGAAATAAAACATCACAAGTCCTCAAAAACTAGCCACAATCGATGCACTTGTACACCTTTAATATGTTGAAAGCCATCTTATTATGTCCCTGTTCTGTCTGCACTAAGGCTGAAATCTGCACTGGTAGAACATGTCCTGAACACTGTTCCGTTTCACTTGATTCCTGTCCGGAATGTTCTGGTTGTGCAGAACAGCAATTCATGCAGCCCGAAAGTGTGCTATAAATGATATTGTTCCATTGTCTAGAAAAATGGAAGAACATTCCTTGAACAATTTAATAATAGTAGGTGCTCAACTTATATATTTATGCAATTTTTCTGTGTTTGCAATTCGAAATGAAACAACTTGTTTCAGACTGAAACATCAGACCATGATGTAAAATATATAGTACAGGAATATTTTTCACAATAGTTCATCAAATGAACTTTAGATCATATTACATTAAGAGTCAACAAGCCAAAATAATTTAATTTGCCATTTTTCCATCAATGTACATGATCAGTAACTTCCAATGCCCTTATAATAATATTGTCATTTTCCAACATGACTTTTTTTTATGTATTTAACTTCAAAATAGTAGTGCAAAAAGATTTACATAATTTGAGCATCATCTGTAATGTTTAATAACAGGAATATACAGATGAAAAAAAAGACCACTATGAAATACCTGTTCATGCCAAAAAGCAAATATAGCTTACAAACAAAGTACAGCCAACATTATAATTACTTTTAAATTTAAACATTACCATCTGAAATCTAAAATAAAGTTAAAAAATACATGTATATGCCCTAAATGACTTAGTGTAACTATAATACTATAAATACTTCAAAAAAATTATATAGTTATGTAATATTATTTTAATTTTGTATATCAAAATGTATATGCAATACAAAACTTAGTGATAATTATTCTGAATATTCTCTCTCACAAAATATCAACGTGTAAAATAATATTCTTCTTAAAACAATATTCAACAAGGTTTAGTATTTGTCTTGAACTAATATCAACCACTGTTCATATAATATGCCTCTGGTTTGTTAAAACACAAAAATTACTTAATAACAAAACAATGATCTGAAATATACTTGCTCCTGTATACTATAATTGCATTCTCATAGTGTGTGTTTCACTTGCAAAGTTTAGACTACACAAGGAATTCTTCTAAAACAATAACTATCAAGAATATAAAAAATTTGAAACTTAAAGGAATGATATATCCTTGGTGGTCATTCAATAGAAATGGACTGCAAAAGGATCCAGCTTGCACAAATGTCCATTATAACATGTACTTAGTAATCAGTTTATTCTGTGTTTTTACAAAATACAAGAAATAATAAAAGATTTAAACTGCTAGACTAGAAAGAACTATTAAAGCTTTTAAAACTAATTTCACAAAAAACACCAATCTTTAGACTTACGAATTTTATACCACACTCAAGTACTTATGTTCATTCAATTTACCTGCATTAAGAATTATCACAGTAATAAGTTTTACCACACAAAATAACGTAATACAACATCTATATGGCACTTGTTTGTAGAAAAAACAGTATATGGTGGCAAGACTTGGAATTATAGTTCAAGCAAAAAATCAACTTTTATCTACCACCAAATTATGTTATAATTAAATATAGTCTGAGATTCCATAATTTTATAAGTGACAGCTTAACATGAGATTCAGCTTCTTGTCAAACAAGCATATAATTATGTTGTGGAATGTTTTGATGTTTCAAATATGCCTCTTCTAAAAAATGGTTCAAAGTCACACAGTATCTGTTTATCAAGATACAGATTTTCAGATGGATGTAGTGGACAGCCTCGAGTTCTCATAAAAATAGACACTGCATTCTTTAAGTATACCTATAAATAAATTAAATGAGTTTAGGATTTTATTTAATTATATTTTAACCAGTTATGCATAATATATTCAAATTGATTGCAAACATGTTTCATGTTAATGCTGGTCCAGCACCATCTTCCCTAGCCAAGTGTTACGATCCAGTCCCCCTCTCTTCAGAAATGAGGGGGGCTGGATCATAACACTTGGCTTGAGAAGTTGGTCCAGCACAAAGCCTGTTTCTCAATAACTTTCTTACACATGCACATGTTCATATTCTAGCCATGATATACCAAACACTTCAACAAGATCCATATACTCTTAATTTCTCCATTCTTCAGCCATTTATTTGTGTGAATCAGGAGAACATATCCTGAATTTGTTCTTTGTTTATTTTTAAAAGAGTAAACGTTGAAAGTTTTCAGCTAAATATGTTTTATGATGTCAAGTTTTTATTGGGGGGGGGGGGGTGGGGGGGGAGAGGTTTGGAGATGAAGTACCTAGACCCCCATAAACCAAGACCTGACATGTTATAAAATAGGCTATTAATGGTTATAGAAAACAGAGATCTATATAATGACACGAATCATCACCTAAATTTAAGCCCAGCTACCAACTACATATAAAGCTAGAGACAAAATTTCAGTATTGTATCATTTGTCACTGCTGAGAAAAATTAGACTAAAAATGGTTACAGACTGAACATTGACTAAGTTGGGAAACAGGAAGTAAGAGTTGGAGAGGATTGGAAATAAATACCACAATACGGCATGATCATAGAAAGCTTTAGACAAAATTTCAGTATTGTATCACTTACCATTCACACGAAAAATGGTAATGAACTGATGCTCAGACTAACACACACAGACTGAAAATAGTATACACCTATGAGGAGCTGGGTGTAACAGATTGTGTTTTATAAAGATAATTTTCACCACAAGAAAGTATTAACAACAAACCTCTAACTGTTTCTGTCTCTCTATGGCAACTTTTTCTGACTTACTAAACAACTTTCTGGATGGAAATATAAGGCCACCAATCTTAAAAAGAACATAAAAAAGAAGAAGTAGAAGAAAAAACTGTTTAAACAAATTACATGCTTCAGTACAATCAAACTACTGTGTCATAATTAAATTTTATTTTTTGTTTGTTTGAATTCAGCTTCTGTAAATCTGGTTATTTTGGTTATAGTTTTACTTTGGTTTATTTGGTGCTTTTAGCAAAATTAAACACATCAAAATAAAGTATGGTCCAACATTTTACAGGAGAAAATAGCATACCTATAAAACAATATTATAAGGTTAATAGCTTAAAATACTGGTACATGTAATACAAAACTGGATGCAACTGGAATTTACTGGTATTCGTTTTTATGTATATTATCTTGTTATCTTATAAATTTGTTATGAAAACACAATGTATGAATTTCTATTCACACATAACTATGTCCATCTTACTATTTGCTAATTAGATGCTGTTTTTGATAATACATGTAAAAGTAAAACCTTCATTGTCATTTAATTAAGATGTACTGCCAAAATATAAAAAGGATTAAAGTTAAATCCAGGCTCATTATTTAATGACATTTGTTTTGTACAATATGTGTAGTAATTACATAATGAAATAAAACTAAAATAACACGTTTTAGCCTCATGGCTGGATCCTTAAGCTGTTACATATCACCCCTCGCAAATTATATACCAATATATATAAACACATAATAACCTTGATCATTACTAGAATTTAAGAGAGCAACTTTTTTTAATTTTCCCTCTCAAACGAGGTGCAAAAATTTGGATGAAACACCAAAATTTTACATACCAAAATAAAACACATGGTTATATGAAGAGAAAAACACATAAATATCCCTACACCAAAATAACATAATTTACTGTATTTTTGAGCAATATTGAGGCATCCAATTTTTGATTAAGAAAACCCTGACTTAAGGTAGGAAAATCAGCAGTTCTTTTAAATTAAGATTGGAGTCGAGCACAACCTGCTCATAGTGAAACTTGAACCCACATCATCTGTATAGACAGGCACATGATCAATAGTAGATGACTAACTACCCTGACCACATGGCCAGGATGAAGGCACTTTATTAATTTTGAAAAATAATAGTACAGAAAGTATAAAAAAACCATAAAAAACCTGATCATATGCACTTATTTTTGAACAAATTTAAGTTCAACAATCTTTCTAGACATGCTTTCTGTCTCAATTAATCTACGATGTTACCTCAACATATTTTTTCTTCCAGTCTTGATGTAGTGTCCTAAATCTGCTATATCTTCTAAAAATATTCCACTTATCATCACCTATCATAATCTGTTGAAAAAGAAAATACTTATAAAGAAGTAAAAAAAAACATATTCAGACATAAAAAAAAATGTTAAAAAACGTGAGTAAAACTTTTTAAGTCCTGTACATGTTTTAAAACATTTAAGTCTATAGGAATTTGAAAAGGTTGCGTTATGGAGTTTCCAGTTTCTACATGTTTTTAGTAAAAGAGTAAGTAAGCTGTTATGGACAAAATAAATAATAAAAACTTTGCTTTAAGCAACCAGAAAAATGTTAGAAATACAATAGTCTCCTCTCCTGAAAGGCCAATCACTCCAAAGACATCCTTTTTATCAGTCCAGATTTCTAACACATTGAGATAGTAAACTACTTGATAGAGGCCACTCATTTTGTAAAGCCAGTTTTTCAATGCAGATGGGATGGACTTCTTTATAATTATTTACCTGAACTTCAAACTCATAATGGGCATCAGATCCATAGCCCTGGAATCTGTATGAAGGAATAGTGATACTGATGGCAGGAATGTCTCCTTGTCTACTGGACAAAGATATGTTTGATCCACTCTAGGGGAAAAAAACACAATTAACAAAATAAATTATGGAGAAATAAGCTGTATTTTAAATGCACACACAACTAATGTAGATATGAATGGGGTTTAATGCCACCTTCAGGTATACAGTTTTTATTGTGGAAGAAAACCAGAGTTTCAGTGATAATTTTGATCAAATGATATATACTGCTGCAGTGCTCACCACTCTTCTGCCGGTTGTGAGATGTGCTCACCATAATCTAGCTTGGTATTTTAACCACATCCCCAGTATGTGACTGAGATGTTGATGACATATACCATATAATTTATTCTTCTGCAAAACAATGTTGCAAGTGACAACAAATTGCAAATATTATTTGGTTACTCGCTGAATATTTTTCTTGTTATTTCTTTTTATAACAATAAATTTAAACCAGAAAAACTGTGAGCAATGCACACTAATTGATACCCTCTGCTTCCCTTATGTAAAAGTCCATGTTTTTCTATGGGAAACCCCAAATATCATTCCAAATCAAATGTGAAATATCAGGTGCACAATGGTACTATGTGACAAAGATTCTGTGTAAGTTTCATCAATTCCATTCAGTAGTGAGGAGTTGTTGCCAATAAGAGAAAGTGTATTGGATGGACTCCCCCATCACTATATATCACCCGCTAGCTGAAAATTGTTCTTGCTATTTCTTGTTATTTATAGTATTGAATTTAAACTAGAAAAACTGTGAGCAATGCTTCCCTTATGTAAATAACAAAGTCCATGTTTTTCTAGGGAAACCCCAAATATCATTCCAATCAAAATGTCAAATATTAGGTGCACAATGGCACTATGTGACAAAGATTCTGTGTAAGTTACATCAAATTCTACTCAGAGGTGTAGGAGGAGTTGTGTTGGTTTACGCTGTATTGCTATTTTATACTTCCAAATCTGACTAAGCCAACTACACCAAAGGAACAGAAAAATATTAGAATATTAGACATTTTTGAATGTCAGGCCAGTAAATTAAAAAAAGACTATATCAATGAATGGATTAATGATATTTCATATCATCATCAAGTGTGACTACCTGGCTGGTCAGATCCTGGACTATGTCCTATAGAGGCATTTGAAAGTGTTCTAAAACTAAATGAACAGTTATTATAAATGTAAAATGAGACAAGAAGACCTAACAAAATTATCATTACCAAAAAACACTTTTTACAACCTTACCAGTCTGCTGCTTAAACCCTGCTGAGGTTGTTTACCAGTATCAGGTGACTGAAAAATAGAGAATAAAAATAAACATGTGCTGTCATTTCTCTAACATTTTACCAGGATATAGATCCTCTGTGTCAATATAACAAGTAGTAATTATCGGAACATCAATTTAAACAAATTATTACAAAAAAGAGCAGAGAATAAAGTGAAGATTGTAAAATAAAAAAAGGGGCATGTTTGTTATAAAAATCACATACATATAAAAGAACTCAATAATCTACTCACTGTGACATATGGATTGGACTTGGAAGGCACCAAACTTTTTCCTGATGTACTGAAATAACAAAGGAGAACTAATGTGAACAATTCTACTCACAACATTTCTAATTCATTTATTCTATTTGTTGTCAACACCTGTGACTAATTATACACCTTGCCATAAGTTAAGCAACACCTACAATTTTTTTTTTAATTTAAAAAATCTGAATGAATATTAACTTTCGTGTTATTTATGTATTGAAGCCATCAATCGAGCACAGGAAATTTACTTTAATTAACTCCTCAGGTAAATCTTTAAATGGCAAAACCAGTTTGTCATATGGTAGTCGAGCACCCCTTAAAACCTTGTTTTCCTTAACGATTTAGTATTCATCTCCTGGTCTTTTTCGACTTCATCTTTACATTTTACAATGCCTAGAGGGAAATTAAGTAAAGCTGAGAAGTGGCAGATCGTTGTAATGCGTAATAGTGGACAGAGCTTGTGTCAGATAGCACAACACTTTGGCATTCACTTTAGTATTGTATCCCGGCTACTGAAATGTCATCGAGATGATGGAACTATCCAGGAACGTCCTAGGTCAAGTCGACCACCAAAAACATCTGACAGGCAGGTTAGAGCACTCGTTCATGTAGCCAAATGCCAACCGTTTGCCACTGCAAGATATCTTTGTGACGATTAGAATATTGCAACCAGAGTCGCAGTTTGAACAGTTAACAGGCGCCTATAACAATGCAAGGTTGAGAGCTCGTCCTCCCTTGAAACGTCGACTGTTGACACAGAGACATTGTCAAGCACGTTTAGAGTGGGCACGATATCACCGCCATTGGAATATTCTAAGCTGGCGACGAGTACACGGGACCGTCGAAAGCAGATTTCTTCTTCGTCATATTTATGGGGGCATTCGAGTTTGGAGACAACGAGGCACTGCTTACAACCAGAACAACATCCTAGGCACTACAGCATTTGGAGGTGGTGGTGTTACAGTGTGGGGAGGCTTTTCATACGACTGTAAACTGAATCTGCATGTGGTTGATGGGACAATGACAGGGCAGAAATATCGAAATGACGTCATTAACGCTATTATTGTGCCACATTTTGACAATCATGCACTTGGTAACAGAACCATCTTTATGGATGACAATGCAAGACCTCACCAAGCTGCAATTGTATGTGATGTTATCGAAAGGAAATCACAGGATATGAATCCAGTTGAACATCTGTGGGATATCATTGGCCGTAAAATCAACTAGAGGCTCTTAAGAGCCTGTATCACTCACCTAACTTACAAAAAAATGTTAAGAGACATTATTTTTCTTACGAATTTTGATATTAAATGCCAAAGAGTTTACATGATGATGCTGTTTCTATGAATGTTGCCATATTTCAAATCAATCTGCATGCAGTTTGTAAAAAGAAGATTTTTTAAATTTCAGCCAATCAGAACCCATTAGTAACCCTGAAAGCCATGTTCAATTTGCCATTGGCTCGAAAAACTCTAAATAATAAGATATATATACACCATCATTTCTTCATAATTTGGCTTCATTGTGTGGAACAGTTTCTGAGAAGAAGTTGTTTGTATGCTTTTCCCATAGGGTCCAATGTTAAACTATGTCCTGCGATGGTGGCCATCTTGGATTTTGGATTGGCACAAAAAACTCAAACTTTGTAGAGGAGCATCTGAGGTACATTTCTGCAATATTGCAAAACTTTGTAGAGGACCATCTAAGGTACATTTCTGCAATATTGCAAATCAATCTGACAAGCAGTTTATGAGGAGAAGATTTTTTAAATTCAGCCAATCAGAACACATTAAATTCTCTGGCAGCCATGTTTAATACTTGATCAGCACCAAAAACTCAAACTTGTAAAGAACCACCCAATAAACATTCCTGCCGAGTTTGGTTCCAATTGGCCAAGTGGAGAAGAATACTGAAATGTGAAAAGTTTACGGACGACGACGACGATAGAGGCAAAGTGATGAGAATAGCTCACACTGACCCTACAAACAAACAAATTTATCAGTTTTTTTAAACTACTGTTCTGAATATTGTGAAATTAAAACAGCAACAGGTAGATGAATTCTTAAAAGATCACAGGATGTTGATAACTTAATTCAGCAATGCTAACATGGAAAGGTAGAACTGATCAACAGTATGAGTATGAATTTAGATTTCTGATTATTTTTCTTGCATATAACCTTAAAACTCTCAAAGATTTCCTATAAGTATTGTGTTGCCAAAATTAGATACAACTGGAGACAACTCTACAAAAAAGTCTACCAGTACAATATTAAGTCTTAATAGTATTTTGTCTTTTGTGCAAACACTTGTAAAGAAAAAATACGAAAATGACATTTGTAGGAATCTTGCTACGTATAAGGCTGGCAAACTAAATGAAACATAATTCTTATAAATGTAGCTTACAGAAAAAACAATTTATAACTCATATCTAATTTATAGTAAATACCTTGAGCTTTTTAATTTCAGGACAATACATAACTAGATTCCTGTATATTTCCATGACTGTCAGTGTCTTACCTAGATTTCTCATATTTTTCTTTGAGTTGTTTAATTTCACGACTATACATGTCTTTAATTTTCTGAATTTCTGCTGCTCTATCTATTCTTTCCTTTTCTTTTTCTATTTTTCTGAAATTTTCCCTCTGAACTTTTTCTTCAAACATTCTTCTTTTTACTTCTTGCTCAACTAATGTGTTTATTCTGAAATTAGGAATTGACTCTATGAATATCAGAATATTTTAGAATAAAGTAACGAGTCATAAAAAAAGTCCTTTATGTGCATTTTTGGAAATGCAAGGCTGGGTGTGTTCTAGCTATTCATCCACTTATCATCAGTATGTGGTAGAATAGCAAGAACACAACCAACTGGGAATTTCCTGATATGTTTATGTGAGGATAAAGTTGGTAGAAGAAACAAAAACTTCAAAATACAAATTGGTAACAAAATACAGTTGGCCTGATTAGTAATTACCTCATGTCTGCAGTGACTTGCTTTACGTAAACTAAATTAGCATTTTCCCTTTTCAATATTATTTCAATATAAACTAGACATCATTTAGATGGTACCCATCTCTGTGGGCCCCGCCAACCTTGAGGTCAAGGTCAAAGGTCATCAACCATGGTATACGCCACATCGCCTTGATATTATCTACCCACATTCTTAATATCAAAAGCCTACCTCAAAAGATTAAAAATTTACAACCCGGACAGACTGATCACTATAAGGCGTCTGCAACAAAGTGGTGGGGCCTTTAATTAAACTTGCAACTGGCCCATTTCATAACCAAATACAATTCAGCTATGGATCACATTTTGCCCAATATAACATTTTCTGTGTTTTTACTAGATTATGCTAACTAATTTAAAAGGAATTGCATATAAATATGATGCTGCAAGTTCCAGCCAAAGTGGGTGTGTCCCCATAATTTTTTTGATTGGAAAATCATAATCATTTTTATCCAATCATCAAATATCTATATTTCATCAATATTTATTTATTACTCTTTATCAAGTATGTTATCATGATAGTTCCACAGTTAAACCACAATGAATTTATCGCCTCAAAGCCATTGTCGTAAGATATTCCTATAAAGGTTTTTAATAACTCTTTCAAATGTTTTTTATATAATTCCACAAGATTATTTTTAATTTTGCATGTTCAACTTTTACCTTGCTATTTATCATGAAAAAATTCCAAATTAAAGGTCCATATGTGTACATTTATTATCAAACCTTTGTTGATGTTCTAACTCTTTCAACTTCAGCCGCTCAAATTCTATTTTATCAAGTTCACTATTTCTTTGTTCATCATATTTCTTCTGTATTTCCTCTAATTCTTGTTTTGTGACCTCATATGACCTTCTCATTTCTTCGAAGTCCTATAAAACACATTCAGGTATTCTACACAATTGTTTTATCTGAAATTCTTTAAACCAAACAAAAACAATATTTTGTTTTTCACTGTAATTGCTTTTTGCAAAGAAACATTAACTGCATCCAAATGTGTGCTTTCTGCAATAAAGGATAGCATATAATTCCTTTAAATCAAATGTCAGTGCTATTTATAAAAGACTAACAAATGTTTTAAAAGAATAATAATAACAGACAGTATACTTAAAATAAATATTTGGGAGTTTGAACTACATGTATATGAATCGATTTTTTTTACAATCTGGTTAAAAGGAAATCTTTCACTTGCTCCCCCCCCCCTTTTTGTTATTACTGTTTCCCATGGGATAGGGTATACATAATCAAATTACGAACAGTCTACGGAGTAAATGACTATCAGTTACTTGATTGGGTGGTTCACTTAATCTATTAATATTTGTGTCTTATCATTGGTTTACATCAGGATCGCACTAGTACCTTTATCTTCTTATCATTTTCAGACATTCCAACTTCATCAAGTTGACATAGTTCCTGATGATTCTTATTCAACCTATAAAACAAATATATAACTGCTCTTAAATCATAGAAAAAACAACAAAAAGGTCAAATCACAAATCACAGTAACATAATTTTCAGACGATAAGTTTTTTTTTTTTTTTTTATGAGCTAGTGACCCATATGACATCAATTAACTAGTTCAATTTGCACCTCACCCTTTCACAAACACATGCTGACAAAAATTTAAAATACTTTCCTAAGTTAGTGGTATCGAATACCCTCAACTTATAGAACAAATTCATCTTATCTATGTTTTTTACAAGAATTTAAAAAAAAATTGACTTATCATCCATGCCAACTAAACATCCGAATAATATGGTATATAGAATATGTCAAACCGTCACATAACTAGCAGAAAAGACTTACCTATCCTTATCTTTTTGGATTCCTAGTACTTCTGTATCACAATAGTCCTGAATCTGTTGTAACATAGTCTTCATGTCCGTGACTTCACTGTCTTCTTCCTCATCCAAACACAAAAGAGTTCTATTAAGGTCAGTTAACTGCAAATTTATTTCTTTTTCAGCTGATTCGTAATGTGACTTGGATTCATCTTCTTCACTTTCAACATCATCTAATGTTTTTCTTATGCTTTTCAATGAATTCTCATACTCCTGCACCATTTTAGATTTTTCAGAGATTTCATATAAAACATGCATTAATTCCTCATCCCCACCTTCAATTATTTTATTTCTCTTGTCAATCAATGCAGTCATTTCAGATTGTTTTTTATTTTCCCATTCCTCCATTTCTCTTTCTATCTGTTCTAAAACATCTTTCTCTTTTTGTGATATTCTCAGTTCTTCTTCTTTCAATAACAATTTAGCTTCCTGAATACTCTCTTGTTTTTCCTTTAAAGATCTTTTTTCTTCTTCACTTAGACTGTCAATAGAACTCAGAAAATGTTTCAGTTCTTGTTCATTTTCCTCAATATCTTTCCATGCCTCCTCTACTCTCAGATTTTCTTGGGTAATGTTTTCTAGTTCATGATTCCATTTAGATTTGTAGCCCATTTCTTTCTTTTCATGTACTAATTTTAATTTTTTCTCTTCTTCCTCACACTGTTCCAGCTGGTGAGCAAGTTCAGGATCGTCCTCTATTAGAGAGAGTCTTTTTTTCTTCATTTGTTTCTGAAGATGTTCCAACTCATCTTCCTCTTTGTCAATTAAATGATGAAGCTAAAACAAAAGTGATGCACGAAGTCATACATTGAATAACTAGTACATATAAACAAACAAACATACAGAACTTTACCAAATCATGGTAAACTAGTTTTATTTAGTTGGCCTCTAGCACATACTGGTAATTTACCCCAAAATGGACAATTAATCCATTCTCCAGAGAGAGAACATAACTGGTTCCCAGATAGAACCTCTGCAACATGTCATCCCCTGATTCCTGCGGGGCTACATCTGTCGTCTGTCCGTGACATTTGTAAACAAAGAATGATGTCTGTAAAATAATACATGCAATATTATTTATTTGTATGTAGTCTTTTTACACACATTTGATACAGTTTTACATTAAAATTACTGTGTTTGTATGCGAAGCTGTACCAACTGATATGTGGCAGAGGTGATTGTGGATGATGTAGTTTACCGAGAATCCTTTGCGTGGAGATTGCAACTGATCTTCCATCTCAAACAATATAAACAATATTTGAGCTATGTAAAATCATGCCACATACCTTTTGTTGTTGTTCTCTTGCCTCTTCCTTTCTTCTCTGTAATATGTTCAATTTCTGAGAGAATTGTAGCTCTAGTGACTTTAAATTTTCATTTAAATCTGAAACTTCATCTTTTATTTTTGTTTTCTTATCTTCAAAATCTTGTTGCAAGTCTTCAATTTCCTAAATAATGACAAATATTATCAATTTATTATGCTGAAAGCCCTTTCACAGTAAAACATTTACTGGACCTCAAGTCTACACTAAGAGTACACTGGTACTGAACCTCAAGTCTATACTAAGACTACACTGGTACTGGCAATTTTCTCCACAGACTATTATTATTAAAATGTCATAGAATCAAAGTCTTTAAAAAATCACACAGGTTTTCTGTCTGCTTGAATGAATATTGTTACATTGACCCTGAGAACTTCTTTGAATGTCAGAACAAATATTTGTTGAAATATTATATATTTAAACTAAACACAATATTATAACTATTTGTGTCCAATTAAAATTGTAGATTAACACATTATATGCTGGTACTGGTGTCTGTATGATGTCTCTACAGTTGCTAGAACTGGATGCGAAGTGTCTGGTAATGTGCAGTTCTCATATCTAAACTTGACTTGATACAGACAATTGTACAACATAATATGCAAATATGTTTATATCAATATATAGTCTTTGCAGTCATGGAAACCGTTTACTTTCAGTTTTTTATTGTTATTATTCCCTGTGAAAAACTCTCTTTCATATATTAAAAAATAAATATATTTACATATTTGGTTACATATGGAATATAGGACATTTTGTTTGTGATACAGACTTTATCACGGCCAGTATCAGGTGAGCCCGTAGGGCGAACCTGATACGTTAAGCCGTGATAAAGTCTGTATCATAAACAAAATGTCCTATATTCCTTTTATCGGTAATTTTCAAAAAGAGTATTTTGTGTCAATTTAGGCCATATTTTTTAAGGAACCACTTTTTTGGTCGAAATGATCTGTGAAAAATGGTTTGCTACGTCATTTAGCGTCAACGTCATTCAATCGGAATGTGGCATGATGAATGGACTTGTTTTTTCATTGATCCTCTTGTAAGGCAAGTCTTTTTTTCATCGTTTATGTAATAGTTTGTGAATGAGAATCGTTTAAATGGGGTGTCACATATTGTGTTTTTTAATATTTTGCTCTTTGACGAACCGTATTGCAAATTTATGTTGCTAATTATTGGCAGCCAATACCCAACGTTATCTGACCGATTTTCCAATTGAGTGTCAGTTTCCCCTTTTAATGTTTTCTATATTTTGTATTTTATATCGTTATCATTTCTGGTAACTGTTTGGTGCTGTGTTATTTTTAATTTTCAGTACTTTGCAGTGGCCAGGGGAGATACGATTTACACATCGCCATCATTTATTTATAAATTCCAATTGTAATTCCAATGCATAAATGCAATGTTCTTGTGTATGCCGAATTTCCTGCCATAATAATCCTATTACAGTTTTGTGATTTGTCAGATTAACCCCCAAAAATGGCGAGGTCATTCGCAAGTTCTTGTGTTGAATGAACAGGAATTCGGGATTGTCACTTGCTGTTAATTTGTGCAATTTGAAGAGTTTTGTTCAGATTATTTAAACTGTATTATTGTTAAGGGAAGGTAGCTGCGAAAACGGAGCTCTGGTGGTCGCGTTGTGTTCGTTTTCTTTTTTTTTTGGGGGGGGGGGGGGGGTGGGGTAAATTGTTTGCTAATTTTATCTTGTTAGATTCCTCCGCAGCCTACTGACCCGATAAATTCGGTGATAAATGCCAGTACGTTGTTACTGACTTTATCACCGGTACACATCAAAGGGAAAATGTACAAATTACCGATAAATGTTTTTATCAAAAAGATTAATTTAATTTCACATTAGATCTGTACACTTCTAAATTTTATATAACGGGTAATCCTGAATCTAGATGAAATATTGAAAAATACTCAACATTGAAATATTGGATATCATACCATTTGAAGCTGTTCTTTAGCCAGTCTGGTTTCCTCTTCTGTATCCTTCTCCCTTGTCTCAAGCTCTCGGAGTTCTTCATCAATTTGAAACATCTAATATTTTATATAAAGTGCATTAGAAAGCTGTGATAACATGCATATATATATAATGAATCAGATGTCTACAGAATTATTATTTAATAAATAAATTTTGCGAGAATACTGACTTTTCATTGGCTGGAAAATATTTTCTATCAGAGGATGGAAAACAAATTTGATCGTCATGGAGACACGCGCCATTTGACGTCATATATTACTCCACGGGAAACTAACAGTTTTTGTGTTGATCTCTTTTTTCAAAAATGTCCAGTTACAAAAATAAATTGTTGAGTTTATTCTATTGTTTGAATTTATTTATAAGTATTAACTACAAAAAATATTTTCTCCATCGAGGGATAACAAAATTTCCGTTATGCACATTTAATATAATCCGCTACGCGGATTATACAATGTGCAAAACGGAAATTTTGTTATCCCTCGATGGAGAAAATTTTTTTGTAGTTAATCCTTAATTGTAATTATGTGTATTTTTTATTTACTATAAATTCCTTAAACACAAAATACTATGACTACAGAAGCATAATCATTAAACATCTACATGAATTACATGTACTTTAGTTTTATTCAGACTGTAGAAATAATCATCAGATATTATTACCTACCTTTTCTCTGTGACTGTTCTTTGGTTGTTCATCAATCTGTTGTCTTAACTGTGAACAATAAACATAATAATATAAAAGTCATTCACAGCACTAAAATGATGTTACTAAATTGTCTGTAAAATAACAATTTTGCTTTTTATTGCATGCCTCTGCAATAACTTTTGTCCATCCATCCAAGAGCTTTCTTGGTCATGAATAAGATTTTTACTGTACTTCATCTCTTTTATACAACAATTACAAATCAATTTTTAATCTATATGATAAGTTTTAGTACTTAATTTTGTTGTGATTTCAAAAGAACCAATCAAATTTCTCTGAATTTTCCCCAGGTCAAAATGTAAGTCAACTAGTTGAGATAACAAGCCAAGGGGAGAACAATTACAGGAATTAATTTAGGTCTGACTTGGGAACTGAAACTTTACTTGGATGTAACTGACAGTTTTTCTGATGAAGTTTGGTTTAATCATGCTACCTCCCCATAAACACTGGACTCAATGATTTAACTGAAAGTGGAATAAATCCTCATTAAAGGAAACTATTATTGGATAATTTTTATGTTTTTATGATACTCTTCTAGTTTAATAATAGGTTTAAATTAGAGGAATGAGGTAATTACTCACCCCATGTTTTTTCAATCATGGTTTTTAAAAAAAAACAGTGTAGTCAAATTCTACTAACCTGTTCAAACTCATGTTCAATTTTATCTAACTGATTCTTTTTCTGTTCAAGCTCCATCTCTAGTTGTATGATAATTGCTTCCCTTTCTTTTTCTGAATCAATATACATTTGTTCTAAATCATCTAGCTTATTTCTGAAACAGACATTGCAAGACAATGCATGACAATAAATGTAACACATACAATATCAACATTAAAGTATAAGTTTCAATCACTGCTATTTTCTTAGTTGCTAAATTTAGGTCGCAAAGTTAGTCCTTGTGAACAACAAGAAAAACCTTGATGCTGAACAAAAACCATAAAAACTAGATATCAGTGAGATGGTACCCATCTCCGTGGGCCCCGCGGACCTTAAAGTCAAGGTCATCAACCGTGGTATGCGACACATTGCCTTGATATTATCTATCCACATTCCAAATATCAAAAGCCTACATCAAAAGATAAAAAAGTTACAGCCCGGACATGAATTTGTCATGCAGAAAGCAATAATGTGACCGAGGGTCAAAGTTCAAGGTCAAAGGTCAGTAACCATTGTATGCGACACATTGCCTTGATATTATCTACCCACATTCCAAATATCAAAAGCCTACCTCGAAAGATAAAAAAGTTACAGCCCGGACATGAATTTGTCATGCAGAAAGCAATGTGACCTAGGGTCAAAGTTCAAGGTCAAAGGTCAGCAACCATGGTATGCAACACATCACCTTGATATTATCTACCCACATTCCAAATATCAAAAGTCTTCCTCGAAAGATAAAAAAGTTACAGCCCGGACATGAATTTGTCATGCAGAAAGCAATAAATTTGACCCAAGGTCAAAGTTCAAGGTCAAAGGTGATCAACCATGGTATGGGACACATCACCTTGATATTATCTACCCACATTCCAAACATCAAAAGCCTACCTCAAAAGATAAAAAAGTTACAGCCCGAAAACGATTAGTTTTGGACGGACGGACACACGGACAGACTGATCACTATAGGGCGTCCGCCACAAAGTGGCGGGGCCCTAATAAAAGACCTACCTGTTATTATCTACAATACTGTTATCTTCCAATTTGTTTTCACTCTCATCCCACCTGTAAAAAACATAAATACATCATATGTTTGTACCACTTCGTTAGTGTATTTCAAAGGGAATCAGCAAAAAAGCTTGAGTTTTCAGGCCATGGGGTGAAGGTGGGTTTTTTATAATGCAAAAAATAAATGTTTTCGCTGGCGCCAAAACAAAGACACTTCTGCATGGGAAGTGGTGTGATTACTACAGTGTGGTTCTTTGTTTTAATTTTTGCACTAGGTACAACATGTACTTCAGCAGCATCAACTTAATGTATAGATTACCTAAATAATGGGGTATGTGGGAGGGTTTATATTTTTTTATTATAATTGTTTTGTTTGAAACCTTTCTTGTCAATATATCTGCCAAATAATTAATTGAAAATTCTAGAAAATGCACAAAGTCTGCAACATTTGAATCATACCATAGTATTACTTTTATGTCACTCACAACACCACTAATTATGAAAACATTATATAACATGGAAATTTTTGGAAACTCTATTTAATCTCACAATGTGAATTATTAACTATTGGTTAAATGTATATATTCTACAGCAAGACTACTCAATTAAAATCTGTATGGGAGATTGAATGAATATGTTTTAGAGCAGGACTATTCCATTAAAATGTCTATAGTATAGGAGGTACGGATATATATGTTGTACAGGAGGACTATTCTATTTAAATGTCTATAGGAGGTAAGGATGTATATGTTAAGACAGAAGTGTAAAAATAGACCCACATATTTTTTTGCTTTGTCTATTGGGTTTATGACTACTAATGACCCAAAGCCTAAGTTCCAAAACAAACTAGACAAAGTTGATCTAGAAATCACTGATACCTGGCTTTTGGAAAAATTTCTGACGTTTTTTGTGGACTGTGACCTTGAAATTTAATGGATTTCCCCTAAAATCAATAGGCTTTTTATCAACCTGATATATAACAATATCCCAAAGTTTCATTCAAATCACATGCAAACTTTTTGAATTATCATCCAATGTGGATGGACGAACGGACGGACGGACAGACATGAGGACCACAATATACCCCCGACTCTGTCGAGAGGGGGTATAAACATCACTTCCTAGGATAGCCCTCCAGATAGGTCAAGAATTATGTTAATCTGATCCTTCTTTTCTCCTCTTACATTCATTGTATGTTCTACGTATCTCCATAGTAAGGAGAATATTCTATATTCAATATTTATTTCTATGAAACAAATAACTAGTGGAGTAAAAAGATTTTTTTTAGTTAAAAATTACCAATATCCTGAATGGTTTAAGCTCTCTGTATATAAATCTGTCATGGAGTAACTCAACAAGGAAGACCTGGACAGACTTAAACCACACTGCAAAATATAATGTACAAAGTTGTAACAAGGAAGACTTGTTAAGACTTAAACCACACTGCAAAATATAATGTACACAGTTGTAACAGGAAGACTTGGACAGACTTAAACCACACTGCAAAATATAATGTACACAGTTGTAACAGGAAGACTTAGACAGACTTAAACCACACTGCAAAATATAATGAACAGAGTTGTAACAAGGAAGACTTGTAAAGACTTAAACCATACAGCAAAATATAATGAACATAATCACAAAAGTCAACTTGTACTGTATATTTAGATCAAATTTATTTCTAACATAAGAACATAAACTGCCTAAAATGTAAAAGTATAATATATTACATCATTGTGTAAACAATGAATTTTATAAATAATACCTAGTGCTATGTACTGTGACAACTAAGTGTAGATTTTTTTTGTTACTTTTTATTCATTCTATGTTATGTACATTTTCAAAAAGCTCACCAAAGTATGTGTTGTAATACCGTATAACTGGTAATTATGTGGTAATTTAATTTTTGCGTTATTTCGCGGTTGACACACGACCGCAAAATTTAAAATCGCATAAAAAAGTATTAAGTATTCCTATCTGTAAATAACGGTAAAGTTTCACAACTTGTGTCGATCCATATTTTGTTACCCCTTCGGGATATTAGTTATCTCTGTGGTAAATAAAAATAATCGAAGCGACGTGAATAGTATTCTCGTTTTCGGAGTTTTAATAAAATATTCAACCTAAATCATTCACTATAAAAACACCAATACATTTTTCCTTTATTGTTATTGTCCATCAGATAGATACAAAATAAAGGATGTTTTTACAAGAAACAAAAACACCAAAAAATTTTCCTTTATTGTTATTGTTATTGTTACCAGTATAAAACAAAAGATGTTTATACAAGAAAATAATCCAATTAATCCGTTATTTAACCATTAATATTACCTGTAAATATTGATTTCCAATTAAAACACTTACCTGTTATTTGTCCGTGTGTATTAACCAAGTTCTATCAGAAATTGATTGTCAATGTAATACCAATTAATAAAAAACTCATTGTTTTTAATGCTTTTTTAGATTTTAATGTATAGAAAAAATGTGTACCTTGATAAAATGTGGTTGAATAATAAAATCTTCCTTTTATCTTTTTAGCATTAATAAATCTGCCTTTTGATTCACCCTATCTACTTCTGGTAAATATTAACGACAACAGAAATAAAAACTCTACAAATTTTTTTGTTAAAGATGTAAAACCGCAAAAATTAAAATCAGAAAAATAAAATATCAGAATTTCAATCCCAATCCACAAAAATTTCACACCGAAAAAATTACCAGTTATACGGTAGTTAAATGCATATCAACTTTATTTGACAAAAGGATACACTGATACATTACCAATTATGACATATTACAAATAATTAAAGAGATACTTTGAACTGGTTGACAATGCTTACATTACTGAGATCTCTCTTCATTTTAGCTGCCTCTGCTGGGTTGTTAAACCTGAACATGTTTGTTCTTCCCAACAATATTACAGCTCCTACAAAGTAACCCAATACCAAATAACACCAATGAGCTATGTAATTAAAGGATGTAGAGTTAGTAGACAATTAACCTTTTCCTCAGATCTTGGTTATATGTCGGTTTTAATTTAACTTCAACAAACAAAAAATGCATTCACAAATACAGACTGATACATTGTGACATTCCACTGTAAATTGTGGACAAAAAACCCTTTATAATTGCAAACATTATTTTATACATGCAAGAATACAATATACTATGAATGTAATTCATGTTAGTGGTAATATCTAACACAGCAAAGAAATATTATTAATAAAATCTAACCTTGCGACAATGTGGTCGGACTGGTAACTGTAACACCATTAACAACACACAGGGAACCATCACCAGGGTACAAAACAACTTCTCCATTGTGGTATTCTATTACACAGTGATCTTTCTCTATCTCAACTCCAGCAAGAACTTTTAAGTAGAATATGAGATAATATTTAATTTAACCAATCAAAATAAATAATTACAATGAATTATGTAACTAATAAATACAGATAAACTCTAATTAGAATAATTTTGATTAAAGATCAAATAATAATAATACAAGATAGAAAGATAAAAAGTTATAAACTAATTTCAACAAATTTAGATATGTAAAATACAGACACACTTTTATCCGATCAAACGCCAGTGGTTAATACGGTAAAGAATAAAACTCTTAATATATTAAGGGCAACACTTTAAGTATTGCAGCTAACAGAGCAGGGTAAATAGGAGTCAGTTCATTTAACTAATAAGTGTTTTCTTATGAAGGCAGAGAATTTTCATACATAATATCATAAATGATGTTACCATTTGTCAGGCATTTAATTGGAAAAATTAATATCATCTTCTACATTTTACTTGTACAGAATTTTTGCATAAGTGACAAGTTTGGTCTTTGACCTTTTAACCTAAGTATCTAAGTGCCACCCTTTTTTAATTTTAAGATTATGGGCCCTTATTCTAAATACTGAAAAAATTGGCTTTGTTGTTGAGAGCAAAATTTTAATTGAGTTTTATAAAAAAAAATAATTTTCCAGAAGTTTTCTTTTTCTAATTGGTCAAGACATACAAAAGTATTAGCTTTGTCATTTATAAAACAAGTGACCCCAATACTTTATCATATTTATAACAATAAAATATATAGTTTATCTACCTTCAGCCCTATCTATAGCTGGAGGATGTAAAACAAGAGTCAATTGGCTGGATTCAGTAAATTTTATCAAAATTATTTGAATCTAACCTTTTCTAATTCAATAAGGAAATATTTCTTTATATTGTTCTTACACCTTCCAGGCGAGAATTTGAAACTGTAATCCATAAAACGTACTACTTAAAGACAGTAGGTTCACAAACATGCAGGCTGATTTCTATATACTTTGTTTTGTGTGTAAAATACAGATTGTATAATAAAATCACAGAATCAGTTTATCAGAAGGGAATACATATATGTTCACGAAGTAAATCATTTTGGTTAGTCCACAGACTTTTGTTTATCCCAACAGACTATAATACCTATATCTGGTGTAATATCAGCATCAGGTCTGCCCACTGTCGTTCTTCCTTCCTACAATGTACTGTCATAATCAGGCCGATAGCATTTACTATTGGTATATTTGATTACCTATTGGACATTCCGAAGACATATATTCAAGGTTAAATTAATTTAGAGGACACGCCACCTGCTTGTTTATATTTGAACCAAAACAAGTTAACATTTGTCTATTTTGAAATAATTTTCACACTTTCATATCATGTCATAAAGATTGCAGCGCCATAAACTGTTTTCATTTAAGTGGTTTTTTTGTAAGGAACTTTTATGTCTAAAATATTTTTGGCAGAGGCATAAAAAAGTGGTCATTTCTGAATGATTACATGTGTAAATAAGGGAACAATAAATAAGCTGTCACAAACAGACACTAATTCCTGTAAGATCCTAAGTATGCAAATTACTGGTAACAAACATTTTATGCCATTTTTTATAAACCCCCAATACCAACAAGAAAATGAAACCTGTATTTAGAATTTAAGAAACATTTATAACCAAACATAATATCTGTTTTTTTCAAAATAAGCAATGATCAAATATCGTTCACATTTCTAAGGATTAATGAAAACCCGTTAGCACATATTAAGTCAGCATTACTGTATTCCATAATCCTTACCTTGATGTGATACAACATGATACCAGTACTGCAAATATCATCGTCTATCCCTATCAGATGAGGAAGCTGGGAGTCCAAAACCACACCAAGACCTTCCTTACGTACTGCAAACATATCATCCTAAAAACAGAAAAATATTTATTACACTGAATTTTGTTTATGGCACTCGTGTTTAAGTGTTAAGATTTCTGGATTTCTAGATGCAATCCATAAGGAAATGTTACTGCTCAAAAGGTAAATTTCTGGTGTTTATTTTTCAATGGGCACTGATATTATTTCATTTAAAAAAATCATTTTTTGAACTCAAATGATGAAAGGAAATTAATTAGAAAAAAGTTCTTATAAATGATTGCCATAGAAAATCCAACAAGAAAAGTCTCCAGGCTGTGGCCATTATACTATACATCGAATTTCATTTGATCTTCTGAGGAAGAAGTCATCGGCCAGATAAAAATCCCTCAACGTTGAAAGGAAAACTGGCAATTCTTGTCAACTAAGGTTGAAATTGAGCAAACTGTACCAACAGTAAGGCTCAAACATGTCATTTCAGCGTTGACAGTCACATGATTAATAGTAGATGAAAAACTTTTAAAATGAATAATGACGAAAGATTCTCAAGAGACTGTATCACTCCCTGATTTATATAAGAAATGAAGGCTGATGACCCTTTTACATTAGTGTCATTTGTTCAACTCATACTCTGGTGTTCTTTTTTAATTTCAGGTAACAAAAATATATCAGTAAATTATGTACAAGATCTTCCCAATAAACCTTCTGGCCAAATCTAGCTTTAATTTAATCAATGTTTTATGATAACAAGTCTTTTAAAACTTTGCTCTATTAATATTCTCTGTTATACTAAATCATACAGTGATAGCCATTTTGTATTTCCACTAACAAATTAAAAAAAGTCATTAATTTTCAGAAAACTTTCAGAAACAGTATGACTTTTATCAACTTTGGAGTGTCAAAAAAGAAGGCATTTGAATATTTTCCAATAAAGTCCTCTGTTAACTTAGTCCCATGGTGGCAGCCATTTTCAATCATTTCCAATCAGAACAAGATATCAGTGTGATGGTATCCACCACTGTGGGCTCTGCTGACCTTGAGGTCACCAACCATGGTATGTGACACATCCTGCTGAAATTATCACCCTAATGCCAATACAAAATATCAAAAGCCTACCTCAATAAAGGACCATGTAATAAACAATATGACTGTTCGTTTGTTTTAACAGTTGCAGAGATAAACCCTTTTAAACATTTTAACCGTTGGTTTCTAAGGTAAACTAAGTTTTGCCATGGCAAGCCTCTTGGATTTCCAATCAGAATCCAGCACATAAATAAACTTAGTTTGTTTGAATTTTATTTAATACCATTTCAGCAACTTTTCAATTTTGTGATGTCCAGCTGTTTATTAGGTAGGACACCAGCTACCTATTGATACAATATTTATGAGACTACTTTCCAATAAAAAACGCATAAAATTTTTTTAATAATAATAATAATAATAATAATAATACTTTATTTTATGAGGGTAAACTCAGTTAGCTACACTAATCTTCCCTGAGGCCCTCATATTAAACCAAAGAAAATAATGTAGTACAGCATACATTGATCAAATTGTGAGACAATTATAAACATTACATATACAGAAAATATACAAGTGTACAGAAAGTAACATACAAATTGGTGAAAAGTTATACACTGTCCTGATGGTCTGAAGAATATAATAAGTAGTTTTTAATATTTGTCTTCAATACATTGGTGCTAATAGATTCACGCACTGAAGGTGGTAAGTTATTCCATAGCAAAGGGGCTGAATATACAAAAGATTTTTTGAATTGTTCAGTTTTTGGTTTAGGGACATTGAGATTACCTTTTAAGGCATTTCTAAGAGCATATGGGTTCGTTTCAGAAATATATGAAAATTTTTTATTGAGGTAATCTGGAGCCTCATTTTTTAAGCATTTGAAAGTAAGTAGACATTTGTGATATTTAATTCTTTCTTCAATTTTCATCCAGCCAAGATATTTAAATAAAGGTTCTGAAGGTGTTAATGGATCAGCATCCATAATAAGTCGTGCTGCTCTTTTTTGCAGTTTTAAAATTCTGTTTAGTCCTTCATTATTACAGCTGCCCCATATTATACAACAGTAATCTATTACGGGTAGAATATATCCATTGTAAAATAATTTTCTTAATTCAAGATTTAAATATTGTTTGATTTTTGAAAGAAGATAAATTCTAGATGAAATTGTGGAACAGACTACGTCTACCTGACTGGACCAATTTAGTTGTTGGTCTACTTTGATTCCTAATAATTTTTCACATGTCGAATTTTGTAGTTTATTGGAAGAAATTGTAAGGCAAAGTTCATTCTCTTGTGAGGAAAGTTTTTGTCTAGTTCCAATTATCATACATTTTGTTTTATTTGAATTTATGAACATGTTATTTTCATGACACCATTGTTCTACACAATTTAAATCTTGTTGTATTTTAACCTGTAGCTCTTTGATATTTGAACCTGATGTGTGTATAGTGGAATCATCAGCATACATGTCAGTTTGACAATTTTTAATATATAAAGGGAGATCATTTATATATATTATGAATAAAAGAGGGCCTAGTATGGAACCCTGAGGTACACCAAAATTTATTGGAAGTTGATCTGATTTGGTATTTCCAATTTGGACTTGCTGTGTTCTGCCATGAAGATATGATTTGAAAAGTGCAATACTATTTTTATCAAACCCATATATTTTCAATTTACTACATAAAATTTTCAAAAACAAAATGGAAATAATTACAATACAGAATGTTGCAAGCTATTTGTCAATAGTCATGCTTAAATAATGTAAAAAAGATGTCTATCATGACTGAATTTATATAAATAGATCAAAATTTGATTTTGTTTGGCAATATTTAGAATAACAAGAATCAATTTTTCTTTCAATCTGACAAATCACAAAACTAAAATTGGGTTTTTGTGGCATTAAAATTCTGCTATGCTGTATTGAATGGCTATTTTGTATCCTGCAATTTAAAAAAGATGTTAATAGGTTATTTGGTTTCAATTATTAAGATTTTTCCCTAAAGAGCCACAGATGCTGTATGCAAGAAACAGTATGGGTATTTACACATCGATTTTATTTGGTATGATGATTTAAATTATTATCAAAACTTCATTCAGTAAGATATAAACTGTAATGATAAGGGAAGGTTTGGCTTTTATCTGATTTACTCAATCAATAATTACTGTGCACTAAAACAATCTTTGCTTTAAGATTTAATTACACTCTTTTTTTAAAATAACAGTATTCACACTGAATGTTATCAACAGACAAATGTTAGTTAAAATTGTGAAAAAAATTATTTGTAATGTCTTTCAGAGTTTCACACTGCCTCATTTGTCACTGTCAGTCATTCATTCATGAAAGTTATCAACTGAAGATAAATGTATAGATTCTTGATAAGAACAAATTTATCCAAAAATGCCATTATTGCAGGATAGCCATTCAATACAGCATAGCAGAATTTTAATGCCACAAAAACCCAATTTTAGTTTTGTGATTTGTCAGATTGAAAGAAAAATTGATTCTTGTTATTCTAAATATTGCCAAACAAAATCAAATTTTGATCTATTTATATAAATTCAGTCATGATAGACATCTTTTTTACATTATTTAAGCATGACTATTGACAAATAGCTTGCAACATTCTGTATTGTAATTATTTCCATTTTGTTTTTGAAAATATTATTTGATGCTGCCATGAAACGATTTAGACATAATACATGGCAGGTATATAATAAAAGCAATAATTATCATCATGTAATATAATAAATAATGAAAGATCTTAAATATAACACAGACAAGAAAATGGTGACATTTTTAAATGAAATAAAGATTGTAAGCAGTTGATTATATATGCAACTGTGTTTTGACATAAAAATCCCAATAGTGATTCAATAAACAACTGCTACACTGCAAGAATTGGGACTAAATTCATAAAACAAGTTAAAGGTATGATTATTCATTCTGGGCTTTAATCAACTTTGCAGTTACTGCAAAGGCATTTGAACATTTCTGATAGGATCAATTTCGAATTTCCTCTTATAATAAAAAAACATCTACTAATGAAGGTTATAAAAAATACTGAACACAAAAGAAAGTGCCAAAAAAGACAACCCACATATCAAAATCAAAGAAACCTGCAAACTGAAAACAAATAACCATAAACAATGTAACTACAGCAAAGGTCCCAATTTGTTACAGGCATTTAAAAAGAAATGGTGGGTTAAACCAGGTTTTATGGCATGTAAAACCTCCCACTTCCATAACTGTAGTGTACAATTTGGTGTGTTGATTAAAAATGCTGGTATCTGAACTGAATTCAATAATTGTGAAAACTATCAGCAATCATATCTTCACATGAGAATATTTATCATCAAATAATGGCATCTATAGTAAAACTTATTAAAAAGCACAGACGATTCATTTTTCTTGTAACCTTGGCTTTTAAGTCTATTTTGAAGCAATTGGTTTATCTTGAGGCAAGATGGTATAGAAGAGGAAATTTTAGAAAGTGAGTTTCAATCGTCTAGAAAGTTCTTTAGAATTATTTAGCGCCTACATATGATGATATTACTTCGTGAATAAACAGTTTAACATAACTTTATGTTGTCCTTCAACACAATATCTTAGTAAACTGTAATGACAACTCTTTGGTAGAGCATGTAGATAAGCTAGAAATGTACCTTTTCTATGTCATTTTGGAATCCAGTATAAGTATAAGTCTTCAAACTCTTTGTTGAAATGAATCTCCATAGAAATCATACAGGACATTTGGTTAGCCAGGATTTCATTTTTGTCAAACATGTTACATTTGTATGTGGAATTACCAGAGTTATCCTTGATGCCAAGTGCCAAGCTCCCTAATGAGGCATTCATAGTAACATGCAAACACAATGTTGTAAGAATCTAGTATGCAGAGACAACATATTTGTTATGGAGGGAAGTGACTCACTTCATAACATCCTTGTCTTTGAAAATAGATTTAGTTAAGATAATAAATGCAATGTCTAAGATTCATAATGTGACCTTATTGTCATTTCCCAGATACTGCATCAAGTTTTGGATCTCTTAATCCAATCCATGGCATAGTCTTTGACTGCATCCATACTATTTTGGATATTTAAATTCAAGTAGTCTACTGGTTTTTCTAGAGTTTTTCTGAATTTCTGACCATGAGAAATAATGTTTCTGAGATTCCCATGGTCAATAATGTTCAGATCACCAATAATCACATGACCAGAGGGATTGTATATGAAAGGAGATTAAGGACAAGTGCATTTGGACGATTGATTTTGATGTGCTTCAATGTCTAGGTCTACAAATTAAGTACTGTGAAAGTACTTAAATTCGTCGGAATCAATTTTCGTGGTTTGGTGAAATTTTACATGTTCGTGGGTTCTTAAATTCGTGGACTTACGGTTTCCGAAAATGCAAAAAGTGAGGTAGCGAGCAAAATAAATGATTACAGCAGAATTTCAACATCAACATATAAAGAAGACAAAACAGTTTCATAACATGGTATTGTTAACGGGCGTGGTAACGAATGTAAAATTTACAACACGCAAATCAATAGCTAATTATAAACACGGTAATGTATTAATTGATTAACTGCAATAAAAACTACTTTGAGTCTATTTAATTCTCTAATTGTTATCAATAGAAGCATCCCTAGCCGAAGGGCACTTGTCACTTTATGTGTTGAGTAGCAGCAATAAATAACTGTTACAAAGGTGTAATTTAATGTCATCTGTGCCACGATGTGTATTATCACAACATCCATTTGATATAGCGTGTCATCGATATGCACTAATAAAGATAAAGTATAGCTTTTCTTTTAAATATTATAATTGTTATTTTAATTTATGTTCAAAGGAGCAACCAAACTCATAATTCCGATAATAATTTGTTCCTTTTTAACATCGAAAATGAACACCTCATATATCCCCACCTTGACCGGAAGTCAATGTTTCTTCGTACGCTTTACAAATAAATAATACCTACATTTAGTAAAAACACAATTCGAACATGAAACCTGTCACATAATCATTAAGATGGATTTTGAGCTGAACATAAGTAATGGATCGAACAACAAAATCATATATTACATTTACAAATAAATGTCCGATCTCGGACATTTCCAGATCGTTGTTCCAA
The DNA here is from genome assembly GCA_944474755.1 of Limnoperna fortunei. Taxonomy (NCBI): domain Eukaryota; kingdom Metazoa; phylum Mollusca; class Bivalvia; order Mytilida; family Modiolidae; genus Limnoperna; species Limnoperna fortunei. The sequence continues at coordinate 93,702,033 of OX104111.1, forward strand.
TGTTCCCATCTGTTAATGAAGTTTTATTCATCGTTGGATTTTTAATTTCGTGGTCCGAGTCCTCCACGAAAACCACGAAAATTGATACCCCACGAATAAAAAGTATTTCACAGTATTTTGTGGTCAGAATTTGAGTATAATTTACATGATGTCCAAAAATAAGCCATGGAAAAGATCAGTCTAGAGTTGACTGTATTGCATGATTCACATTGCTGTCAATGCAGCATAAAGTAAATATAAAGTATAAATTTATGTGTTCGTACCTTCAAAATGGTTCCAGATTCATTCCATTTTCCTGCCCACTCTTGTGTTAACACCTTTACCTATAAAAATATATAATTACGTATTAAAAGATCAACAATTTTATTATAAATTATATGAATTACTGACATTGAAATATAACTATATAAAAATATATAATTACGTATTAAAAGATCAACAATTTTATTATAAATTATATGAATTACTGACATTGAAATAATGCAAATTTACTGCACAGAGTGCCCAGTAGAAATACAAATAATAAATTTTAAACAAAAGGTGGTTATTAGACTTCAGTTTAAATTGAAATGGATGACTTGGGTATTAATGTGTATCATTACCAGATGTTTTAATTCATTTAAACATCCAATTCATCATTCCCACTGCAACTAGATATCAGTGAGATGGTACCCATCTCTTTTATTTTGGCCCCCCTACCTTGAGGTCAAGGTCAAAGGCCATCAGCCATGGTCTTGATATTCACATCACCTTGATATTATCTACCCACATACCAAATATCAAAAGCCTGAACCTGAACCTGACAATTCTTCCTTTTTTATCCAGCTTTTCTTTCCTATAAGAAATTGTCCAACACTTCTTCAAAAAGCATTAATTTTGACATTTTAAGGTGAATAACTCCTATATTGAGTTGTCTATCACATATGCACCAATGATCATTTTGCAGATCTTGAAGAGCTGAATAATTTTGAATAAAAAAGACTTTCTCTAGCTTTTACATTGTTCACGATATTGAGGAAAAAATGACAAAAATCGACAATTTTGACAAATTAGGGGAAATAACTCCTCTAATGCATAGTCATAGCATCTTCAGCTCAATTGAGAATCTTGTAAAGATTTTGATGCCGAGGAAGGAGGAACACTCCAGATTTCTTGTATCTGTTACACTTTTTTAACTATAAGCCAAAAACTATCTTGACCCCCCCCCCTTTTACACCTATACTATTTTAAGCCAATAGCCATATCCATGGTCAGCTGTCATGATTTGTGCAATTTTGGTAGAGGACATCCTAAAGATGATGTGTGCAAATTTTCAAAGCAATCCTTTCATTGGTTTAAGAGGAAAAAATTTATCAAAACTAAGTTCAAGGTGAATATCTCCTAAACCGGTCATCAGACAATCTTGACCTTGATGTCATTTTTTTAGCTCTCATAGAGCTGAACAATTAAGCAATGCTAACTTTTTCTCTAGTTCTAATAATTTTCAAAAATTTTGAGGACAAAATGGAAAAAAAAAAATCAATTAAGGGCAATAACTCCTACAAATGAAGAGTTTTGTAGAGCTTTTGATGCTGAAGAAAGAACGTCTTTTCCGTTTTCTTGTATCTGTTTTACATTTTGAACTATAAGCCAAAAACAGTATTCTGACCCCCTTGTTCTATTTTTAACTAAAGCTGCCATGTTGGGTAATCTGCGGCCATGTTTTGTGCAAACTTGGTAAAGGACATTTGACTGATGATGTGTACAAAGTTGCAAAGCAGTCCTTTCAGTGGTTTCAGAGGAGAAGATTTTTAAAAAAAAATTAAAACTGATTAAAAAAACAGTTTAAGGGGACAAAATGGCAAAAATCATCAATTTTGGCAATTAAAGGGCAATAACTCCCACAATGAGTCGTCATACATCTTCAACTCAATGGAGAGTTTTGTAGAGCTTTTGATGCTGAAGAAGGAAGGTTATACTTTTTGAACTGTACAGCAAAAATTGTATTTTGACCCTCTTATTCTATTTTTGGCAGAGGGGGCCATGTTGGTTGGTCTGCAGCCATGATTTGTGCAAACTTGGTAGAGTACATTTTACTGATGATAAAAGCAAAGTTCAAAGCAAATCTTCAGTGGTTTTGGAGAAGATTTTTAAAGAAAAGTTAACGATGATGACAACTGATAACGACTGTGGAGCCTTAGGGTCAGGTGAGCTACAAAAAGTTATAGCTCGGACACGATTAGCTTCGAATGGACAAATCGATGCACGGACGGACAGACTGATCACTATGGGGAGTCTGCCACAAATTGGCTGGGTCCAATTAACTATAAACATAACCTGACCTGTGTTCAGTGAAATCCAGTATATATAATATATTTAATCTGGATTGGTATTGGTGTTTCATGTGCTTTTATTATACAGGGGAGATAATCTCAATACACATACCCTGGCTTCATTCTCATGTAGTTTCTCTTGGACTTTTGGGGTCACAATGTTATCCTGAAATATGCAATAATATGATTATACTTGTATGCTACTTAGATGTAAGCAAAGGATATGTTTTTTTGTTTGTCTTAATGTTGTTCAGCAATTTTTCAGCTATATTATGGCATCCATTTTTTATCGGAGAGGAGGAAATGTACCTGGAGAAATGATATGGGTGTAATGTATAAGTGAAGTAAGTATGGACATGTAAAGGTTTGGTCTTTTTGGTACTTTTCAGCTTTTTGAAAAGTTATGACTCTTTTGGATAAATTCAACCTTGACTTCATAGGAATAACCACTGCTTTATTATACTTTATGCAGAACTTTAAAGAGAATTGCTTTATTACAAATTTTTTTTTTTTAAATAGTGCTATTATCTTGTTAACATTTATTAAATATCTATTAAAACTGTATCTAAATTATGCTAGTTTTAACAAGATATTAAGTTCAGTTGTCCTCACATGATTAATCAGTAAGCACTCAGTATGTAAATATTGTTATATGAATGTTTCTCGTTCTTTTTTAGTGTCTTCGTTTTATGGTAATTATTTTCTCTGCACTACAATTACATTATCTTTAGAACATTAAAGTACATGTATTTTATAGTGTGTTTTTTACTGTTTAGAAAAGGTAAAAAAACTCCTACCAAACTTCCTCCTAATAAGGCTTTCAATCTGGCAATCTCTGCTCTCAATTCTTTTATTATTCTGACATTGGGATCCTGCAAGGAAAATATTACTTTTTGTACTAGTTCTCTTGCCAGAAGTATAATTACCTTTACACCAAATACTGAATTTGGCCAGAGAAGTGATCTCATGTTGTAACTGTGTACTAAGTTTCATGAAGATGTGATGCCATGTTCATAAAAAAATGCAATGGTAAACCTGATGAAGGAGGGATGAACAAAACAGACCGAAAATCTATGTCTTCCAATTTTCGTTGGCAGGACATACAAATCAGTTTGATACATTCTGTAAGAATTTGGTATATGCTCTGGCAGATTAACACTTGTCTGTTGCAATTTTTGCTTTTCAACTAAATACAATTTTTTAAAGAAACAATCTGCAGAAAAAAAAGGCATCAATGGTAGTACTTAATTTCAATGGTTACCAGTTTAAAACAATATTATTATGCATATAAAAACTTTATTTTGGCTTAAAATAAATGGTGTTTTTTTTCATTTGTAGAGTATTAATGATAATGGGGAATACAAAAGGTGTTACCTCATTGACCGTGGGTCTGTTAATTATGTTCTTAGCTCTGTTGGCATATCTCAGTGTTCTCAGTGTTTCACCATAGTTGACGTCTGCTGGGGAAATAGCTGAAATAAAACACTGCTTAGAGTCAAAACCTTTAATTAAATTATAATGTAAAAGTATAATGACTGTTGAATTGTTTGTTTGTTTGAATGGTGCTTGATGCCAATTTCGACAATTTATCAGCTATATCATGACATTTTATTGGGGAAAGAAGTCCACTTTCTTTTCTTGTACCCTGGTATTTGTAATTGTATCCTTTTTTCTGGTATGAATTTTTCTTTTATTGCAGTTTTTTCAAAGTTCTCCACATAAAGTTTTTGTTTAAATCAACTTATTAAAGAAAGCATTTTTAGCAAACAAAAAATAACATCCAAGCTGCTTACTTGCAATCATAATTGTCCTTGCGTTGCCACCTATACTGTCCTTCAGTAACCATGTGATCTTCGAATCTCTGTATGGTACAAATACTTGTTTCCCTTCTTTACTGCTGCAGTTTTTTGCTAAAAGGACATTTTTATTGAAAAACTTGAAATATTTGAGCTATATAAATATAATTTAGAACAGATTCTTCTTGCCAATAATAGATTCTGCTTTTCATATTTGACACAAACTCTGCAAGTGTGAATCCAACAAATATATACTTTATTTCTCTGATCATAATGATAAAAAATCTAACTTCTTTTTGTAACATTTCACCTTGCTTACCAAATACCATGTGTAGTTATTTGAAGTAAAATCTAATAAACAATAAAATACATGAACTTACTAAAATGACCTGATTTTGTAAGCAAAACCAAAAATTATTCTATACAGTTTAGGTAATAAAACCCAAAAGTGAATCCTCAGTCTTAAGGTACTAAAATCCAAAACTGAATCCATGTAGTTTAAGTAATAAAACCCAACACTTGAATCTCTCTGAAATGAGTGTAATATAATAAGCTGAAACTGCTTATGCTTTGAGACATCTGTTGTTAAAGTAATGTTATTTTACTATAATTAAACTGTGAATATAAATATGAAGTTAGTAGAATTTGTTGTCATTCAGTGTTGCAATTACCATCTAAGCTGTGTATTTAGAAATTGGCCATTTAAGTTTTGTTGTTAAATAGAAACTAGAGGCTCCCAGGAGCCTGTATAGCTCAACTGAACCTGAAACCAAACAACCCTTTTTTATCCAGCTTTTCTTTGCTATAAAGAATTGCCCAACACTTCTGCAAAAGTCATTAATTTTGACATTTAAGGGAAATAACTCCTATAAGGAGAAGCTTTTGATGCTTAGAGGGAGAAGGGAGGTTCACTTCAAATTTGCTGTACCTGTTATACTTTTTTAACCATGAGTCGAAAACTCTCTTGACCCCCACCCCCCCATTTTCTATTTTAAGCCAACATAGCTATGTAGGTAGTCAGGTGTCATGATTTGCACAATTTTGGTAGAGGACGTCCTAAAGATGATGTGTGCAATGTTTCAAAGCAGTCCTTTAATGGGTTAAAGCAGGGGTCGCGCTGGGCTTCGCCAATGTCGCCAATTGCGATTTTTTTTTTCATTTGGCGACAAAATATTGCGTCTGGCGATTTTTTTGGCGCCAAGGTTTTATAGTGTTAAACGATGCATGCACGTTTTAAATTTATCGGTAATCGGCGATTGCATCATTAAAGATCCTTTGTCGGCTCTTATGGTCGTAAATACACGTGTATTGTGTAGTATCCAGTGACATGTGTGTTATTTGGAGTTATTAAACGGAAATCGGCAATAAATGAATCAACAAAGTTGTATGATGAAAAGCAGCTTATACCTGCATCACATTTGAGTAGACGTGTAATAACAATTGATGCTGTTAATTAATTTTATAAAAATAACAAAACAAACATATTTTTGTAGTAATATTTTTTTTATAATTTAATTAATAAAATACAGGTATGAAAACTGACGTCGTTGTTGAGTGATTTCCGGACCGGATGTCCGTCTTAATTTGGTAATTAGAAAACTCTTACACATGCGTAGTTCTATTTTCAGTATTTCCGGTTTTATGTTCATTCACGGGAATAGATGTTTCTAATAAATTACTGTAAAATTTTGGTTTTCTGCCAACAAGAAATCACTCACACACTCACACATCTTTTTATGATTAAAATACAATTAGTGTACGGGCTGCTGGAGAGCAAACTTTTGAAAAATTGAATTAAGAGTCCGGCAAACTTGGATTTCGTCCGACTTTACAGAATATGTCACACATAATGTTAAAAAATTTTCGCCATGCCATATAGTGATCTAGTGATTTCTAATATGGCGACACTTTTACAAAACTGGCGACGGAAAATTGCAGTTGGCGATTTTTTTGGCGCCAGCTTTTTAGAAGCCAGAGCAGCCCCTGGTTAAAGAGGAGGATTTTTTTAAATCAAGTAAAATTGATTAAAAAAATGTTCAAGGAGAATAATTCCTAAACGGTTCATCAGACAATCTTGACCCTAATGTCATTTTTGTAGCAAAAATGTCAAAAATAATCAATTTTGACAATTAAAGGGCAATAACTCCTATAAGGAGTTCTCATACAACTTCAACCCAATGGAGTGTTTCGTAGAGCTTTTGATGCAGATGGAGGCATATCTCTTCGATTTTCCTGTATCTGTTCTACTTTTTGAACTATAAACCAAAAATTATATTTTGACCCCCCCCCCCCCCTCCTGTTTTTTTTTTTTAGCCAAGGCGGCCACGTTGGTTAATTTGCGGCCATGGTTGGTGCAAACTTGGTTGAGGACATTTGACGGATGATGTGTACAAAGTTTCAAAGCTGTACTTTCAGTGGTTTCAGAGGAGAAGATTTTAACAAATCAATTAAAACCGATTAAAATAAACAGTTCAAGGGGAATAACTCTTAAACAGTTAATCAGACAATCTTGAGTCTAAAGCCAATTTTGTAGCCCTCATAGAGCAAAAATGGCAAAAATCATCAATTTCGACAATTAAAGGTCATTAACTCCTACAAGGAGTCGTCATACAACTTTGACCCAATGGATTGTTTTGTAGAGCTTTTGATGCTGAAGAAGGAAGGTCTCTTTGGTTTTTCTGTATGTGTTATACTTTTTGAACTATAAGCCAAAAACTGTATTTTTAGCCATGGCGGCCATGTTGGTTGGTCTGAGGCCATGATTTGTGCAAACTTGGCAGAGGACATTTTACTGATGATGTGTGCAAAGTTTCAAAGCAATCCCTTCAGTGGTTTTGGAGGAGAAGATTTTTAAAGAAAAGTTAACGATGACGACGGACGACGACGGACGCCAAGTGATGGCAATAGCTCACATGACCCTTCGGGTCATGTGAGGAAAAAAGAGCAGATTTTTACAGTTCATATAATTCTGTTTGTTTGTTTGTTTGTTTGAATGATGTTCAATGCCACTTTCAGCTATGTCATGGCATCCAATTTTTATTGGGGAAGGAAGCCAAAGCCCTTGAAGAAAACCCCCAACCTTCAGTAGGAAAACTTGCAATCCTTGTAAATTAAGATTGGAGTTGAGCTCACCCTGTAGAGAGATTCGAACCAACAACTTCAGTGTTGACAGGTCATGTGATCAATAGTAGACGAACTACCTCAACCACTCAGCCACCGAGGCCCCTCATATTTCTAGTCATGAACATACATCCTTACACCTGGTCACTATAAAATACTAAAGAATACCACAAAGATTCTGTGTCACCCTAATTTATAATGTTCTAATAACAAACCTAAAAGAGAAATAACTGTTCCCAAAGTAACCAGTGACTTGTTAATGTTTCCTCCCTCTTTTAACCTTTGACCTGTAGCTCCTGATGCATCTGCGTTTTCACTGTAAATAAATTAATAATATTTCATACCTACTTTTATTTTATTTCTTGAATTCTTTCAGAAATATTTCAAGTTTTAAACGGGTTGCGTGAGTAAATCCTGTTTAAAAACCAAATTTGGTAATTAATGCATTAAGGAACTATTTTAATTTTATCAGGAATAACCAATCAGATTTCAACTTTCAGATCAAATGTTATTATTAACCATTATCAACTGATAAAATCACTGAACATAGATACTTTGCATTTATGTATTAAGAAAGAATAATCATACTCTCACGTTTTTCTTGGCGAGGGCACAAATTTTATCCTATTAGTTACAATGTAGCAGACATGAGTGAATTTTGATATCAAAATCATATATAATCAGCCATGTGCAATTTTGATCTCATACTGATGCGTGAAGATAATTATTCCCCCCCCCCCCCCCCCTTTTAATTCCCTGCTCTGAATTATGTCTTAATTGACATTTGTGTCTGTTCACTTACATTTATAAACTGAAAAAGGTTTAGAACCCTGAATGGTGTGTTGCATCTTGGGAAGGTGTCATATATGTACATTACATTCCATATATGCTCATTCTTATTGTATTATGCAAATTAAAACCATTTTACTACAATAAGGTCATAATTTTTTACATGGTGAAATGACCAACACTTGTTTTATCAAGGACACAGCCAACAGTTTTTTCAAAGAAGAAAAAGAAATTCTTTTAATACATATTGTTTCCTATATTTTCAATGTATGAAGCTGTTTTAATGTAAATGAGATGTATATCTAATTTAAATTTTGTTGAATACATGAAATTTAGAATTTGTTATACCCTACATAAGAGTAATGGGACTTAATTCTGCTGTTAATTCAACAAATCATAAAACTTAAATCAGATTTTTATGGCAGTAAAATTTGGCATATTGTATTTAGTACAGGTATTCTTAAAAATTCGGTAGACTTATTATAATGGTAATTTGAGATAGAAAAAAAAAAGTTCTGAAATTGCAGCAATATGTAAATGACCATAGCAGAATTGTTTAATTATATTTTCTTTGTCTCATAAGAGATCTCATGTTCAAGTTACAATAAAATCTATGCAGATTAATAATGAGTTAACTCCCATTTAGGGCATTTTATTAAAATAAAATCTCTCTGGATCCTAGTTAGTAACAAAAATGTCAAGGAATTTTATGCACAACTGTTAAGTTTAACACAAAAATTCTTAAAAACTTTAGTGTTTTTTAATTTATCATGAATCATTCTGGTCTAGTTCTAAGAAACACCTGAACAGAAATTGTAGAAAATGTCACAATTTATGTCACTTAAAAAATAGAATAAAGAAAACCTGGGTAACCTTTAACCTGTTTTCTGGTCTTTAATTTTACAGTTTCATGAAATGACATTAAAATGTATGTCAAATAATTCCATAATTACTACTACATCAAAGACAAGACGTTCTACATGTTATCGTGTTAATTTATTAAATTCTATAGGACAACCCATTGATTGTACAAAGGAATCATTTGATTTCCTCTTACATTTTTGGAAACTGAAAATGTATCATATTTATATTTTGATTTTATCCCATTTGTGAAAATCCCTTGTGATAAAAAACCTGAATATTCTTTATCAAATACAACCACCAGCATTTGTTTCTGATTGCCTGTACTATCTGCACTTTTAACATTAAATATGTTTTTCTCTAAGTAAAGTGTTATAAAAAGTTCTCACACGTGTAGAATAATCCTACAAACAACATAAATTAAAAAAAAATATATACTGATATACCAACCTGCCTGCCAAATCAACTAGATGAACTTTACTTGTTGTTTCACATGGCAAGTCATCTGTAAACTTGGCCTAAAGCACAATGCAATAACATCATTCCCATGTTTATTCAAACTATATGTGATAACTATTGTGATAAACATTTATCTGATTGTTTAAACAAATGGTATTTAAGCGATATTAAACTATAAACAACATTGTTTCAATCTGAGTGGGTAGCTCTGAGAATGTTTACGTACAAATTTAATCATATGAGTACCTGTACATTACAGTACTTTATATTTGTTATTGAATTAATATAATTCACAGCAGACTATCTCATGACATGAGAAACTATAAATAGCATGCAAGTGAATTCTTAACTTAAGAAATGCTCAGCAGAAGCGATAACATATACATATTTTAACAATATTAGTTAGACTATTGAAGTAAGCATAAGGTACACCGAATCTTGTTATGGTCTTATGGTCTTAAATCTTATGTCCAATAAAAGAAACACAACTATATTGTTTAAGAAATTCATAAATATTAAAATGGCAAAAAGTCTGAAAGGCCTGGTTGCTATGGTTGACAATGTGTTCAATGAAAGTTTGGGGGTCTATGCAAAAAGATGCATGAACAAATGACTTGAAAATGGTACCAACAGTTACAAGTTCTGAGGCAAATGCTGGCAGTAATAAGTTGTTTCAGAAATGTTGGAATTAACCAACAAGTTCTAGGTAACTCTGGACAGTAACAAGTTCTGAGGGAACTGCTGGCAGTATCAAGTTCTGTGGGAACTGCTGGCAGGTATCAAGTTCTGTGGGAACTGCTGGCAGTATCAAGTTCTGTGGGAACTGATGGTAGTGACAAGTTATGATGGAACTACTAGTGATATCAAGTCCTGAGGGAACTGCTGGCAGTAACAAGTCCTGAGGGAACTGCTGGCAGTATCAAGTTCTGTGGGAACTGATGGTAGTATCAAGTCCTGAGCCAACTGCTGGCAGTATCAAGTTCTGAGGGAACAGATGGTAGTGACAAGTTATGATGTAACTATTAGTGATATCAAGTCCTGAACCAACTGCTGGCAGTAACAAGTCCTGAGGGAACTGCTGGCAGTATCAAGTTCTGTGGGAACTGATGGTAGTATCAAGTCCTGAGCCAACTGCTGGCAGTATCAAGTTCTGAGGGAACAGATGGTAGTGACATGTTATGATGGAACTACTAGTGATAACACATTCTGAGGGAACTGCTGGCAGTATCAAGTTCTGTGGGAACTGATGGTAGTATCAAGTCCTGAGGGAACTGCTGGCAGTATCAAGTTCTGTGGGAACTGACAGTAGTGACAACTTATGATGGAACTACTAATGATAACAAGTCCTGAACCAACTGCTGGCAGTAACAAGTCCTGAGGGAACTGCTGGCAGTAATCAAGTTCTGTGGGAACAGATGGTAGTGACATGTTATGATGGAACTACTAGTGATAACACATCCTGAGGGAACGTAGGTAGTAATAACAATATACAGACCTGTGTAAACACTAGTGTAAATATGGCATGAGATCTGCTGCTGACATCATTCATTTTTGTTGTAGCTGTGACTCTAAATAAAAACAATTGATATTACGTCAACAATGGATCTTAAGCAAACAGCAAAAAAGAAACAATATTTTTGTAATAAATATATCAGGCAGAAAGGCTAAACCTCACTTCTACGTCAACTATGGATCACGTGGTCTGTCAACACTGAGATTGCGGATTCCATTATCACTGTAGGCAGGGTGTGCTCGACTCCAATCTTAATTGACAAGGATTGCAAGTTTTCCTACCGCAGGTTGGGGGTTTTCTCCGTCTACTCTGATTTCCTCCTCCAATACAAACTGAATGCCATGATATAGCTGAAAAATTGCTGAAAATGGAGTTAAGCACCAAACAAACAAACAAACAAACCAAATGCCAACAAGAAACTAACAAATGTTTGTGTTTGTATGTACACATACATAAACCAGAACCAACGCAGAAAGGTCACAAATACTGGATACTATTGTTTATTTCAAAGAAAACATACAAAGTGTTCAATAAGTTGTCACCTCATGTAAGAAAGGACATTATTAAAATACAAACCTAACAGAATTTCCTCTGTTCATTAATTCTTCAACATCTTCATAATTATTTACTATGTGTTTGGATAAATCTGTAAATCATTAAAAACAAAAGAACATTTATCATTTAAATAAGTAGTATCTTGCATAAATAGTCTGTTTTAAAAGTACGAGGTTAATTTACCATCATATTGTAAATGAAGTTTGACAAACAATTGTTAAAAACTGCTGGCAGACTGTTCACCTACAATCAAAAGAGGTAAGGGGAGTAAAAGAAAAAAGTTCTATAGTTTTTAGATATTGTTTTACCTTGACATCATGAACTGAGCAGCAATATGACAGGATGAATAAGTAAAATGAGTTCTTGCCATGCTCATTTGCAAACAATACTGTATTCAAGGTTAAAAATACTCTTTGTTTTGTCTGTTTTGATTAACACCACGTAAAGCCTAGATACCATTCTGCATGATATATTACAGGAGTAAGCAATGAAGACAATAATTGCCCATGTTATACAGTCTGATTTTGAAGTTGTTATAAAATCCTTATAAATTTGACAGTTGTCCATGGGTTAATAGTTGCTGATTTATCAGCAATTGTTTTTAAAAAGCTAATGCTTGTAGAAATTCTAATTGTCATTAAAAATATCATTTCCAGAAACTGTATTGATGACTATACTATCTCACAGTTACTTAAATGATAACAAGTCTAACCAGGAATGGTTCTCGACTGAACCAGTACAACTGTTTGATTGCCTCCATATAGTTTAGGATGATTTTTCACATTTTACAGATTTAAGTTAAGGCATATGTTAGGGCAACAAAAATTATTATACATAATATATTTCTGATTTTTTTTATATGACATAAAACAGTTGAAATATTTTCCAAAAACAACCCTATTGCATCCAGTCCAATAACCCCATATTTACCACCAGTGGGAGACAACCTAGTCTATTGTTGCCGTTACCCAGTAAATAACCTTATTCAATACAAGTGTGGACACAGAAAAACGTCTCGCCTGCATTCCGCATCAGTAACGAAAATAAATTTCGTCATAAGCATTACGTAAATAGCATTAAATATCAGCAGCGGCCTGTATAAGAAATATTGTCACCATACCATGCATAGTTACAGGGGAACAGCCGTAACCCAAAAACTTTAACGTAGTCGCTGGACTGTGAAATTGAGGTCAAGGACAGGTGGAACCTACCAGACAGTCATGTACTAGTCATCAGCAACCTATATGCCAAATATTGTCATCCAACCATGCTTAGTTACAGAGGAACTATCGTAACCCAAAAACTTTAACGTAGTCGCTGGACGTGAAATTGAGGTCAAGGTCAGGTGGAACCTACCAGACAGTCATGTACTAGTCATCAGCAACCTATACACCAAATATTGTCATCCTACCATGCGTAGTTACAGAGGAATTGTCGTAACCCAAAAACTTTAACATAGTCGCTGGACCGTGAAATTGAGGTCAAGGTCAGGTGACACCTACCAGACAGTCATGTACTAGTCATCAGCAACCTATACACCAAATATTGTCATCCTACCATGCGTAGTTACAGAGGAACTGTCATAACCCAAAAACTTTAACCTAGTCGCTGGACCGTGAAATTGAGGTCAAGGTCAGGTGACAGATGACTGACTGGCAAGTACTCATCATAAGCAACCTCTGGACCAAATTTGATGGACCTAGGGCTTGGGCTTACAAATATATGAAGCAAGATGTCAAGTGTTTACGCCGCCGCCACCGCAGCCGCCGCCGAATTCCCATACATATGTCTCGCCTCCAGCGACTTTCGTCGCAGGCGAGACAAAAACCATGGGCAGACAACCAAAAAGTTAACAAAAATTTTAAAAAAATATTAAAACACAAAAACACAACAAGGCAGTGGTTTGAATTAAAACACACAGATTTCAAAATTTCTTATTAATACACAAATAAAAAAGTCAACAAGGCAGGGGTTTAAATGAAAACAATACATTATTGGCACAAAATATAGTGGAACAATTACTCTCCTGTCTTAATGAGGGAAACATTCAGATTTGTAAACCCTTGTGTAGGTACTTTCCTTGGGGCAACCCATCTGGCCAACACCCCATCCACTGAATTAAGTTCAGGTGTATTTGGTTCATTTTTTTATTCCTAAAAGACACCAATACACAACTTATTGGGGAATCTTAAGCCTTTTGTGTTTAGGAAACAGCAAGCCCTATATTGTTATAATCGGTCTAATTATCAATGTTTCGATTCTGCTACAAATGAATAATGAACTTAAATAAATACTGAACCAAGGATTGTTTTTAAGAGTATGCATACCACTTTTGTGTTATTTTAAAGGTGGATTCACTGCAAGTATAAATCTTACCAACTAGATTAAGCAAATCTATTTAGGTCTTTGGACCGAAAGCTCGGGCCCATCTTTATAGTTGTTTGATTTTTTATTTTTATTTTTATTTGTCTTTTCGATTTTACTTTTTAACCTTGTGGCGTACATGACCTTTATTACTACTCTTATTATTTATCTCGCCACCACACAACCTTCAGTATTATTCTATTTACAGACGTGACAACGTGTTTTTTATATTGCCCACTATATACCGTGGTCGTGGTTTTTTCATTAAGAAATTCACCACCATACGCCACGGTGGTATTCTGCGGTACATCGTGTTATGTCCACTACATATCGTGACCCACCGTGTTGACCACGGTGGATTTTCAATTTCCTTTCATGCTTACACAGTGAAAAAATTAAAATGTTGCGATTTAATTTAGATATTTGTGTTAAAATATGCCGTTTTAATACGTTTGTTTGACAACAAAATTAATCTGCGTTCTGTTTATCTATTCATTATACAGAATACCTTAAAGTTTATTGTCACTGATTTGATTGACAATTATTCCCTTAACGTGTTCTAAAAGGTTAGAACACCGCATTTTGCCCTTAAAATTGTCAAAATCTTTGCTATTCTATCGTCAAAATTTCCCTGTCAGCGCCTCTGATTAATGTTCCAACCGTTTGAACTTTTACCGGATGTAAATTGTGTCACACCTTAAATCGATCGATTATCTAAGTATTGTCCAGTCATCATTTTTTCAAGCACGTGCTCTCAAACATTTCAATAAACTTGTGTATTGTATAATTTTATAATTAACAGGTGAACACGCGGCTTCACATTTTTAACGGTAAAGAAATAAGCACATTACACAATAAATACGAGACTTGTAAAGAAATACACAATAAATGCGAGACTTGTAAAAAAATTCGTTTTAAAAACGTCAAAATCAATATACGACTTAAAATGCTACATTTTCAAATTTTCTGAATTATTACTTAATATAAATGTCGCAGAATATATTGTTCCACGAATGATTTTATACTCGATTCGTCGGTGTTGAACCACGTGTGTTAAAAAAATACAATCCTGATATAGAATCAACCATAATAGTCGTTTCAGTGTTAAAAGCCTGACACATCATCAACTTTTGTTGTAGAAAAGACTTAAGTAGCATCCTTATAACTTCTATAATGTTACGACAAGACCCTATGTCCGCAAACAGACATTCGTATCGGCGCGCAAAAAAAACCCCAACAACAACAAAAAACAAAAAAGAACAAAAGAAAACAAACTTACATACTGTTGAGTAAATTCGGGCAATTATTTTATATTGATATGAGTGTGGACAAATCAGTTCTTTCGTCTTCAAAAATAATTTTATTCCGATTTGTTTTGTTCATGTTATAACAGACGTAAGTAACTATGCATATTTTATTGTTTGATCAATGTACCACGATACAACAAAATATTAAGAATAAGTATTTGTATTTAGAGAACTAAGGCAAGTCTAAAAGGGGTCTGATCTCGAGAATATTTATCCCAATAAATACTATGTCATGCAAAAACACCGAAACTGCGAGTTAATTTTAACGGGAACTTTATACAAATAACACGTCTGCTTCCATTTGAAAAATTGTCAGTTTTGTATATTTAGCTCAGAAGCACATCACTACTTTTTATATATAAACCTGTTATATTAATTGTTATCGTTTAAAACGCCATTGTTCAAAGTAAATGTGTATTTAGAATTGTGCGTACGTAAGACTTCATTCAACCTTGTGAAACAGGCGCCTGTGCCATATCGTAGTTAAACTATATTTTATGTGGCGATTCTCGTTTATAAACTTTTCACATATTTATTAATCTTGCTGCATGTTGGCTTCAATTTAGTAATTTATTTGTTGTATCCCATCCTGTTAACGAATTTTATATAACTATACGTGATGTAAACTTTTGTCCGCGTTTGTTAAAACAACTCTGGTTTTAAATACCAAATAAAGAAAAAGATCGCCGCTCAACTGCCCGTTTTCTGTTGAAAAGGATTTATAATTGATTAAAGAGAGTTCGCGTACAACTTCAGGATAATTCGTTATGCGTTGTAATACACAAAAACGTAATGTGACAATTCAAATCCGGATAATTTACCGAACTTGTTCAGGGTAATATTTAATGCATAACACATGCATCCGGTTGAACAAATATTCGATCTTCAAGTCTACCGGCACATTAAATCATTATTGATTATCAACAAATAAAATGCATGTACAAATTATTCTTAAGCACTGTTTTAAAATGTTCTCTTTTCATTCGGGTAACGATGTTTAAACCCGCAATCAATTAAATGACAACCTTTATGTTGTCATGTACCACCGCGGAGATATCGTGGCCGGACCCCTGTGGCGACATGCCATGGTAGACTGAACTCCCTCATATGCATCCACCGTGGTAAGATTACCTGAGAAGATTCTTAACCACGATAGTAGGCGTGGATATACCATGGTGGGTGATAGAGAAAAGGATTAACTTCCATGGTGGGTTAGTGTTTTTTATAAAAAACACGTTGTCCCCTCTGTAAATATATATTACATTTATATCTAATAAACCTTTCTGATCATAAATTTGTAAAAAGTGGAGAGAGAAGAGAGTGGGGGTAAATAACCATGCTAAAAAGGGTGTACAGCAGTCTGTACACCAAATTTTTTTCATGAATACCACTTTGAGAATATTTACCCTGTACATAAGGACCATCCTTTGGATGTTCTCTGACCCTAAGGTTATGGACTGTTTTTGAATTAGCTGACTGTTTTAACAGGTCACGAACTTTCTCATTGTAAATCTCCATGTAGCTTTAAAAAAGAAAAAATGTGTTTACTGTTTTAAGTATTTAACTCAAACAAGAAATGTTATCTTGCACATTAATTCAAGGTGACAAGTATCAATTAATTCTGAAACCTGACTAGTCAAGTTTTCTAAAACAAATTTACTATAAAAAACTCATTAGTTATTTAAAATAGTTTAGGAGGCACTTTGCAAAAGCTTCAAAATTGAAATCTTATTGAAATCACTATTTGATCTGTATTTAAAATGAGACCATACTAATAAAACTACAAACCAATTGGGGAAAGGTGAAGGACTAATGACATAGAAATTTTGACTGCCACTATTCGTAAAGCTGGATAGGGACAGCGAAGCTGCAACAATTAGTCAACTCTTTCAACATGTACAAAAAGGGTCTTTAATATGCAAGAAGCATGGCATTCAAAACATGGCACCCACTAGTCCATAGCAAGGTTTGTCATATTATGATATGACAATTCCCATACATCCAATTTCCACCAGGGGGCACACTCTGCAGTTCTGTGAGTCGAGTCCTAGAGAATGTCCCCAGTCTCCAGTTTTAATGGTTAATATTTGGCCAACACTAATGCAACATCAACAAAAACATGATTTATCTTTTTATAACACTGTCTTACCTGACCTCTATTCTATAACTAGTGTCACCCTCCCTCATCCTTACCTGACCTCTATTCTATAACTAGTGTCACCCTCCCTCATCCTTACCTGACCTCTATTCTATAACTAGTGTCACCCTCCCTCATCCTTGTAAATAAATCCTACAACAAAATGCAATTATATACTAATTATGGAATTTAAGTCAGATGATGTTTCTTGCACTGACTGAACTGACATCCTCAAAACACTGAATAATTGATATATTTTAAAACATTAAAGGAATGAAGATTTTGTACATTTCTTAAGGGTGAAAGAAAAAATTAAACTTAAAAGTCTAATTATAAAAAACACAATCTGCACACTAATTTTGTCATTTATAAATGTATTACAGTAAACTTAATTAATCCACAATTATTTTCTTCATTTCAATGATTTACCCTTACTGTAAATCAGATACTATACCTGGCATATTCTGGGAATGAGTCCTTGGTCATCCTACAAAGTAAATCAGAGATTACTGATTTGTTTGCATTTAAGAATTTTTACAGACTACCTTTAGAACTCATCCACATTTATATATGAGAATCAAGGGTCCAGAAATTGACATATCAGTCAGAAATGACTGAATATTCATCAAAATCTCTGCAAAGATTTTGTTAAACTGTACATCCAAAAGAAAACCATCATTTAGACAAAAATAGCTTTTGTTAATACCTTTTCCTTCAGGTAATGAATAATTAACCTGTTCCCTGTCATTTTGACCTCTATGCTTAAGGTCAACAGGTACTGATCTAATTACAGTTTACCCCCCAATTGTAGACTTTACTTGATGTGCCAAGGTGAAAAGGTTAATTCAAATTACATTAATTTGGGTCAAACCAAGAATAATACTGAAATGATTTTTAACCACAAAAATTATCATTTCATTAGATAAATTAAAACTTCATAAATAGGGTAGTAGATTGCCAAAATAATCATATAAATAAGTCAATTTCACCTTGAAGTTGTCACATTCATCTAATTTGTCACTTCTGGTTAATCAAAATGAAAATTGTAAAAGTATTAGTCCAGAAAATACACTCCTGAACTCAAATAATTAATGTATGGACAGTGGTCGCGCTTGGCTATAAATTTCTGCGTTAAAAAACGCAGTAATGGTAAAAATCTGTGTGCAAGTCGTTGAAATTAGCGTGACCCAAAACACAATATGACATACACGTGCATATTGATTTGTAAGGTAAGTATTTTACTCTTCTGTTTCAAATCAATTAGATATTGGTTTTTTAAAGGTTTGATTGTTCAATATTAAATTAATGCAATATTGTCTTCCCTGTTTTATTCAACGAGAGAATATGTTGTGTATTGACCATTGTAAAGATCTGATTGGTTGATATAAATAATTATTAAAGGGTTCTTTCTCAGAATGTGTGTTTAAACACATGCCATCAGATTTCGTAAGAACTACATCAGCAGGTTTCAAAATGTTTAACATTATTATTTGAACAAATAAAATTTTAATTTGAAAATTTGAAAGGAACAACAGCTCGGTTCATTTCAGTTCATAGTTGCAATCTGTGATCTTTTTATTCTCTGATAATACATTCTGAGAAGTCCCCATACTTTCATCATACCAATTTCTATTTATAAACGAAAACACAATTCCTTGATGCAACTGTTTCGCCGACATTGGCTTTAAAATCAAGATGAAGCACACTGTATCAGCAACTTTTTGACCAACAAAAAAAAAGGTTACAACCAAATTAAAGTGATTTAATACCTATTTCATTGACTAACCCTGTTTCAGTTACATCCTTTCTGTAATTTTTTTAAATTGCGTAAAATGCAATATTTGGTGTTAACACAACCTCTGATGAATATGAAATTTTTGTTGATAATATTCATTTTCTACTTACAGGATTACCCATCATTGTGTAACTTTTGCCTGACCCTGTCTGTCCATATGCAAACACACAGGCATTGTAGCCATCATAAGCTGACGTTACAACATCTGATCCTAAACACTGGAAAACCTGAGAATGAAAACATCAATACAATTGTACCTAACACACAGGCACTGTAGCCATCATAGGCTGATGTTACAACATCTGATCCTTTACACTGGAAAATATTAATACACTAGTACCTAACACACAGGCACTGTAGCCATCATAGGCTGATGTTACAACATCTGATTCTTTACACTGGAAAATATGAGAATAAAAACATCAATACACTAGTACCTAATCAGTTACTTACTTTAGCTATAATATTTACTATTTCCATCAAAATTGGTAGAACTATCTTATTCACTAATTTCCAAATAAATTTTATTGGTTCTTTAAAACAGATTCTTCCAAAAAAATTCAATATCAAACTAAAGCTTTAAATTTCAAAATATGCTGAAGTTAGCATTAATAAACAGTTTAACTGAGTACTCTAAAAAAAATAACTTGTCAAAACCTTATTTAAGTCACAGTAAAATCCTGTTCATTTATTAAATGGTATTCAAAACCAATTTCAGCAATTTTTCAACTTTAAAGAGTAGTCTAGCTTCTGGGAGGAAGTTAGAATACCAATTGAAACCATGGAATTTGGCAGGAAAATTGCCAATTCATGTAAAACTAGGTATCAGTGAGATGGTACCTATCTCTGTGGGCCCCGCGGACCTTAAGGTCAAGGGTCATCAACCATGGTATGCCTTGATATTATCTACCCACATTCCAAATATCAAAAGCCTACCTTGAAAGATAAAAAAGTTACAGCCCAGACATTAATTTGTCATGCAGAAAGCAATAATGTGACCTTAAGGTCAAAGTTCAAGGTCAAGGTCAGAAACCAGTTTATGCGACACATCGCCTTGATATTATCTACCCACATTCCAAATATCAAAAGCCTACTTCAAAAGATAAAAAAGTTACAGCTCGGACATGATTAGTTTTGGACGGACGCACGCATGGACAGACTGATCACTATAGGGTGTCCGCCACTAAGTGGCGGGGCCCTGATTACAGCTCGGACACGATTAGTTTTGGATAGATGGACGAACAGACTGATCACTATAGGGCATCCGCCACAAAGTGGCAAGGCCCAAATTAGTTAGGAGAAAAGCTCACCCTGCATTCAGGTTCAAACTCACAAACTCAGTGTGAATATGGTCAATAGGAAGTTATGAACTACCTTAACCCATAGGCCACTGAGGCCCTATAAATTTCTGAAGAAATGTGTGTATTAAATTATTATGTACAAAGTATTTAGGAAAAATACAATCTAATTTTCATACAATACCACATTTAACAGTAATGCATCTGTGTGCACTACATGTAATTTAAATATTCTAATATGACGTGCTTTAAAGGCTTTGAGACCACAACTGTGGTAAAAAAATGATTTATCTATGAGCAACACGCGCTGAGAAGGGCATGCTTTAAATGGCTGTTCCAATTACAAAACTGTAACTCCCACCGGAAAGCTATTGTATATGACGCATAAATCTTATAAATAGCGACACGCCTTATAATTATCCGTTGCAATATATTGTGTGTTACATTGACGGAACTGCCAGTTTATGGCGGAAATGATGTTTTCTATAGGTACGAAAATATTATAAATGTACTCTAATTGTCTTATTAGAATAGAAATAATTCACTGAGGCTGTGATTTATCATTGTTTTACCACGGGATGACCATTTATGTCGTTATTTTATCCCTCGCTATCGCTCGTGATAAAATAATACGACATAAATGGTCACCCCGTGGTAAAACAATGATAAACCACAGCCTCCATGAATTATTTCTTAAACAGAATATGGATCAACAACATTCAATTGTTTTTACATTAAGGGTCATTACACAATGAAACTTGTTTAGAAAAATTTTTTAATTGTACATATATATGTCTTATCTTGCATAACAACAAACCTGTTTTTGTGAGCAATAATTCTGTTCTGACTTGTCCACTGACCAAAATGAGAAATCGTAAGTAAAATCCTTAATTCTCATGGCATCCTTTCCATGTTCTCCTTCTTGAAATCTATCTGAAATCTTCAGCAAAACAAAACCATGTTAATGATCTGTTTTTAGTGTTGGTATATTTCAAATGTACATGACAAACAATTCCTTATTTTTGTAACAATTGTTATCTCAGAATGCAATAAAATAACAGATGACAATGACAACAATTTTAAAATTTTGGGGTTTTTTTTTTGTAAATATATATAGATCACAAGTCTGGGTACTGGGATGGTTCAACCTACAGAACTACCCAGCCCATCCCATGGTGGTGAATAGTTCATGCCCTCTTGTTAGGGGGTTTGTCGGGTCAAAATACAGAAAGCCTAGAACAGAATCATAGTGGTTAATATTTTTTGAAGTGAAAGGAAAGCTCTTTGCGAATAAAGACCCAGTTTACAGATTTAATAGATGCATTATAGCAGGAACAAATGGCTATAAACTCTCTGACTGAATGTCCGACTCAATGTTCCTTCCCAATAATCCATACTTTTCCAGAAGCAATCAAATTTGTGTCACTGGCCTACCCTTGTTTACCTGAACATACTTCTTGCTGGACATAAACCTTGAGCATTCAAACAATTAATGGTATCAAGTCTATAAAAATCCTAGCATCTAGCTGCAAGCATTTGTTTCATGTACCAGTAAAACTGCAGAATGCTATCATTACAAACATTGACTCAAACCTTAATTATCTTAAAAAATTACAAAAAGGAAACTCTTAATAAAAAGAAATACCTTAGGATTTATAATTGTTGTTTTTGATCCATTCATGGAAATGATAAACTTGCTTTCCAGACCAATTTCTCTGTTAAAAAATAAATGTAAAATCATTAATGAACCAGTAAATACAAGGACACCAGTTGCCAGTTATATCATTCAGTTTGCTTCAACAATAAAACAAAGTGGATGTCACAATATATCTGACAAATTGCTGAACAAGGCATAAAAACAAAAACAAAAACCAATAAATATCATCCTCAAGCCTAAATTAAAATTAAGTGGAAATAAATAATTTTATTTAAACCAATTAATAACTGGCTTGAAAACCAGTACCGACAACAAAATAATGTATTGCTATTCTTATAGTGTGTTTCATCAATTATAAACAACAAGGTAGTACATAATTAAGTACCAAGATCAGTTAACGGGAGGGGTTAAACAAGGTGGACAAATGAACAATTAATACATAGATAACATGAAGAAAAATAATACAATTTAATATAACCAATAAAATTTTGACTTTATACCAGAAAACTTTAAAACTTTTTTACCAAAACAAAACTCATGAGGCTATTTGTGGTCAGTTACATTTCAAGATGACTGCATAGCATAGTGGCCTTAGTGAAACACAAGTAT